>JACEII010000044.1:3259287-3618073 GCA_014332785.1 Antheraea mylitta
GTTAGGGTGCAGTTTGCTGGTGTATGGGACGCTACTGTATTGCACTAACATCGTGCTCGATTGAAATATATTTTATTACTTATTTTTAGACGCATACAATATTATTTTCCCCGGTAATCGAAAAAGTACAGACACGTTAGAATTACCTTCTTATTATATGTATATAAGATTAAATCCTAACATACATATATGATATTGGATATTTAATTGACTAATATTATATGAGATCTTATTTAATAAAATGCCTTCAAACTGAACTGAAGAGAATTACTTTTCAGGCCGGCATTTTTTTAAATCAATTGGCATATAAACTGGATTTGGAGTAGAGATAAACGACGCGTTTATTCTCTGGAGATTATTACCCGACTCCGCTTTACCAAATCCAGCTACAGTCATTTCAGAAAAGTCATTACTTACATCATTTAATGTGAGAAGCCGTTATAAAGCAGATTCGCTCTCGTCGATGTAGATTTAAAAAAAAAAGTGCTGTCTATGTTAATGTCTGATAATATAGCTTTTTACAGGTGGAATAATTTTTAAATTTGGTTAAGTATTTTTTACTTCATCCATTACAAACAAAAAAAACTAACCTCTTCTCTATAGATAGTATATTCTCTATTAAAAATTATTGTAATTTTAATTGAATCACTATTTGAATACGAAAGAAAAGTAGATAAGTAAATGGACTTAATACATTTACAATATTTTAATAGTCACTGTGTTTTTACATTACGTTCCACGCGGACGGAGTCGCAAGCACAGCTAGTTGTAAATACGAAAGTGAGTTTGTCTGTTTGTTACACTATCACGCCTAAAGTTTTCAACCGAACATCACAATATTTTATATACACGTCGCCAGGGATGCAGAAAAAGACATAGGTAATCTTTAATCTAGAAAAAGTGCTATTAACGCGAGTGAAACTCGTACAAAAACTAGTGAGGTATAAACATTTTAACGTCCTTCGACTCAATTTCCTTTTAACAACGACTATTCTGTACAAAATTAGACCAATGGTGGGCGTTGAATTAAGTGTTCCCGTCTTTGTCTTTTTTATGTCAATTAAGAAGTAACAATTTTCCACTAGATCAAATAATAAAATAAAAGATTGATCGCTTAATAATTACTTTACACAAAGTAAAGTATTTTCTTTGATTTAACAAAGCTTTCGGTTCGTTTTAACTATAGTCACAAGTTATTCTCATAAATATTACAAAAGCCAATATATTTTCTGTATGCCCATTAATATGCATATAACTTTGAAACCACTTAATGGATTTACATAATTCTTTGCTACAATATCTATAAAAATATTTCAAATCTGAAGAGTTTGTTTGATTAAATGGACTGATCTCATCATCACATCATTCTTTAGGTGTTAGCTCATTTATCGAGGAAGGCTATAGGAATATATATGGATATCTATGGTATTTCTTTCCTTTGGAGGGCTTCCGCTGCGTGTTAGCGTTAGCGTAACTATTCCACGCGGACGAAGTTGCAGACAGTATACAAATAATGTTTAAACTGATCCAAATATAACGGTAAATGTCAAGTCATCTGTAAATAATCCTTCCAAGTGATTACCATCTCAATGTACGCTGCATGTATGATGTTATCATTTATAATTAATAAAATACAAATACAGGTAAAGTTGGGAGCGACCGCCATTAAGAAGAAAAATTTTTTTAAAGAAATCACACATTTGGTTAATAAAAAATATTCAATAACAACACTCCCATTCAACTACATGCTGCATGCAGTACAACTATGTGATACTACTGTGCTAATTCCAATGGGGAGCTGTAGCAATAAATTAAATATAAAAAAATGCAATAACATAATTCAGATGCAAAACAAACAAAATGAAAATACTACAAGGGATGTAAAAATTGATAAAAGTTTACAATTTTGCCAGAAAAAATGTTTCTCACTATTCCGGCACACACTAGTTGCTATAAACCCGAGAATACGTACCAATGAACAATATCAGACCGCACGAAAGCAGTCCATTGAGTACATACATAAATAAAACTGAGTTTAACGTATGTATATGTATAACCTTCAGGGTCATTACCACCAAAAAGTCATAAGTAACAGTTGTTAGTCTAAAATTTAAATCGTTGTGTCAAAATATATGGCACAGTCAAACTAGTAATCCCGGTTTCAAGATCTGAAACTGATTTATGATTTAGATATAAGACGCTTTGAGTAGGACTAGCTGTTGCCTTCGGTTACATTTGTATTGTTTATTATTTGAACAATATATTTTTATGTATAGTTTTTTTTTTTCGAAATGTCTACGCTATTGACCCAGCAAGGTCTTAACAGCTTCACCGGACTAGGTTTTTTTACGTATAGGAATAAACATTAAAGAATTAGAAGACAAAAATATACTTCGATTACAAAATTTCTTTGTGAAAAATGTCATCCATTTACTTCCCTCTCCTTCAGATGCGCTCTACACCGCTTGCTCCACTATTCCACGGCAAAAACACACATCACTAAACGCTTAGCGCGTATCAGAATTGTAATTACTTAAAACTTTTATTAAATGACGATATCATAATTTTTTAATAAGGGTTAAGAAGTGAAAAAAATAAACAGATTTAATTAAAATGTTACTAGTTGTTTTACGCACGTACAAAGGTACACTTCGATAATTTTATTTATACACATATAATAATAAAAAATTAGATAGAAATATTTAATCTAATCACTGCGCATTATATAATTCTAAGATCCCTCTTCCTTTACTTTGTCAGAATTCAATATAGAACATATAAAGTAATACATTACAACAATACATTACACTGATTATACAGTTTAAAATCCCAAAACGATTCAACATGAATGAGGTTTTTCAGTAAATTATTATAATACCAACGATGGATACTAATAATACCAATCTGTATTGTGGAGACGCATAGCCCAGTATCATTACATAGTATAAAACAAATTCTCCTACCGCGTCTGTCTGTTAGTGATAAACTCAAAAACAACTGAACGGGTTTTCATGCGGTTGTAGTTGTAGTAGATAAAGTGATACACGAAGAAGGTTAGATATATAATTTGTCAAGTTTTTTTAAATGATCTGTGTGGCATAACGTCCGCCGCGCCGGGTCCGCTAGCTTAGTAGTATACATTGTGACATTAATACATATCTAGATGCACACCCCATCGCATCCCCCGCACTACGTGCGGTATTAACATTTTTTTTTTAAGTTATACTTCTTTTGGCTCGTTAGGGAAAAATGATGAGAGTAAATTTTACGAGACGCGCGCAGACCGTCACGAAAAACGAACACCCTGAAGTTTTTTTTTAACCTTATTTTTGGCAATCAATCTTTCAGATTATTACTGCCATTGTCACGTAGTCAATAATATTACAAGCGTCGTACGCTCATTCCAATATTAAGCGTCACGTGAATCAATATTCTAACAATATGGTGGATCCCTTGTTTGAACCTTCCAGGGAGATTTTGTGGCACCTCAGAATTGCATGCTCCGTGGTATTATTTCCCATTCACTTCACTTATGCACAATAAACTAACTGTATTACGTTAAACACCACCAAATTTACAAAATATAGAGTCAAATAACACAAGATTATGAATTCAATATAATATCCAATACATGACAGACTAAAATTCCGCCAAAAACTCCACCCTGAAGTTATTACGATGCGCGCGCATACCTTCACGAAAAACCGACACCCTGAAGTTAACTATAGTCAACATTTTGTTTCTTTGCATTTGTAATTTGAATTGCTTTGTATTAAAACTTTCAATTTATTAAATACCTTTTTTCCATTGTTAGTGTCGTTTTTTCTACAAACTTAGAATAAGGCGAAAAACAAAATTTTTGAAAATAATTTTATCTTGTTACGCCAAAGAAGTATAAGTTCTAGCGCGTGTATATAAAAGTACACAATACACTTTTTTAATGTGATAGAGAGTGTTTTTCTCCCAGTCCACGGGGTTCCTCTACCACGGGTGACCTGTGCATCTATGTAATTGTTTTTCATGTGGTAGTGATATTTCATTCCAATTTTTCTTGTTATAAATTTTACTAGGCTTTTTCTTTCGTTTCTCCTTTTGTAATTCTTCTATGTTATATTGAATTTTCTACTACTATTTGTGTTCTGTTTAAATTACTTTTTGGGAGTTCCAATTTTGCTACCGTTTTTATCAAATTTACTTTGCATTTAATTTTTCCCTTCTGATTTAGCCCTATTTAGCGGTATGAACATTGTATACGTTAATCAGTAATAAGCTAGTTACTCTCTACACCTGTTGTCTCATTTACCTAAAGACACATCACTGACGACGAGAATTGACCAGATTAAACTCCCCTCGGCAGCGGCTTAAGCCTAGGTCCGTTCCCTCGGCCTAGAGCCCTTGAGTGCACGCATACACGCTTACACATGAAAGTGGAAGGGTTTTGTTTCTTTCCCTTATCGAACTGAAATAGTTTAAAAAATTATCCGATACGAAATATATATAAAAGTTGTTGAGGTATGTATGCTTGGTACACATATATGTTCCAACAACTCATATATGTATGCTAGCTTAGGTCAGCTCAGATAGGTCGCGAATTGCACGTATCAGGCAACAGCCCGAGCCAAGGTGTGCCGTGCACCCTTGAGCTAGTTGTCAAATAAAATCGGCTGATTGACATAAGCGCTCGCCTAAGTAGTCTGGTGAAGCTGTTAAGACCTTGCTAGGTCAATTGCGTAGTCAATTCGAGATAAAAAATGCGATGAGAATTGAATAATTCTCAGACCCAAATTGAGTACTTATACCTTCAACGTAACTTTGTTTGTTTGTACAGTTGTAAGTGAAATACAGGACAACGGCTTTGTATAGCAGAATAATAATGATGAATTCAGTAGTAAAAAAACTTTTTAACAAAAAATTAAACCGCCGAAAAAACTGAAAATCAAAAAAATAATAAACCTTTTACTTTATTCATCTTAATAACTAAGTTCTTAAACTAATGTAAGTATACCTAAGTAATTTTAAGCCGGCGCCAATCAAGCAAATTAATTAATAACGTAAAGCGTGATGCGCGGCGGCGGCGCAGCGTGACACACCCCTTGCATGCCGAACGCTTACGAAGCAACCCGAACGGGCACACACGTTACCGCTGGAGATCTCAAATTGTGTTTTTAATTTGATTTGGTTATTTTTGTGAATTTAAGTAATCTAATGATATTTGTTCATTGGTTGTTTGGCGCCGACTCAAAATTTCTTAGGTATACTTACATTAGTTTAAGAACTTAGTTATTAAGATGAATAAAGTAAAAGGTTTATTATTTTTTTGATTTTCAGTTTTTTCGGCGGTTTAATTTTTTGTTAAAAAGTTTTTATTTTATAATTTTTTGTGGCTATGATCTTACTAATTACTACAAGCTTAATTTATTTGTAATACACAACTCAGAAGCTGAATTATAAATCATACCCGGTTTTCTTACCCTTTGGGTTGCTTTTTTCATGTTTACATGTATATGGGATCAACTTCTGGGTATACTCTTTCAAATCAAAAGATAATAATTTAATTCGGACTATTCTGTCTAAAGGTATGCGCGGTCATAGACATAATCAGTGCGTGAATAATCAATCATTGTCGATTTTCATACTCTTAGGGTTGAAATTTTTTTCCCAAATTTAAATGGGACCAACTTCGGAGTATACCCTTTCCAATAAAAAAAGAATGATTAAAATCGGACTATACTGTAAGTGTAATATACAACTCAGAAGCTGAATTATAAATCATACCCCGTTTTCCTACCCTTGGGGTTGATTTTTTCATGTTTACATGTATATGGGACCAACTTCTGGGTATACTCTTTCAAATCAAAGGATAATAATTCAACTCGGACTATTCTGTCTAGAGATATGCGCGGTCATAGACATAATCAGTGCGTGAATAATCAATCATTCTTGATTTTCATACCCTTAGGGTTGAAATTTTTTTTCCAAATTTAAATGGGACCAACTTCGGAGTATGCCCTTTCCAATAAAAAAAGAATTATTAAAATCGAACTATACTGTAAAAAGTTATGCGTGATCATACATAAAAAAAAAAAAAAAAATATACGCGACGAATTGAGAACCTCCTCCGTTTTTTTCGTCGGTTAAAAATATAATCTCCACGTTGTCATTACAATAATCAAAAACCAACGACTTCTTACATAATATACGAAACAGACGGATCAGAAAAAAAAACCAGCTCTATTAAACGCTTAAATGTTTTAGGAATGTCGTGAGCGTTCCTTTTTATTATGTAATAGGTAATCTTTATAGTGTATTTGTAACCATCTTCTTCGTCCGTGTTAAATTACATACATTTACTTTTATAAACATTATAAAAGTTTTTTTTATAACTTTATTTTTGGCAACTAATCTTTCAGATTATTACTGCCATTGTCGTGTAGTTAATAATATTACAAGCGTCGAGTGATTATTTCAATATTTCAATTTTCTAAAAAGATGGTGGCTTCATCTTTAGAACTTTCCATGGAGTTTATGTGGCATCTCAGAATTCATGCTTATTTCCCACTCACTTCACTTATGCACAATAACGGAACTATATTACGTAAAACACCACCATTATTACAAAATATAGATTCAAATAAAACAATATTATGAATAAAATATAAAATCCACTACATGAGAAATTAAGATCCCAAAAACTCAATTGCAATAGTTGATTACAATAAAATATAGCTTAGCAACAGATAATGACGACAGATAACAAATTTGCATGAAAAAATATGTAGTGTTTCTGAACGAAGAATTACTTTTGTACGCTCACAGCTCACAAAAGGGACGCTAAGGAATTTTTGGCGGGTAGTGGTCTTTGTATTTTATACCTAAGGTTGTGTTATTTGGCTCTTTATTGTATAATGTTGGTGATGCTTTACGTAATGTAGTTTGGTTATTGTCCGCAAGTGATGTGGAAATACCACGGAGTATGGATTCTGACTTGCCACAAAAACTCTCAGGAAAGTTCTCAAGACGGCCACCATCTTGTTAATTCATTGAAATTATATCGACAAACTTGTACTATCGTTACTCACTTGACAATGGCAGTAATAGTCTACTAGAAGACTGGTTGCCAAAAATAAAACAGAAGAAGGGACACTATGTAACAGTAAGCGTCGCTTGCAATTATATAACAGGATCTTAGTCTGTCATGTAATGAATTTGATATTTTGTTTATAACTAACTGTGCCCGGGACTCCTTTCACGTAAAACCGAATGTAAAACAACAGTGATTAATAATATCATCTGAATGTAAGACCATTTACTTAACTACTTTTCTCTCATATTTAAGTCATTAAAATAACAATAACGTTCGATTGAGTGAACCGATTTTAATGAAACCTGACAAAATGTTACTCGAGGATATGCTTTATATATTATTCTTGAGGTTTTATCGTGAATGTAGTGATTTAGTATTGATGAGTGTTCCTACAAACGGACGGTCATTTCTATAAATGATTAAAATGTATTTCATTACTACCTTTTATTATACCTGCAACATTTTTTAAAGTGAAATTTGTAATGCGACTTCCAACAAGGTTGCGTTAAAAGTTTAACGCTACCGTGGAGAGGGTATGAAAGCATTGTTGCATTAAACGTTCAATGCTAGGAACAATATCATTTCACTAAAAATCAATTTCTACCCCTTCCCATTTTCATTTCCACATTTCATATTACGAAGTTTCACTTCCACGCTGAGGAACTCCACACACAAATATTGTCTCAAAAGCATAGATACGTTACATTTACATTCTTTTTATAGGTATAGATAGAATAAAGATAACGTTGTGTTACTTAACTCTATATATTGTAATATTGGTGACATTTTACGTTATATATTTATGTTATTGTGCACAAATGAAGTGGATGAGAAATAATACTACGTAGCATGAATTCTGAGATGCCACAAAAACTCTATGAAAAGTTTTAACAAGGAGGCCACCATCTTTTTAAAATATTAAAATTATCACAAAAACTTGTAATAGTATTACCTACTTGACAATGGCAGTAGTAACTTACAAGATTGGTTACCAAAAAAAAACAATAGGATATACGAGATAGATATACTCGTAGCGTAACGCTAAGACAGACAGCATAAATGTTATCAATGAAAATATATGTAGAGTTTTTGATCGAAACACTACTTTTGTACGCTTGCAACCCATAAAAGGGACGCCATGATCAAAGATGTTTAAAAACCGTGCAGACTTTTAAAAAATGTAGGTTGGATAAAGTCTCCATTTGAAAACGCGAGTGAAATAGAGAAACAGAATAAGGTGATCTTTAAAAATATTGACGGAATTGGCAGACTGACTTAAAATGTTCAGTTGCCATTTTATTTAATTACTTGATAATTGACTAACTTTAAAGGGAAGATATGACCTCATTCTTAAATTCTTAGACCACCCGTCTTAAACCAGGCAAGGTAGCTGTTATATTCACTATACAAAGGAACTGAAACGGATCTCAGAAAAATCATAAAAACAGATGAACACGCATCAAAGAAAAGAATGAAATACGTAAAAAATTGAATACATAAATATACTCCAGCTGGTAATAAAACTAGGGATCCTACACTGTACAATATGTAGTAATACTAAGCCAGGAAAATTACATATAAAAAGGTTCAAAAAATCCGTCTAAGTTAGATTATTCTAAAGGCCCTTTATTTTCATGTCTTCAAAGTATTCATTAGTTGGATGTATGTTTTACGCAAATTCAGAATCGTCATTTTTTTAAAGCTTTGTATATGTTCGAATATGTGGGTTCAGGCATATTCTTATGATTTTTTTCACGAACTGACTATGCTATAAACCTAGCAATGCCTTTACAGCTTCACCGGACTACTAAATGCTTACGAAAATTATTAGTTTTGTGTGATTAACTCCATAGAATCATTTATCTTTCAGTCATAAGAAGAAACACCTAAATTTGTTACGCTAAAAATATGATTTCCGCTTTTTACGCATTTCTCATTTAACTCCTCTTATCAAACTTTAGTTTCTTCAGCTGTGAGACCAATTTTTTTTTTCAAAATGACTACGCTATTGACCCGGCAAGGTCTTAACAGCTTCACTGGACTGCTAAGGCGAGCGCTTAAGGCACTCAGCCGATTTTATTTTGGCAACCAGCTCAAGGGTGCACGGCACACCTCGGATTGGCTGTTGCCTGTTACATGCAAAATCGCGACCTATCTTAGCTAACCTAGCTAACTATTCATATACGTATGAATTGTTGAAACGTATACGTATACGTATACCAAGCATACACGCCTCAACAACTCCTCCATATATTTATTATCGGAAAATTGAGAGTTTTTCAGTTCGATAAGGGAAAAAAAGTAAACCCTCCCACTTTCATGTGTAAGCGTGTAGCCGTGCACGGGTGTGGGGGTGATCGTGTAGTGCTGTAGCAGTGATGTATATTTGTGTGTCACCGTATCGCGCAAGCAACGCACTCAAGGGCTCCCTACCGAGGGATCGAACCTAGGCTTGAGCCGCTGCCGTGGGAGGCCTAAACGTGTGATGTGAGACCAATAACACTGACTTCGTCCTTCATAACGGTCGAAGTTTTACAACTTTATCTGCAATGAGTCGTCCTTTTTTTTCGTACTGACTACGCTATTGATCCAGCAAGGTCTTAACAGTTTCACCGGACTACTAAGGCGAGTGCTTGCGGCACTCAGCCGATTCTATTTGGGCAACTAGCTCAAGGGTGCACGGCACACCTCGACTTGGGTTGTTGCCTGATACGTGCAATTCGCGACCTATCTGAGCTGACCCAAGGTAACTATTCATACATATATGAGCATATATGTGTACCAAGCATACATACCTCAACAACTCTCAATATTTCGTATCGGATGATTACGAGTCGTCCGCAAAGACTTACTGAATACTAAATACTACTAGATTTATTAAATTCATAATTCCAGTTATGCGTTCACTACTTAATCTCCATAGCTGTCTGGTTTACAAATCATTATTTTTTGTTATTCACGAAAACCAGACAATAGTTTATTCACAAATCATTTTCTGACAGGTGTAACTGCGAACGTCGGTACAACCTTCAATGTGGCTGTGGTCTTTGACCTTTCGTCTGCATATCCTCCATAAACTGGTTATAATCAGTCATGGAAAAAGTATTAAAAACATTTTTGACGTATTTATCAAGAGTACTGGTTGTAAATACGCTTCAATGAATAAATTACTAGTACCAGTACGACCGAGCCTAGCTCGGTTCTTTAAAAAACATTTTTAAATTAATATAAACTGTTAGGTTTGCCTCAGAAAATTAGCATTATTTCACATAAAAAAATATTTAAAAATATATCTCTCTTATAATTATAATAATAAGATTATTTATTTAATTAATTTATCGTTAGATTTGACTTTCAAAATTATGATTTTCTACAAAATAAATATATATATACACTCGGATTCGAACTGGGGTCACACGGATTTTTGAAGCAACCAATTTCCAACTGAGATATTTTTGTTTTGACAGCACCGGCGAAAGTTACCTTCATATTCTAGCTATATTTTTTCATTGCTTGAAAACCCAGTTAATTTTTTTTTTCTATGAATGAAATCTAGCCATATCGATTTATCGTCCCCGAAACTACCTACATACTAAGTTTCACGAAAATAGAGGACGCCGTTTCCGAGATCGTGAATATATACAAATATACAAGAATTGCTCGTTTAAAGGTATTATATATATGTATATATATATATATATATTATAAATATAGATAGATAGATGTAGCTGTAAGATATTAAGTGCTTTTGAGAAAATGATGTAAATTTAACAATGAATATCCTTTTCTTATAACTTTAAAGCATTTCTTGTATTTATATCATACTAGCTGTTACACACGGCTTCGACTACGTGGAATTTGGCACAAACATCTTTATTCATTGTAAACGTGCATGCACTGTTTTGGATACTTTTTTTTTCTTTTTTTATTGTAGCACGGCAATGTGACTGCACTATGCCTGATGGTAAGCATAGTACAATCCAAAAATAATAGCGACCACCGATTGACACACTGTCCATCGCCGGTCGCCGCTATCCTGCCGGCCTATAAAAAGCTGGATATGCACAGGCTGATCCCGAAACGCGACCCGTAGAAGCGAATCACTATTACGGGCTTTTTCGCCATATACATGGTGGTTGCGACCCAATCCGTTAGTGGTATCCGCCGCAAACTATGAACCCGTACCTAACGCTGCGCGTTATAAAAGACGTCCGCGATGCAATTTTACCGACCCTCCTGATTCAATCACGTCAGCGAACGATCAGTACCAGCCTGTCCCTCGAAACAGAGCGTGCTCACGCCCACGCCCGCGTAACCACAGATCACGCCGCCGTGGTCTGGGGGTTAATTTCGCTCCCGCACACCCGATTAGGCCTCCCACGGCAGTGGCTCAATCCTAGGTTCGATCCCTCGGTAGGGAGCCCTTGAGTGCGTTGCTTGCGCGATACGGTGACACACAAATATACATCACTGCTACAACACTACACGATCACCCCCACACACGTGCACGCCCGACACGCTTACATATGAAAGTGGAAGGGTTTACTTTTTTCCCTCATCGAAATGAAAAACTCTTAATTTTCCGATAATAAATATATGGAGGAGTTGTTGAGACGTGTATGCTTGGTACACATATACGTTTCAACAACTCATACATATATGAATAGGCTAGGTTAGGTAAGATAGGTCGCGATTTTGCATGCAACAGGTAACAGCCAAGCCGAGGTGTGCCGTGCACCCTTGAGTTGGTTGCCAAAATAAAATCGGCTGAGTGCCTTAAGCGCTCGCCTTAGTAGTCCGGTAAAGCTGTTAAGACCTTGCTGGGTCAATAGCGTAGACATTTCGAAAAAAAAAAAAAATTGTTTGCGACCCAGTCGGGCTGTAAAACCCTACCACCCCGCTTGCGCCATTGCCTCGTTCGTTGATCAGCAGGGTGCACCACGTGCAGGTGAGGTTGGCTTGGGTGTCTCAAGTCTTATGATGTTATTCGACACCCCTTACACCCCAAAAACTATATACTGCTTCATTATTGTATAATCCTAACTTGAATATTATAAAACAAAGTTCCCAGCCATGTCTGTCTTTTCGTGATAACCTTTAAAACTACTGAACGGCTTTTTTTGCGATTTTCACCAGTGGATAAAGTGATTTATGAGGAAGGTTTATCCATATAAGTTGAATTGTGTTTTTATTGTCATTTCAACATGAATGAGGTTTTACAGTAAATTATTATAATACCAACGATGATCTGTCTATAAGCTCTGTATTTTGGAGACGCATAGCCCAATATCATTACACAGCATAAAACAAATTCCCCTACCGCGTTTGTCTGTTAGTGATAAACTTAAAAACTACTGAACAGATTTTTATGCGGTTTTCACCACTGGATAAAGTGATTCATGAGGAAGGGCTTGGTACATCATTTATCAAGGATTTTTTTAAATAATACATGCGGGACAGCGTCTTCCTGGCCCGCTAGGAGATATATGTTTAATTGGGATTACAAAAAATATTTACTTACTTTAACTACACAACCTATTGACCTCGTTGTCCATATTTTTTCAATATATGCAAGACGCGAAAATTTAAAATTGTCATCAAGAGATTCTACAGGAGTGAAATGATGTCTTTACTGAACAGTGGGTTACTATGATCATATTGAATGGAACGTTTGCCATTAAAATATTAATCGCGATTAATATTTCCCTAGTGATTGGTTACTTTTTTTATGCCATATAAGAGGCAAACGAACAGACGGGTCACCTGATGTTATGCGATCACCGCCGTCCATAGACACGAGCAATACCAGAGGAGCCACAAGTGCGTTGCCAGCCTGTGTTTTGGAGGAAATGAGATGGGAACAGAAGATGGAAGAAGGAAGAGAAGAGGGGAGAGGAGAGGAAGGGAGATGGGCCTCCGGCGCTCTCACTGACTGAACGAAACGCAACAATGCAAACACTGTTACTTCACGTCGGTTTTCTGTGAGTGGGTGGTACTGCCCCGAGCGAGCCAACCCATTCGTGCCAAAACCAATAATAGTTTCAGCGTGGCTCTACCACCTAGAAATACATAAACCACTTTACATAAACCCAAGCGAAGCAGTGGACAATAGCTTGTATTTGATAAATATACATAGGTATCACAAAGTACTTTCTAATTTCCAACTCACTTTGTTCACATTTTATGAGTCGTTCAACTCTTTTTTGTTCACAACTATTTCTAAATATGTATTTAAAAATCCTGTTATTTCTCCAAGAAATAAATATTGAATTAATAAATAATAACTATAATGAATACTAGTTTTCACTTCAATTATCCGGTTGTCCGATTGTTGGTTTGATTTGATGCAATGGTTGAATTGGGTAGGGATCGATACCCAATATGGTTGCAGCCATAATGGACTTGGTTCTGAATCTGTCTCACTGACTCTTCCTTAGTTTCTCGCACTTCGAATGAAACGACTTGTAAGCTAGCGCGACCATCGCTGATATACCAATAACCACTGTGGTTATCAAATTGTACGCTGCTTAAAAAATCCATAGTTCTATGCATCCATTCAAAAAATATCAAAATTCAAGTGAAACTTAATTTAATTTCACAAAATAGTGTGATTGTTGCATTACTATACCTATATTAATAATATAAAGCTGGAAGGATTGTTTGGTTGAATGCGCTAATCTCAGGAACTACTGGTCTGATTTGAAAAATTCTTTAAGTGTTAGCCCATTTATCGAGGAAGGCTTCATTACGCTAAGACCAATAGGAGCGGAGCAACAGTGAAGAATGTTTCAAAATCTTTTTTTTCCTTTTGTGAACTACCTCTGCGTGTTAACGTTAGCCCAAAGTAAATATTCCACGTGAATGATGTCGCAGGCAGATACTAGTCATTAATATGACGTCTATATCAACAAAAATCCCAGTTTCTTTTTCAATTTCATATAATTTTTTGAGACCTGGCCAAATTTTTGTAGTGATGATGGCTTAGTTAATGTTGTGTCGAACACAGACTCGGTTGACTTAGGTTACTAGTAAGTAAGTGGCCGTCTCCGCCAACGAAGGACAGGCGGGAGGAGGCGGCGCTTTGCCCAACTCCTCCCGCCACCGTAGCCGAACCTGAGGGGATGCAGCCGGGGGGCTCATCCCCTCATTGCACAGGTCCAGCGGACGAGGGGAGGCAGCTGGTGTGTACCCAGTCTGCCTCTCTATAGGAAGGAGCCCGGCGGCCATCTTTCGCCGGGCGGACCGTTGGGGCGGCTTTACAAGGTAAATTAGCAAGCACGATCCCTTGCCACCCCAACAAATACGGTCTGTCGGTACACCGTGGGGTTTTAGTCCGTGAGAGTCAGACATAACCCACCCTCTCCCCCGGGAGGGTGGGTATCCATAATGGATTTCCCCACGTAAAAAAAAAAAAAAAGGTTACTAGTAAGTCCGAGATTTCGATAGAGAAAACACCTTATATAACATGGTATTTTCTAAGTCGGCCTGAATAGCATACATCCTTGAGCTGAAAATCTATCGCCAAGCACCAGTTGGTGTGTTCCGACAGTCCGCATCTAAAGTTTATCTGTGTTATTACAAAAATGTTAAATACTTATTGAATACTCGCTTTAAAAAGGTTACGTTTTAAATGTACCGCGCTCGCTGAATGTTTGTAATTTGGGCTCTTTTGTATAACGTGACCTTGCCTCGGGCGAGCGCGGTGCATTTAGTACGAAACCTTTTTTAAGCAAGTATTTAACTTTTTTGTAATAGCACCGATAATGTTTACGATCTTAGACAACATCGTTGTTTAATTTAAGGTGGATTTTGGTCAAATACTAAAACATCTAAAGTGTTAAAAAAGAATAAAAAAAGATAAACGACCCTTATAATGTTGACTGTAAGTCATCAAACAAGATAATAACAATTAATAGTGTCTATCATAATTAAAAACCACCCGAACGTAAAACTACGAGCTATTGTAACAAAATTTATGACATTTTAATAACTCTGTCACTAACTTATTTATTACCTTCGTAGTTGCACGCACTCAAGAATGTCTATACTTTTTAACAATCTTGTTAGTAAAATAATATATAATTCATATTCCATACTACTTACTACCCTACATATGACTTATTTAATTATGGTAGTTATTTTATAAGAAGTTAGTTTTGTTATTTGGTAGGGGAAGACGCCTCCTGTCCCCCCCCCCCTCCCCTATTCCTTTCTCAGCATACCGCTACAGGGCATTGGATCGTCCGCCCCTATTTAACGCGCGCTCATCGCCATTGAACGCACGCGCCAGAGTAATTGATATAAACGCCAGAGTGTAGTGTATGTGCTGCGAGAAATCCGTGAAGACTCTGTGTCTTGAACAAGTTTCTCTACCGCTGCAGCGCTGAAACCAGCGATTGGACTCACTATATATACCAAGAAAGTGTGTTTGTTTCTATTACCAAGCTCAATCGATTATATACCCTTGGATCCTGCGATTGAGCATATATCCGTTAATATCCTTGGCCGCGTAACCAACAAAAAATACAGTCCACACCTCTCCGTATGATAAACCCGCATTAATGGAGGTGAAAAGAGTCAAGGCTTTGACCAAGTTTTGATGGTCTCTACAAGTATACATAATTAAACAGATTAAATCAAATTGCAGTCACACGAAGATCTGTCAATTACAGAAAAGTACGAATTTTTTAAAATCTACTTTACAATTAGCTAATAATAAAGGTTTCGCATGCGCACCGTACCGTTTGCTCCATTTCATGACAACACGAACACATATCGTTGAAACCGAAATAACTTAAGATATATTTTTAGATAAGGACTTAATATACAAGAAATTAAATTAAACAATTTGATTGCCATCTATCCAGTAGCTTTTGTATGATCTAAGCACGACAGACCTCTTACAAATTTATATCTCTAGATAGATAGTTATTCTCTGTATTGTGTTAGAGCCTTTTCTAATGCCTGCATGGATAGCTGCCACCTTGAACTTAAAAATATATTTCCAAGCATCTATAATTGCATTTTAGACACTTCTCTGGAGACAGCGTCTTAGACCCTTAGAACAAATCACACAGACAGATACACTGCATATACTTAGTCAATATCAAATGGGATTCCATTAAAGCACTAAAATCCATAAACAAAAAAAAGCCATAAATACTTGTAACATTTATCGCCAATATCTTGGACCGATTTGAACATAGATGCGGATATCACAAATTAAGGTATAAAAACGTATTATACTATATTTATAACATCGATACAAAAAAATATCAATTTTAGGTTCTTATAATAATATTTTTACATTGTCTTGTATTATAATCTTGGCTGTATTATGCTGAAACTCGAATTTAAGATTATATTCAGAGCGGCCAAAACGATTGACGAGGAATTTTTTTTCTCGAACTGACTACGCTATTGGCCTTACTAGGCCTTCACAGCTTCAACAGCTTCACCGGACTACTAAGGCGAGCGCTTAAGGCACTCAGCCGATTTTGTTTAAGTAACATGCTCAAGGGTGCACGGCACACCTCCGCTTGGGCTGTTACCGGAAATAACCCGATCTGACCTAGCTAAACTATGCTAAGCTATATATGTGTTCATTTTTAAATCATACAATTAAAATTGCGTAATTCAAAAACACAACATGTAAATCGGAAAGAAACAAACTAAACTACTCGATTCAGTTCGAATAAGGGAAAAAAAGTAAACCCTTCCACCAGTTTGTGTAAAGGTGCATGTCTGAATATCTGTGTGTGTGTGTATAATTGGTGTGGAGTGTACTATATCGCGATAGCAACATCTTTGTGATCACCCGGGTAATCTCGAGCAAAAATGCTGCCGAGATGACGCGACGTATGTGCGGGAGTAAACCGTGAGGGCCCTGCCTCGTGACGCACGAGGGAGGGGTCCGCGACATGGCCGGCCACGTGAATTGAAAAGATCGAATTTACAGATTAAACGAACGGCGCCGGCGCCGGTATCTAAAAATAATAACGACATTGTTTATCTATTTTAGGGGATAGATATAAGTAAACACGCGAGTTTACTCTATCTTATATTGAGAAAAATTATTATTATTTCGAGACGGTGGCGCGCGCGATCCTTTGAATAGTAGCCGCGATGGCGGGAAACTTCGCGATCGCACGAATAGGGCCATGTTTTGGATCGTTTGCTACTTCATCGTACGCGAAGATGTCCGAGATCTCGTGGAAGACTAAGAGCTGGGCTGACCAGTCCATACCAGATAATTTGAAGGAGAGGGCGGGGTCGGCCTGTGAAGGCTTAGCCGCCTGAGGACGAGGAGCAGGCTGGGTGCGATTTTGGGGGCCCACGGGGCCTGAAGGGCCCGTGCGGGGCGAAGGGGCGCGCTAGGCGCGGGTGAGGGCGCTACCGGTGCACGAGATGTGCTCGGCAAGTTAGGGAAGGCCTCTCTAGAGTTGAGAGGCGGAGGTCGGGGACGGGTTGACACCGCAGGCGCCTTAGACGGCGAGATCTGCCTAGCGTAGAGGGGCTGTTTTGTACGAGGGGCGCGGGGACACCAGCGATAATTCGCGGTATAGCCCACGCCGCGGCATAAGACACAACTCAGAGGATCGAGCGAGTCTTTCGTGCGAGGACACTCCTTAGTGGAGTGGTCGCCGAGACACTTAACGCACCTAGGTTTCAGGTAACAATTAAGTGCAGAGTGTCCGTACACCTGGCAGTTGTGACACTACGAGGGTACGGACGTTTTGTGCGGCGGCTCTACGGTGACGCCGGAGAGGCCGCAGAGGGTCGAGAGATTAAATATTTTCTTACCCTCCACGGTGCGGTCGAGAATGACCAACACCATATCGTAGGGCATTCTAGTGCGCGGGGAGCGCATAAGGTGCACCTCTTTGACAGGGAACTTCTGTTCCCTGAGGTCTTCGTGTATGTCATCAACTGGGATTTCCGAAGGGACTCTGCGAATGACAATACGCAGCATACACTCTTCTTCGAGCGCATAGGTGAAAAAAAAACACTTATTATCGCGCAGGAAACGCGTAAGTTTGCGATGAATAGTAGGGGTAGCTACCTTTACCTGAATACCCACGAGGGTACTCATGGCAGAGGTGAAAGGAATGTCTGCTCCTTGCAGCAGACTAGAGATTTCGACCCAGGACGCTCTGTCCTGGATCGTGACAGGATGTGGAGGGCGGGGCTTCTTACCCGTGACTGCGGGAGTCACAGCTTTAGGTGAGACTGGTCTAGGGGGTGTGGGAGTCGCCGTTGGCACTTTCGCGCCGTCGACGTTTGCGAGTTTAGAAGGCTTAGCGCCTTCATTCTCGACTGAGGAGGGACGTTGGCGCTTATTGCGCGGTTTTCGACGCCGCGTGACTTCGGTGAAGCCGTCGTCAGCGGGGAGATCCTGCTCCATGTTGGAGTCAGAGCCGGACGTATCGTCACTAGAGGAACTATAAAGAAAGATTTACACTTCGCACAGCTGCGTTTCACGGAACTAATCGAATTTCAAAAGAGCAATAGAACAAGGTAGACACACAGGTGCGTTTCTTGGAAGAAATCGCAGTTCCAAAATACAATAGTGTCGAGTGATGATTCACTCGACAGTACTGCGTTGTCGAAATAACCATCTGGCGCGCAAATTCGTGCGTCCAGCGCGGCTGACGGATCGCAACTCATTGACGAGGAACAAACCGTCTGTTGTTCTTAATATAAACAAACCCATACTCCCAACTTATTACACACACACACTTTAGGAAGAATTAGATACATAAACAGATATATCGTTACATTTTCAAATAAGTAAACAATATAATAGACAGTGACAATGTTTAATGATCTCTTCCTTCTCTATTTCTCAAGTGATATTATTTTTTTGTTTAGTGATTTTTTTTTTATCAAAGGAGGCAAACGAACTGGTGGGTCACGTGATGTTAAGTGATCACCGACGTCCATGGACATTAGCGACATCACGGAAGTCACAAGTGCGTTGCCACCCCGTATATGGGAGGGAGGGGGGAGAAAAAGGAAATAAGGAAACAGGAAGGGAGGTGGGCCTCCGGCGCTCTCACTGACCGAACGAAACACAACAATGCAAGCACTGTTATTTCACGTCGGTTTTCTGTGAGAGGGGTGGTACTACTCTGGACGAGCCGACCCATTCATGCTGAAACCAGTAATAGCTTCAGCGTGGCTCTACCACCTATCTATTTACGGATTTTAGTGTTAATATTTTTTTCTTAGTATTGAAACTGCGGTCGTATTTGGAAGTTAAATGATTACTAGCACTCTGAAAACTCTTGTAAAATGTCTTCCACATCATCGGTCACGTAATTTAATACGGACAAAGACCAGACATTTCAATTTCATTTAAATCTACAGATACAAATAAATATAAGAAGAACGTAAAGAATCACAGAAAGTATTAAATGACAGATTGTTAAATATTATAGTCTGTATTCATCATTTACAATCGACGCGACAAGAAAGGTTTCTTATTTCTAATGTCATTGCCACTAAAGTTCAAAGTTCTTATAATAAAACGTTAGTTTTAGGTGCTTAACTCTGTTCCTGCCTGGAGTCTATTTATTGGATCAGGCAAATGGAAATTAACTTTGGAGTTGGGGATAGTTTGAGTCCAACACCCTTTAATTACTACCAAAATAACAAAGCTCAGGTAAAAGGAAACATTTTTACTTAATCGGTAGAAACAAACACCAATCTCCATAATTGCCGGCTACAGAAAAACATTCCGTAGTCACCTACAGATTTTTTTTATTTACTTTGTTATTAACATTAAAATATCAATCAATTTGCAGTAATAATAAATCAGCAGTAATGCCTACGAATACTGCAACGATTGACGTAAGTTGGAACCTATAAAAGACCCGAGCTTTCAATGAAAAAAAAAAAGTGCAAGTAACTGTCACACACAATTGAAGTAAAACTTTTGAAATATTTTTGAATTTGTCAATAAATAGTTTATACACAAATTATTAAGAAATTGTTGAAAAAATAATATAATATTAAACTGAACAATAATAAAAATTATACAATAGAATTAATTATTTATATATGGGCGCGCGACCGTGCTGTCACCTGGTTTCAATGTAAGTAAGTAATAAATTAAATTAAAGCTTCATTATCTGTCACTACAGCTACACTACAGTATCTACCAGCTAATTCGGAAGTTAAATAACAAAGGTAATATTATTATCAACTCTTTGTTATAAAGTAAATAAAATATAGAAAAGTAATAACAGATTACTATCATAAATAACGAATAAAATCAATTATGATTTAATAAAAGTTTTAGTTATATTTAATTACTAGCCTCTGCCCGCGACTTCGTTCGCGTGGAATAGATACACTAACACGCAGCAGTGCTCAAAAGAAAAAAAACATCCCGATTTTGAAACATTTTTCATCTGTGCTCCGCTCCTATTGGTCTTAGCATGAAGATATATTGCCTATAACCACTCTCGATGAATGAGCTATATAACACTGAAACAATTATTCTAATCGGACCAGTAGTTCCTGAGATTACCCCCTACAACGTCACATACTCACAAACTTTACCTCTTTATAATATTAGTATAGATCATCTAACCGGATGGCACCGAAACGAGACGCCATATTGCCGTGACGGACTTCCGTTGCATTGTCGTCCAGTTACCTCTTAGTTGCGCTTAAAAAAGTTTTACTTTAAAAGATATCATGATGAAACCATGGCATGGTGATAGGACTCCTTCTAATACCCACGGTAATGTTCCCATACTTGAGAAATAGGCCCCCCTGTAGAATTGGCATTTTAGGTCGTATTTTTATTATTATAGTGCGCGCCAAACTTTTTGACCTCTCTGAATATAGATTTCAGAATACAAATTAAAATATAAATACGTATTATCTTATGTCTATAACATCCGAACAACCGAACAATAACTGAAATCCAGTTTTAGACTCCCATTATAATATTTTGTTTTGTTTTTAATGTAATCGTTTTGTATTTAATGTAACTGTTTTGTATCCAACTTTCGACGAAATTATGCGCAATAAAGCTATATTCAGAGCGGTCAAAAAGATTGACGCGGACTATACGTGTCTTAATAGTAGACAATTTGTTTCTCGAAGGGTTTTACTTGGGAAACCGTTGTCACCATTGGACCAGATGGTTAAGTGTATTTGTATTCTCCCTTAGATATAATGTGTGTGTATACTTTTTTATGATATTAATCATCAACATTTACCTAAGTACTAAGTACAGTGTGAACAGTAAATAAATAGTTTTCATATAATACAGTGAACTTCATTTAATCAACTCAAACCCCAAACCTTACATTAGTTAGTTTCATAAATAAAGAAATAAGTAGAAGGTTTAAATTGAACGATTCTATTCCAAACAGATTAAGAAAAAAGTAGGTCTTGCAAACGGTTTTAATGTTACACAGCCAACGTATAATCATGTTTCTAATGACGTCAATGACCCTCAAGTCAATTTGAGGTTAACTGCGGTAAAGACGAACGGCTCGAAGCAAAAACAGACATCGAATAGAAGCCTAATAGACCAATTAAACTGAAACGTGATTAGAATAGTGGTTACATACGATTCTACCCTTTGATTTCCCTATAATGCGAACAGGGAAGCATTTGAATGAGGTCACACGATTTTTAGTTAAATAAGGTAGCTTTCAAAAGAAAACTTAGGATATCTTATAGGTAATTTGTAATCTCTTAGACTTACATTTTATAAAAAAGGAGATTTTATACAGGAGTGATCGCCCAGCTCTCAAATTTCGACAAGAATTCTTTTTTTTACAATAATATTGTTTTTTTTTTTACAATAAAGCCTTTTTCTTTGAAATATGAGTAGAGCTTCTAATTTTTAATACTATGGAAGAGATATTATTTCAAAATTGTATTATTGGTTAGCTGATGCCCGCGGCAGTTAAATAGTTTTCAGCTTACAATTACACAAAAGGACATACATACAGATAGACGTTGCCTTTTTTAATATGTAGGTATAAATAAATAATAGCTGGAATAATTAATAGTGCTAGTGATAATATGCAGTAGTCGAAATAGGAACATTATAAGGCATACAAACTTTTTTCGTCATATATTATAATATAAAAAAGATTATCTTTATTGAGTATTATACAAATATTAAAGATCATAGACGTAGAAAATGAAAAGTATGACGTATAGAGACTTTATAAAAAAGGATATCTCATAAAGATACAAGGTAGAAGTGAAACTTGTGTATTACAGTAAAACATTGAAATCTCTTTTGAATATCATAGATTGTGTATATGGAACATCATGCCGCTTGAAGAGGGGAAAAAGCGAGAAGAGCGTATGTCTCACTGTGTCTCCTCGACCACCGGGTAAACACCGGTTTACGCCACCATTTTTTGCATTACAAAAAAGTTACCGATAAGAATTTCAAAAACTGTTTTATAAGACACGTCTCTTCAATAACAAACTATTTCTATTTCTTTATTGACATCACGAAAGCCCGTCATTATGTACAAAAAAAAAAATGAAGAAAATCTGTTCATGAAAAGGAGGAAAAAGAACTGAGAAGTTGTCTCAGTATATTTATATACACAGATATTTGACATTTATATTTTCTGTACAAATTTTGGAGCAATAAGATTATCATCAACATCGTCTTTGAAATATTCCTTCAAAAGCAATTCCACGAATACGAGGAAATAAGTACTCAAATAATATTTCTAATTAACAACCAGCACTTTGTAAGTTTCCGATTCAGTAATAATATAATGAGAATCATTATCCTAGACAGTTCAAAAACATCGGCAACACTGACCCCAGATTATATACTTTAACTAGCCTCTGCCCGCGACTTCGTTCATGTGGAATAGATACTTTGGACTAACACTAACACGCAGAAGAAGTTCTCAAAAGGAAAAAACACCCCGATTTTAAAACATTTTTCATCTATGCTCCGCTCCTATTAGTCTTAGCGTGATAATATATATAGCCTATAACCATTCTCGATGAATGAGCTATATAACACTGAAAGAAATATTCAGATCGGACCAGTAGTTTCTGAGATTACCCCCTACAACGTCACAACGTCACAAACTCATTAACTTTACCTCTTTATAATATTGCTGTAGATAAGAAGGTAATGAGTAGTAAGATTCTCGTTGTTGCATCGAAGGTAACACCTCAAGTTAATGGGTTTCTTTGGCAATCTTGAGCTTGTTGCCAAGCGACTGAACGCAATAAGAGCTCACCTTATTGGTACAATGAAACTGTAAAAACCATCAAGCCATTAGCGTATGGTCAGTTCGAAGAAAATATGTACAGAGAAAAAAACGTAAGCACCACACCGTTAACCTCATGGCCAGATATATCACAGAACGTATGTACAGTGCTCCTAAAAATTGTAATTTCTTAAAACTCTAAGTGGAAAATAAGTCTATAATAAATATTAGCTGTTCCCGCGACTTCTTCAACGTGGAATAAAGTAGTTACTTTGGGCTAATTCTAACTCGAGGTGAAAGTTCTCAAAAGGAGAAACCCCAATTTCGAAACATTCTTTATTGTTACTCCGGTCCTATTGATCTAATCGTAACGACATATAGCCAAATAGCTTTTCTCGATGAATGACCTATCTAACACTGGTAGAATTTTTCAAATCGGACTAGTACTTCCTGAGATCAGCGCGTTCAACCATACAAATAAAACAAACAAACTCTTCAACTTTATATATTAGTATAGATAAGAATAGGTCTAAAACAGGAGACTATTCCTGTCGCAATCTGCCTATAGAGCACTATAACCGCAACTCGGTCTAATTATATCTGTATAAAATAGACGAAATTATTCCGTATTCTCTATAGCTTTCATCCTCAAATGAAAAAAAATTTGGTTCCTTTTTGAGAAAAATATGAGAAAATTTGTCTGTGTTCGTATGTATTTATTTGTCATATTCGGCTTATTTTTTCCTGAATATCTGAAAGCAGCCATATAATTGGCCTATTTTACTACTTCTAGAAAGCTTGCTTAAGCTTAGTAATATTCGTAATATTCTTAGTTTATGGAAAAAAATAAAACATACGAAATTTAGGACATTGTTTTGATGTATCGCACCAAGTTTAGCTAGCATCAGCCATGTTGACGTCAGAAAAATATTTTCATGACCTATACATAAAATCTTTTACACAAGAACCAAAGACACAGACAAGTTTGAGAAGCAACTTTGTTTTATACTATTTTTTATTACTTTTGATATAAACTTATTGTATTCTGACAAGATTGTTTTATACATGTTGTTAATTATTTGTACTATCGCCTCTCATATGTTCGTTGCTTTTAATTATTTAGCTTCAGTAATTCAATTCGTGGCATCTTTTGGATCCGATCGCCAATGTTCCCAACCTTGAATCTCTTTCTGTAACGCTTCACCCGGGCTTATTGTTTTGGTTAGTTGGCGGTGACCAAACAAATGGTATTTATCGCTTAGAAGTTTCTGTTCTACCCCACAATTTAATAGATTTTTGACTGCATCCATTGCTTGGGCAGTCGGCAGTTTACCTAGAAAAAAAGATTGATAACTATGAATAAAAACACAATGGAAGATAAGCAAAAGTTAAAAATGATTCGGTCAGTTTTATTTGTTTACGAATTACCATTAGTTATTGATCATTTCGTGTTTCACAGCATTAATTAGAGGTAATTTATAAATAATGGTCATGTATACGATTTAGTGAGTTAACAAATACGAATCTAATTGTTTTGATATTTAAAATATATAAATAGAGTTTATTAAATTTATCAACACGTGTTACATGAATCTATACTTGGTTTAGTACTAATATTATAAAGCTGAAGTGTTTGTTTGCTTGAATTGATAAATTCTTTCAATGTTAGATAGATTATTTATCGCGGTAAATTATAGATATATCATCACGCTAAAACCAATAGGAGCGGAGCACCAATGAAGTATTTTTGAAAATTATTATTTTTTCCCTTTTGAGAGCTTCCGCTGGGCTGCACTGCGTGTTAGCGTTAGCCCAAAGCAGAAGATATTTTATAATATGTACGTGCATGTACGTTGATGCATATAGATGTATAAGATTAAGTGAAAATTGTTATAAATATGTTTTTTTTTATATTAGTAAATACAGCTATTGTTCTAGAAATGAAGTCATCCTCCACGGACTGACATAGGAAACTGATTTGAAAAATTAATTGTGTATAATTTTATTAACACTTTCTCCTAGCATTTAATTAGAAATATAAAAACTTATATCACAAAGGTTGTTTTTCTTACTAAATTTGATTAGTTGTATTTTAATAAATTATAGAAGTTTAGAGAGCGGTTAATTGTGTTGATTACTCTATTGACGTCATTTTAATTCTATTAAGCTTTCTCCACGAATCCTTCAACGATTTCGTCATTATAGTTAATTGGAGAACGGATGGATATTAATTTATTCATAGAACATGAATAAAAAGGTTTTCTTCATTGCAAATCCAATGAATGTTATAAACCAGAAAGTTTATATATAATATGAGAATAAACTAATGTTACCTTTTCACACACAAATTACTAGATGGTTATTATCAAACTTTCTTTACATCAGAATAACATATCTAATCTAATATTATAATGAGGTAAAGTTTGTGACTTTGTGATGTTGTAGGGTGGTAATCTCAGGAATTACTAAACCGATTTTAAAAATTATTTTACTAATATAAAGCCACGTTACTTGTGAGTATTATAGGCTAATACATTAACCCGAAATATGAAAAGTTTTTTTTGTAGTAGTCGGATTTGCAAAGCAAATCTAAGATAAAACGGTCGAACGAAAACCTTTCTTACGAACGTTGCCTTGACGTTGAGAGATATATGATTGAGTTCTAGAGAAAAGTTGTAGAGCTTGATAATGCCTACAAAAAAGTCACCAAAAGCATCGGTGTTATTACAAAAAGTTAAATGCCTATTAATCACTTGCTTTAAAAAGGTTCCGTACTAAATGCGCCGAGATAAAAGAACAAGATGGCGACCATTTAGCGAGCACGGTGCTTCAAAAACTTAACCTTTTTAAAGCAAGTATTCAACTCATATTTAACTCTTTTGTGATAACACCGATTGTTTAACTTTTATATTTAAATCACAAATTGTAGTTTTTTATAAATGTTCACCCCCCAACGAAGTGGGCATGGTTCAGCTAGCAGGCTTATAATTCACGAACATATTGTTGGAATTGACCAAAATATAACAATTAGTGTCAAGTAACTTGTCATTTGATTGCTACACTGTCGTGTATTTACTAATTTTCTAACATACAAACAAATTTTCTTAAACTCTAGTATTTATTTAGTTTTATTTTTTTATTATAACGATGTTTTGTTTATTTTTCTCTCTTAACTTCCTCTTAAAATTTAATTTTCACCAAATGTCAAGTTAATACGCGCCACCATCAATCAAGTCAATCTGTAATCAGATATTAAGTTTCCATGTAACAGGCATTGCCTAGTTTGGGATCGTTGTCAAAGCTAATATTTTGTAATGAACGTTATTTATATTTCTGTTCTACACAATCATTATAGCTACGCAAATATAACGTTTGATAATATAATTTATAAAAATACAGACGAAGTACCAAGCGACTGATAGTATATATATAAATTACAGATCACTTGTAAGCCAACATTGGCTATTATTACCCTTGCTGCGGAATTATTTTGCCCTTTTTACAAAACAGTACAATACCTCTGAAATCTCCTATGAACGCAATTCCGATGGATATTTTATTATAGCCTCGGGTGTGGGCGCCCACGTATTTCCAGCCTGCGCCTTCGTATACTTTACCATTACCTCCGACCAAAAACCTGAAATAGAAATAGCCGATATTATAATAATTGCTTGATATTATTGTTAATAAAGCTAGCAGGAACATGGTATATGCAGAGCAAGAACTTACCAATATTAGTAATTGCTACAAATTTTATACGGACTAATTCAAGTACGATCTTCTAATTTATGTGAGTTAGAACGCTTCATTTGCTCTTATATATAATACGTCACTAAACTATTTTCCAAATATTATGATGGTAGAAGGAATAGAATGTACATCATGTCTCCTGTAGAGTTAGCCACCTTTCAACCTCTTTTATGCCTATTATCAGGTGATTTTGTTCCTATAAATATTCTCCGAAACTAAAAGCTACCAATTAGCAATTATCATGATAGTAAATCGTATAGTTGCTACTGTAATTTTTGGAAAATACTCTGGACACAATAACATTTAAATTAGAAAGTCTAATTAGTTCAATATTTTTGAATTACAATGTTTTATGTAAGAAGAAACATTTGTATTTGGCTAGAGAAAGAAAAAAAGAAACAACAGATACAATAAACCTTGAACCCATAGAGATAGATGGACGCTATACTATAAGTCAAAGTTAACCAGGCGCGGAAACACATAAAACATAAACAAAAATGGGCAAAGTACAGGATCTGTAATATGATACAACTTAATTAATAATTACCTGTATAACAATCTACAAAAAAACTTTCGCTTATGTCAAGTGTGCTGAATAACACGGGCTTCTTTTTATTTTAATACAAGACTTTGATTCTTCTCGATATATGAGGAAGAAAGTTGTTGTTACCAATTCTGATAACACCAAAGGCGACGTTATTTTGAGCGGTTTTATACCCGCACATTCATTAACTATCCTTGAGGTGATTATGCTTTATCCTTAGTATGTTACGGCTAAATCATATCAATATTTAAAATCTCATGCTTCTATCGAGAAGGTTCCTAGTTCATTTTGCAGCTCGCATTTTATATCCTTCCACTCGGTCCGATTTGGAGGGTTTAAATGTGCATCATATAAATATTTTTTGGTACTAAACAATGCTTCTGCATATATTAACTACATAATACTCACGAAGTCCCAATGTCGTCGAATTTCAGTTTATTAATGTGATGTTTCCGTACTGCTCTTGCTATTTTCACACACTCAGCGTCTGGTAAACAATCAGGAGAGGCCGTGTGCTGTATGACCACTACATTGACTGGAGATGGAAGCAGATCCTTTCGTTTTAGTTCACTTTCACCCCACTCAGTTATAGATACAGCTCCACAGTCGGCACCTAGAGGAAATACGCATTATTTAAATACAAATAATGATTGAATTCAAATATAAATAAAATAATTATTTCATGATATGTCTTCATAGCAATGACGGTGCATTGGTAACGTGTTTGAACACAATGTCGATCGATGTAAATTTGAGTCGTACATTGACTCCTCTCCATAGACTGCCCTTTCAAGCCTCTCGTAAATGCACATGTATGTGTGAGTGTGCCGTTTTCGATAGCTCGTAAGTAGTTTCCGTACTATCTCTTATATTTATACTGTGATATTATTGTTCTATGAGCACTTCTTTTCAAACCAGGTGAATTTATCAGTAAATGCTATAATCTATAGAATATCATATAAACAACAAAATTCGTTAAAAAACATCCAAGATATACAAGCTCGTATAAGATACGACGATTATACCTATCGACATTCTCGCAAAGTCAATTGGAAGTTAAGAGAAAAACTTCGTTAGGGTCTAAAAGGGCTTTTGGAATTTATGTGGTTTAGAGTACAGATCGGATAGGATCTATTTCTGCTTGGCGGCTAAACGAAAACCCAAAGGTAATAATATCTTTATATTAATCTATTTTAGATATTATTCTATATTAAATTATGACAAGCTAATATTAAATTGCAATTTTCTCAAACTTGGTTGCAGGAACACATCAATAGGACATAAAATAATAGCGATCTTAAGGTGTACAAGAGATTGAAACTTTAAAAGCATCAGGCAAATTGGTTAGCATAGTTAATAATACAAATACTAGATTGCACAAATACATACCTATACTTTCAGCTACAAATGTTGCCAGAACCAACAATAGAACAATATACGACATTGTGATAATGAAAATCGAAAAATAATATTTCTGCAAAAAATATGTTTACACCAACAACACACTAATGCAACTGAATTCATTTAACAATTTATATTACGTTTTATCCTAAACACAATAGCAGCGCATGGACCGCATAAATTGCAGCAAATATGGGAAGTACCTAAGAAGTGTACAGGAAACTACAGTTTCTAACCACGCGTTTTGATTTGAACATATTTTCCTTCATTAGAAAAATAGGAAAATTGTCTCTGGATTATAGTAAACAAAAGTACTCAGGAAATAGGTTACAATGCTAGTAATCGTAAACTGTCATATATAGTCCGGAGAAGCTGTTAAAACCTTGCAAGTTGACAATCAGTTAGATTGAAAAAAAAAATACTATCATAGAGTTATTGCATGCAGCTTTTTCTGATTACCATTTGTGGACCGTGGACTTTCAATGTTATATAAACAGTAATACCAATATATCATTACATACTATTTCTTGAACATATAAACCTAATAGTATTTTACAATGGTTTGGAGATGTATTATAGATATGAGATCTATTATTTGTAATTAGTAAAATATTTTTAATTTATTTTCCTATTTTGACAACGAATGCTACTTATTGTAAATTTATATTGTAAATGATAAATATGGCAGTATTGTGTATTATTGTGTAAAAAAGTACTTCAGAGTTACTTTAGATGATTTCAGTACTGTATCAAAATGATGGCGTATTTGTTGAACTTTTTAAAGAGTTTTTGTGACATCTCATAAAACCAAGCAATATTAAATACTAGCTATGCCCGTGACTCTGTCTGCGAGAAACCTAATGTAAAAAAACAGTGACTAGTATCACCTTAATCCAGTAAGAACCTGATCCTTAAGTCGCGTCGTCATTAAAATTACAATAACTTTTGATAGAGTAAACCGATTTTAATGAAATCAAGACCAAATGTTAGTCGACGATATGCTTTATGATTTTCTTGATAAGGTTTCATCGTGAACGCAGTACTTTAACACTGTTGCGTGTTCAAATAAATAGACAAACAGATAGACATTTCTACAAATGATTGAATTGTATTTTATTAGTTATTCCAAGAAACCTGCAATATTTTTTTTTTTCACAAAAATCTAAAAAATACAGATACGTTTTTATTATATAGATATAGAAAACGCTACCAAAATCGCTTAATAAATAACATGAGAGAATTATATGTTTTTAAAAACTCAGGAACATATTTACGGCCTAATACCGATGACAAATGAATCATCGCGGTCTATCCATTTGAGACGATTTACATAATTTACGCATAAATACTACCAAATACGTAGGACAACGATCATCTAGAAGTTATAAACAAATACTGTATAAAGTTTTTCCCCGTATTAATACCACAATGAAATGCTATAATTACTGCGGGCGTTTTATGTTTTTCATCTTTCTTGCCGCTTTATTTTATTTCAATAATAATTTTAACCGTCATAAAGGCAATAACATCATTAATAATAAATATATAAAATGATAATAAATAAATAAAAAACACCCAATAGTTGCTCACAGATACAATACAAGAATCTACAGGACAGAAAACAAGAAAAAAATTTTTATTAATAAATTATTAAGCTGGTTATTATCTCACCGCCTCTGTAGAATTAAAAAACAAGATCTTATTTAGAAAACCCTGCCTAAAGGAAAATTATATTAATCTACAAAAGAGCCATCGGGTATTATTATACATCTGTATCTAGAATTTATATAATAAGCTCATAAGAACGGGATACCCAAAATCAAATGGCGAAGTCGTGTACTGTAGGAATGGCTTGAAAGAAGAAAGAAACAATTTATTGCTGGATCACATATGATATGCAAATTGATAAGTAAAATATATAGAGATGTAAATGTCCAACTGGTAACCCTATTCATCTACACACTGCAACATAAGGCAGAAGCTGTAGCTTTAATTTAATAGCGGCTAAAAAGGATAGACGGACGTCCAGCCGGTGGATACAATAAAAATGAGGAAATAAATCGAAAAAAACCTAAGAACTAAACTTGCTAAATATATGTTACAATAAGGATAAAATAGATGACTTCACCAAAATCTTAAATGAAAATGTAAACAAATAAAAGAATTTAATATAACAATTCCGTCCAGTTAACATAAATGATCTCATGGTAGGCAGATGTACGTTAATTTCAACTACTGTGTTGGAACTTGCAATAAATATTTTGATATGAAAGTATGAAGCTGGATATTTTTTTAAACCAACATGGTGGTGGAATATTGCTCCTTTCCATCCTGGCATAGTTGAATGATCTACTAATAGTGGTAGTTCTGTGTAGAGGTATTAAAAGCAGATTGATCGTGAACCACATGTATGTGGAATATGTAAAATAATCATGGCTCCGCATAAATTTCTTTTAATCTATATTTGGGACTTCTTAATTTAATTATCACAAAGAATAATGTGTAATTCTCTTTAACTTGTCATATTTAAAATATGGGCATCATTCAAAAATATCGTTATGTGACTACGACGGCAGGTATCAAAATATAATATACACAATAGCACATTTAGTACCCTCTGAATTGTTCAATCAGTTGTCAACAGCAAACAAGGACTACACACTACATCGCAGTAATTAAGTCTCCAGAGTACCAAACTATCAACAACTGTTCTTCGTAGTGTTAAAATCAAAAATTCTTTATTCAATTTAGGCCTTGCGTAGTCGCTAATGAACTTCAAAGCTACTATCGTAAAGCCAAACCAGGTACCGAGGGTAACCGTCAAAAAGTTCGATCTTGCTTATCTCCTCATTTTTCGTGGTGAATGCACAGAGATGGGTGTCATTTCCAAACGTCACCATTGTTCATACATTGATCCACCATATAACAGCCTTTAGACATTAAAATATTGGATTTTTTTACATTATTGTAATTTCGGAAGCGATACCAACCGATACTTTAAAACAATGTATAATAATTTTGTTTATATGTGATTCAAAATAAACTTCGGAGCTACGAGTAGCTCCAGGTTACGAGCTATTTTAACCCTATCAATATTTTCCCTATTACCATTTTCTCTGGTCTTTCCGATTAGCTATGCTGAATTTGTTTGTGTCTTACTTCTCAAAACAAAGAATTTTGGATTTAGCTAGATATAGGACTAGGGTATTTTGCTCTGACCAGAACCCAACTAAAACCCTCATTCATCTTAATGATAGCTCATCAAATTAACAGTTTAACAAATAGTGGGTAATATAAGCACTATTACATTAAGGATTCTAAAATTGATCCTGAAGTAAAAGTTCTAGGAGAAGAAGACACCGAAATGCAGTCTTCTTTATGTATGTATTTTAAATTTTCAGAATACTGCGAGCGACTAGCCAAATAGCTAAGAAATCATTTGATGGTTTTATTTCCAAACCCATATAAGGTAACCTAACTATTAACAAATTTAAATTTAAACTATCAAGTGCTCGCGACAAATCAAGCAGAAGAACATTAGTTTCCTAATCATAAGAAATGTGATTAAAGATGTCGTAAAATAATAATATTTTCGAGTTATTCAGTAATTTGCAGGTACACAATCCACTCCATTATTTTGACAGACATGGGTGGCTGCTTATGCATTGCATTATAATTTTGTGAATTGTTATTTTCCTGTATTGACCGAATGATTGAACATCGCCGAAGTTCAGGAAAAGTGTTTGCACTAAGGATCTTATTGACAAGGGACCAAGACACGAACTTTCTTGGATTTGGTGATTTTGTTAGACAGGGTTTTTTAATCAAATTAAATTTAGCACTCTCTTTTACCGTTCATAGTAGGCTCAACCCGCTTTACGCATTCGAGACTGTGTGAAGTTATTGTAATAATACAACAAAAAGTTTACACTAGCTTCATTAAAAAAAAAATCTTACCTCGCAATACAAATCGATTTTATAATGTCGAAAAAAGATAATATATGGTTAACAAAACAGATAATTCTATTCTATCAAATTGTTAAACGACCGCTTCGAAACGGTCAACAGTATTTTTTTTTTAATGAAATTATTTAAATTACCTTAACTTAAAAAGAATTAAAGTACTTTAATGTATTATTATGTAATTTATAGCAACGACAACCGATGTACAATGACCAGAGATAAATTAATTATGTATTAACATAAGAGAAATAGTGAAATGGCCACAAAATACAACATTTTTCGTATCTTAAGAATTTAGGGTGTAAGGGGTGTCAAATAACATCTTAAGACGTGGGACACCCAAGCCAACCTCACCTGCACGTGGTGCACCCTGCTGATCAACGAACGAGGCAATGGCGATAGCGGGGTGGTAGGGTTTTGCAGCCCGACTAGGTCGCAACCACCATGTACATGGCGAAAAAGCCCGTCATAGTGACTCGCTTCTGCGCGTCGCGTTTCGGGATCAGCCAATACATATCTAGTACCGGGTGACTTTCGTCATTGCACAGGTACCAACGTGATTCTCCAACGATTCACCGCCTAAAAGAGCTTCATTGACCCGGCGGCCAGGGAGACCTGTAGAAACGGTTGTTCCGCTGGCCGCCCGCGGTACAGTACAGGGGCCCAATCGTGGATAACCACCATGAAAGGCTGCCCCACCATGCCGCGCATAATCTTGGGTAGGTTCGTCGTGCCGGTTGGTGACCGGATTAGGGGTCCCGGCGACCTATTCCGGGGGGGTACGGGGGCCCTTCCGTCCGCCGGGTCAGTGCAATTCTTGCAGGAGTTGAGGTGAGTCGGTGAACTACGTTGAATACATCTGGGCTTAGATGAAGGTTGTCCGCTCTTCACGTTTCCTTCTCTTAAAAAAACATGACAGTGCAAACAATAAGTATAGGTTCAACAGCGGTGCACAACCCCTACGCCGCTTTTTCGATGGAGTTCATTAACATCCGTGGACTTCATTCTAACCTAAATGCCGTTCATCAACACCTCGAGACGGATCAGCCGGACATGCTCTTCCTGACCGAAACACAGATACGCCGTCCAGCCGATACATCTTATTTACACTATCCCGGCTACCAGCTTGAGGAGAACTTTCAAGCCAAAGCCGGAGTCTGTGTATATGTACGGTCGGAGGTGTGCTGTCGTCGTTTGCGCTGCATGGAGGATCCTTCCTTTTCTGTCCTTTGGTTACACGTGGACTTGGGCGCACAAAGTCGTATCTACGTGTGCCTCTATAGATCCCATAATGGGGATGATGAGACAACTCGGCTGTTTGAATACATGAGTCAGGCAGTAGATGACGCACAGGAGCAGTTCCCTACTGCGGAATTGGTGGTCTTAGGGGACTTTAATGCACACCACGAAATGTGGCTGGGTTCCTCTAAGACGGACCATGCTGGACGATCTGCGCATGCATTCGCTTTAACACATGACCTGACTCAACTAGTAATCCAGCACACCCGGATACCTGATATCACAGGTCATGCGCCCTCTTTGCTAGACCTTCTGTTGACGAGCCATCCAACTGGGTATGATATATCAGTCGATGCCCCTTTGGGCACATCGGATCACTGTCTTATCGTATCGTCTGTGCCACGCGCTCCTCCTCCACCCAGTGTAAGAATTAAGCGCAAAGTCTGGCACTACTCGTCAGCCGATTGGGACGGAATGCGAGATTATCTTGCTTCCATTCCTTGGCAGCGACGCTGTTTTGACGCGAAAGATCCTTCAGCGATTGCCGATGCGATTGCTGACGAGATCGGATTGGCTATGGAGTATTATATTCCTTCCTCCGAGATCGTCGGTAATCGCAAAGGACGCCCTTGGTACAATCGCGAGTGTGCTGATGCTGTTAGTAAAAAGCAAGCCACGTATCGTGATTGGATCAAGGGTCGCGCTAACAAGGATCCTAATCTCAGCACCCTCAAAGCAGCATATAACTCTGCTACCAAAGCTTGCAAGAGGGCCTATTCTAGAGCGGATTCCCAGCGCATTGCACGCTTAGGTCATGAACTCGTAACTCATCCAACTAACAGTCGAGTCTACTGGAGTCTGGCCAAAGCTGTGCAAGCCAATTTTTGTCGTCCAACATTCCCGCCACTGAGGTACCCTAATGGGAATTTAGCCTACGAGCCGCAGGAGAAAGCGACACTATTAGGCAATCTCTTTGCGGCGAATTCCTGGCTCGATGATCGAAACGTTCAACCGCCAACTATTCCTTGCTGCGGTTTCACCATGCCTGAATTACGATTTAGGCAACGTGACGTACTAAAAGAACTTCGATCACTCGATGTCCGGAAAGCTAGTGGCCCGGATGGTATCCCAGTGGTTGTTATAACAAAATGTGCAGCCGAGTTGACTCCAATACTTACGCGCTTATACCGCCTGTCTTACGTCTCTGGTGTCGTGCCCCGGGCTTGGAAAGAGGCCAACGTTCAACCGATTCCCAAGAAGGGGGATCGGTCGGACCCTAACAACTACCGTCCAATTGCCGTAACCTCAGTGTTGTGCAAGATCATGGAACGCATTATTAACACCCAGCTTGTCCGTTATCTGGAGGATCACTCGCTTATTAACGATCGGCAATATGGCTTTCGCCAAAACCGATCAACGGGTGATCTTCTAGCTTACGTACTGCACCGCTGGGGGGAGGCAATTGATAGGCACGGTGAGGCCCTGGCAGTCAGTCTCGATATTGCCAAGGCATTTGATAGGGTCTGGCACCGTGGTCTTCTTTCAAAGCTTCCGGCATACGGACTCCCCGACAATCTATGTAAATGGCTCTCTAGCTTTCTACATGAGCGCAGAATTCGTGTCCTTGTTGATGGATGTGATTCGCAGCTCATGTCAATAAATGCTGGAGTTCCTCAAGGCTCTGTACTATCACCTACTCTGTTTCTTCTGCATATCAATGATATGTTGCCTCTGGGCCATATTCATTGCTATGCAGATGATAGCACCATCCATGAGTCCTATTACAGCAAGCCTTCTAGCGGTCGGGGAGAAACAGAACAGAGACGGCAAGAACTTGTGGCTGAGCTTGACCGGTCCTTGCTTCGCATTTCAAAATGGGGAGCAAGTAATTTGGTTCAATTTAATGCCAACAAAACACAGGTGTGCGCGTTTTCCTGCAAAAAATCCCCATTTACCCCCATTCCAACTCTTCAGAACGTCTCGCTCGCAATGCGAGATAGCCTCAATATTTTAGGCATAGATATTCGCAGCGACCTCAATCCTAGGGATTACATTGTAAGCGTGATCTCCACTGCATCTCGGAGACTCGGAATCCTGAACAAGGTGCGACGGTTTTTCATGCCTGAACAGCTATATCTCCTTTACAAGGCACAAGTTCGGCCTTGCGTGGAATACTGTTCGCACCTTTGGGACGGTTCCGCAAAATACCTTTTGGATACCCTGGACAGGTTGCAGAGACGGGCTATCCGCATTGTGAATGATGCAGATGTAACAGTGGATATAGAGCCGCTTCAGTTGCGCAGGGACATAGCCTCACTGAGTGTGTTCTACCGTCTGTATCATGGTGAGTGTTCTGATGAGCTATTCAATCTGATCCCTTCCTCTCCTTTTCATAACCGTACCACGCGCGCTGGTCTTCGGAGCCACAGTTTTACAGTGAATCCTATCTGGGCACGAACTAAAAAGTTCGCATCGTCATATCTTTGCCGTACCGTGAAACTGTGGAACAATCTCCCGGCCAGTGTGTTCCCTCCTTCCTATGACATGGGGTCCTTCAAGCGTAACGTGAAGAGACATTTACACAGGCCGGCATGACGGCGGCGACCAGTGATGGATGATCGGTCTCTCGGTGGTTGCCGTTGTTTTTGGATTGTACTATGCTTACCACCAGGCATAGCACAGTCACTTTGTCGAGCAGCGATAAAAAAAAAAAAAAAAAAAAAAAAAAAAAAATATTATTTCATTACAAAAACTGCATTACTCGGGGAACGTTCTGTATTTTGTTACTGTCTACACTTTTTTGATTACTTTTCTCTATTAGGTACTCATTTTGTAATATCACGTTGAAGCTCTTGTTTTGATGATGGCTTAATTGATTAGGTTTGTGGATACTACTTCGACGGACGTAGGTTCGAACCCTAGGAACTGATTTGGAGAAACCATAGTATGGTTCTTTTCGAAATTTGCCTTACTAGCTACCACTCTCCAGTTGGCGATAAGCTGGAGGGTTCCTAAGTGATCAGACCTAGGTATGGGTTGGTGCCTTAAATGCAATATTGCAAGTCTACGTGATCTAGTTGAGCCTATCTTGCATATAAAAAGTAGTGATGTATATTACCAGTTACTTAAATAATAGCTTACGAATATTCTGCTTAATTTGTTATTGTCGTTAAAATAAACATTATATCTATAATATTACGGTTCAATTTGTGATCACTCAAATGATGTTGGAGTTTATCGAGAACAACCGTTTCTATATACCATCACGTTTTTGTTAAGCTTTCCTTTGTACTTATGGGGTCACCTAGATGGTTATTAGCCATAGTTAGATACGGTAAATAAATCTGTTGTCGAGATTTGGAATTATTTTTTAAATCAACCAGATTTGATTTCATGTGTTTTTATTCGTTCCTTAGAACATATAATCCAAAAGTTTCAATCATCCATCACCTCTAAGTGTTTATTTTAAAAGCTAACTAGCTTTTGCCCGTGGTATTACTCGCTCTAATATGGATTTCAGCAATACTTTGGGAGTGAAACATTTTCCTAAATTTGTTTTTCCTCGAACTAACTACGCTATTGTCCTAGGTCTTAACAGCTTCACCGGACTACTAAGACGAGCGCTTAAGGCACTCAGCCGATTTTATAGCTCATGGGTGCACGGCACACCTCGGTTTGGGCTTGCCTGATACGTGCAATTTACGACCTATTTTTTTTTTACGTAGGGAAATCCCTCATTGATAACTACCCTTCCGGGGGAGAGGGTGGGTTTAGTCCGACTCACCCGGACTAAAACCCCACGGCGTACGTCTTCCGCTATGGTTAGGGCGGCACGAGATCTTTATAGACTTCATCGTGCCACCCCAGCGGTTGGCCCAGCAGCAGAAGTGCCGCCGCCGGACCTCGTCTTGTAAGGAAACAGCCGGGTACACACCGGCCGTCTCCTCCTCGTCTGCTGGACCTGTGCAATGGGAAGGTGGATCCCCCGACCCACCTATCTCTAGGTCCGGTTACGGTGGTGGGAGGAGGTGACCAAACTGCCGCCTCCTCCTGCCTATCCTCCGTTGGCGGAGATGGCCGCTTAGGGGATCGTCCTTGCGTGCCCTCTCTGCAAAATTCGCGACCTATCTGAGAAGACCTAAGCTTACTATTCATACATATATGAGTTGTTGGAACATATATGTGTACCAAGCAAACATACCACAACAACTATTATATATATTTCGTATCTCGTAAATTCGTATCTCGTAGATTAAAGGTAACCCTGCGTTTCTGTGTATTTCTGACAACGTGTGTACAAAATTTCGTAATAATAACTTAAATAGTTAAGACATGAAAACTTAACCCCTATCCGTTAAGCATAATTGGAATTCCGTTTTTTTTTTTTTTCTCGAACTGACTACGCTATTGACCTAGCAAGGTCTTAACAGCTTCACCGGACTACTAAGGCGAGCGCTTAAGGCACTCAGCCGATTTTATAATGGCAACCAGCTCAAGGGTGCACGGCACACTTCGGCTTGGCTGTTGCCCGTTGCATGCAAAAATCGCGACCTAACTTAGCTAACCTAGCTAACTATTCATATATGTTTGAGTTGTGGAAACGTATATGAGTACCAGCATATCCGCCTCAACAACTCCTCCATACATTTTTATCGGAAACTTTGGAGAGTTTTTCAGTTCGATAAGTGAAAAATTTTTATCAAAAATAACCCTTCCACCAAAATGTGTAGCGTGTAGGCGTGCACGTGTGTGGAGGTGATAGTGTAGTGTTGTAGCAGTGATGTATGGGTGTGTCACCGTATCGCGCAAGCAACGCACTCAAGGGCTCCCTACCGAGGTATCGAACCTAGGCTTGAGCCGCTGCCGTGGGAGGCCTAATCGGGTGTGCGGGAGCGAAGTTAACCCCCAGACCGCGGCGGCGCGATCTGTGGTTACGCGGGCGTGGGCGTGAGCACGCTCTGTTACGAGGGACAGGCTGGTACTGATCGTTCGCTGACGTGATATCGTCGGGAGGGTCGGTGAAAATGTGTCGCGGACGTCTTTTATAACGCCCAGCGTTGGGCACGAGTTCGTAGTTCGTGGCGGATACCACTAACGGACTGGGATGAATCGCGGCTCGCTCGAAATAGCTATCTGTAAGTGATTTTATGTACGCCCAGATGGACGGCATTTCCAGGTCCCTGTGGAGATCCGCCTTCCGGACGAACCAAGGAGCACCGGTGATTTTACGCAGAGACCGGGTCTGCAAAACTTGAAGCGTATCTAGATTCTTCACGTGGGCGAAAACCGGACAACTGTACGTCATAACGGGACGAATACAAACTTTATATATTGTGAGCTTATGACTGAGGGACAGTTTGCTCTTCTGACAAAGTAAATAATGGAGGCGACCCAAGACCATAGCGGCTTTGTTTCGAACTCTTTTGATGTGTGGCTCGAACGTTAAGTGGTTATCTAAGGTGACGCCGAGATACTTGACCTCGGTGGTCCAAGGTATCTCGGAATCGTATAGCCTTATGGGCTTTAGCTTGTTCACGCGATATCTAGGATCGAAGAATATCGCGGCACTCTTATCGGGGTTAACACCTATACGCCATCGAAGAAACCAGTCACCGAGTGTGCTAACGGCTTCTTCGATGCGATCTCTAAGAGTACTCGGCCGCCAGCCAGAGGCGTAGATGACTGTATCATCAGCATAACAACCTACCTCGACTCCCGGGAGCTTAGGTAGGTCGCTGATGAACAGGTTGAAGAGGGTGGGCGCGAGAATTGAGCCTTGCGGCACACCTGAGCGTATCGGACGGGGCGATGAGAGTTCGCCGTCTACTTTAAAACGGAAGGTTCTATCGGCTAGATAATCGCGGAGGATGTGAACTAACCTATCGGGTATGCCGGCTTGATTTAACTTGAATATGAGCCCTTCGTGCCAGACCTTATCGAAGGCCTTGGTGACGTCGAAAAATACTGCTATTGTACGTTTCGGATTAGTGTTTTTCACGGGCGGATCCGGCTCCGGATGCGGATCTTTATTGAAATTAGAAAGGATGTACTCCGTGAGGCGGAGTACTTGATCCGGACAAGAGTATTTGGCGCGAAATCCAAACTGCTCGGGTGGAATTAAACTTTGATCGTTAATCGTGACCTGGAGACGGTTCAGAAGGAGCCGTTCGTAAAGTTTACCTAAGGTATCTAATAAACTAATCGGACGATAGCTATCGGGAAGCGTAGCTTTCTTGCCGGGCTTGTGAATTCCTATCAATACGGCCCTCTTCCATGGCCATGACATGGCCGCATTGAACATGCAGACCAATAGAGCTATGATGCGGTCAGAAAGGAGATTCAGAACCTCGTTCCTGATCCCATCGGGACCCGGGGACTTCCTAGGTTTGAGACGCTTGATGGCGGCCGAGACTTCGTCGTACGTTATCGGGGTTAGGGTATCCGCCGGAGGAGACGCGAGTGCATGCTCTACGGCTGTAACGATGGACTCTGTGATGGAAGGGTCAGTATTATCAGTGTTTGCCGAACACTGTTTCTCTAAACTCGCGGCGAGACATTCAGCTTTATCAATGTTATCGAACGCGGGAGGCAACCCGGGGCCTCTGTCGAGAGAAGGCATTGGAATGACCGTATCTGACTTAAACTTTCGCGTGAGGTCCCAGAATGCCAGGTGCGACGGCTGGAGATCCTCTAGAAACCTGTCCCACCTGTCACCCCGGATCTCAGAAATACGAGACTTGACTGCTTTCCGTAAGACACGTAAGCGTTCGCGGTTCTCTGCGGTCGGGTAAGCGTCGTGAGCACGAGTCGCGGCGTTCTTTTCCGTGATCAATGCTCTCACGTCATCAGGGAGTATAAAACGGCGTTCGTTCGCCGCTTGTACCTCTTTCGAGGTCTCCCTGACGGCGGTCTGGAGATAATCAACCAGGGAATCGATAGCCGAATCCGCGTTGGCTTTGGACACCAACACGTCCGGAATTCTGTCTAGACTGTTAGGCGACGGACTATTTTTGAAATATTCACTAAGTTTCGCGTAATCGGCCACTCTGATCGGCGTCGGGCTAAAGTCAGAGTTATGTCCTAACTGTAATAGAACCGGGCGATGATCCGAGTCGAGTTCGTGTACGACTGATATAAGTCGTACAGGAAGCACGACATTTTTCAACAGAGTTACATCTAAAACTGACGGTCGACAGTTGTCCTGATAATGCGTGGGTACCGGAGGGGCTATGACGTCAAATGCGAGAACCCTACCTAGATTGTCGAGCATCCTCCCGTTACGAGAAGTACACGGACTGTTCCAGATAACATTCCCGCAATTGAGGTCCCCCGCTATAATGACCGAGTCACCTAAGTCGAGCAGTGCCTGCAAATCTGATCTGAGTAGTTCTTTGCTCGGTGATAGATACGCGGAGACAAGAATAATATCAGAATGGCCCGTCATACCGACGCGGCATACTGACGCTTCCATATGAGTAAGCGCGGGCGGATCTAAAGGCATGCAATACAGCGAACGCCTAAAATAAATTAAAGTGCCACCCTCGCGGGCGACACGGTCGTTTCTAACGATGCAGTAATTCGCGATTCTCGGATTACGCATGCTCGGCTTTAACATCGTTTCCTGGATGAGGAAAACGTCAATCTGTCTATCGCGCAAAAAGTCAGCTACTAGATCGCGCTGTGTCCGAAGGGATCTCACGTTGAAAAACGAGAGGCAAAGACGGCGCGGTTTGATTTTATTTAATCCCGGGAATTTTAAAATTAAACTTTAAGCGATTGTGATCGGGCGAGGCGCTGTATGGTGGCTCCGATAGCCGGAAAGCGCGTTAGGGCGGCAAAAAGTTGTACTCCGCGGTGATTCTCCTCTACTAAGGCGTAGAAGGCGAGGACCTCCTGCATGTCGTGCTCTATGAGTAGTTGCTCCATCCAATCAAACTTCTCCGAGAGAGATGAGGATGATGGAGCCTGAGACGCCTTAGGTGGTTAGAATTCCGTTTTTATATTCATAGTTTATATATAATATGTAGCAACTGTAGCAAGGCAACATTTACCTACTGAACCCTCTAGTATGTATGTATATTTCTTTCATTTTAAATTACATAGCATTTATTCTTCTAATTATATAGTGATAAAAAATCATAAACATCATATGAACTAATGAGCCACCATAATCCTAAGTACCTACGTCTCGACAAGTCAACTTTCACAAAATGTTTTCTTACAGTTTTTGTAACTTCAAAATCGTCCTTCCATATCCTTGTTGATAGGATGGTTAATATAGTTGATGATATTTCGAATGATTGTATCTATTTAAATATAGCAGACGTCCGCAACTTCATTACTATAAAATTGATTTTATTTTTCGTAAACATTTTGTTATTGTAAATTTATGAAAACTGCTTAAGGACCGTACATTAATTACGTTAAGTGTTTTTTGGTATTTTTAACCCCTTCTTCTTTAACCCCTTTGGTAAGATGTTGTTTAATTTGTGTCTTCATTATTTAAATGCGTTGGATTTATTGAAAAATACCACATTTGCTTTATTACTTTTACTTTTTCAACTTTTATTATATTTAATAACAATTATTATTACTTTACACTTCGGTTTGTAAACACTAAATAACTTTACATTTATTCACGGATCTTAATATATAGAATAATTGTGTCGGATTTGGGCATATTTTAGTCTAAAAAATAATTACGTAATATTAACGGCTTAAATCCCTTTCCTCTTAAATCCCTTCACGTAATTTATGGACACTTAACCAATATGAAAGACTGTAATGTTGTTTATCTGATAATATGTAGGTGGTAGAGCCACACTGATGTTATAACTTACCTTTTACCTTTCATAACACATATTATTAACTTTTCTCTTTATTCTGGTACATTTCGGTCGTTATGGAAAAACGTACATATAATCCCCTTACAAAAACAAAGTCATCCTACTGAGACCAAACATTATCGCCCCATCGCTATCTTACCATTTTTATCTAAGGTTCTCGAGCGAATAGTACATCGTCATTTATTGCCTTTTTAAACTTTAACTGTGTCCTTAATACTTTTCAATCTGGTTTTCGCCCGGCTCATAGTAATTGCTCTACATCAATTAAAATAACTGAGTATATACGCCGCGCTATGGATAATGTAAGCTTACTCTTCTAACTTTAATTGATTTTAATAATGCATTTAACTGTGTATATCATATTTTATTATCACTTCTTTCTTCTCTTAATATGTCACAATCTGCTGTTGAGTGGTTTTCTTCCTACCTGAAAGGACGTCGACAACGTATCAAGATTAATAATTTATTTTCTGATTGGTGCGATATGATTGTTGGCGTACCTCAAGGGGGTGTTTTGTCACCTCTACTTTTTTCGATTTTCATTAATACGCTAGTTACAAAGATACAACATAGTAGTTACCATCTATACGCAAATGATGTTCAGCTCTACCAACTTGATGCTGTTTCAGAGTACATACAAAAGATGAACGATGACCTGAACTGTGTTCACTCTTGGAGTGAGGAATACGGTCTTTTTATAAATTCAATAAAAACACAGGTCATAATTGTCGATCACCGAGCTGCCCTAAGCCAGTTTAATATTAAAACTTTGCCCAAAGTTACGTATAATAACATTAGACTAGAATACTATTCTCAAGTCAAAAATTTGGGTCTGCACATTTCCCAAGACTTATCATGGGCTGAACATATCAATACAATCAGTAAAAAGATTTATGGAGTAATGCATTCCCTTAAAAGAATGCAAAATTTTTTACCATTTTCAACCAAGAAAACACTTGTCAACTCGCTGTTACTTCCCATAATTGATTATGCCGATATAACTAATCCAGACCTTACAGAGAAGTTACTCAATAAACTCGACCGTCTGTTAAATTTGTGCATTCGTTACATTTTCGGGCTTCGTAAGTACGATCATATCTCTCAATTTCGTGCGCAACTAAACTGGCTAGAAATACGTTCACGTCGAAATGCTGACATATTGCATTTTCTATATCGTATTTTATTTGACCCTCAATCTCCACAATATCTCCAGGAACGATTCATTTTCCTAACGGCTCATGGACGTGATCTTCGTTCGGTATACACCAAAACTCTGGAAATACCTCAGCACAGATCTAATGTATATTCGAACTCCTTCGCAATAACTGCCATACGATTATGGAATTCGTTACCGCGTCGACTTCAAGAAGTTGAAACTATAAATAAAGTAAATTTTCAAAAAAAAGTATTAACCGACTTCAATATTAATCAGAGGCATAAAAATAAGGCACTAAAAACCGGAAAATAAATAGTTTATCAAATTAACCAAATTTAATGAAACATGAATATGTGTGCTACCAAGAGATGTATTGGAAGTCTAATAAACTATTTATTTTCCGGTTTTTAGTGCCTTATTTTTATGCCTCTGATTAATATTGAAGTCGGTTAATACTTTTTTTTGAAAATTTACTTTATTTTTCCATTTTTAGTGTACATAATTTTTTTCTTCTAAAACATGCGGTTCACCTGATGGTAAGTGATCACCGTCGCCCATGGATACCTGCAACATGAGAGGAATCACAGACGCGTTGCCGGCCCTTAAGAAAGGAGTAGGCTTGTTTCTTGAAAGTTGTGTTACTTTGTCACGGATCCCATAATCAGAACCTAACCAAACCCTCATCAAACTACCCTTGAAGAACATCCTTTACAATAAAAAAAGCAATCATCGAAATCGGTTGGCAAGATATTGAGTTATTCGTCATTTGTCGTATACACACTAAATGCAAATTTAACACTTATACGGTTTTGCACTGTATGCCGTTGACAGAACTGGACCAAAAAATGGGACCACACGGGAAGCACTAGCTTTCAAATAAAAAAAGAATCATCAAAATCGGTTCGGCCAGTCCAAAGTTACGAGGTAACAAACAAAAAAAAAAAACATACAGTCGAATTGATAACCTCCTCCTTTTTTTGAAGTCGGTTAATAACTTTAAAATTCAATTACACCGACATTTAATTGAGAAACAGGAGGTAAAGTGCTCATAATTGTGCAATGTTTATTACTATCTTTGTTATTGTTCTATATTTGTATGTATGTATGTCTATATGTGTATGTATATTTATACTATATATATATATATATATTATTATTATTATTTATGTGCATATATGTATATATGTATGTATATATATTTCTTTATCAACTTTCTTTTGCTTTTTATTGGCACTACCTACAAAAGTTTTTGACATCAATACCGCTGGTTAGCTGGAAAAGAATGCCTCATGGCATTAAGCTCGCCAGTGTACAACCAAATGTGTGCAATAAAGAATTCATTCATTCATTTATAACTGGTTTCAGCATGGATGGGTTGGCTCGTCCGGGGTAGTACAACCCGACCCACAGAAAATCGACGTGAAGTAACAGTGCTTGCATTATTGCGTTTCGTTCGGTCAGTGAGGGCACCGGAGGCTCACCTACCTCCACCTCCCTTCCCCTTTGCCCTCTCCCTCCCCCTTCCCCAAAACAAGCTGGCAACACTCTTGCAACTCCTTTAGTGTTTAGACTTTAGTGTGTAGTGTTTAGTGTTGCTGATATCTTTGGACGGTAGTAATCACTTAACATCAACCTGTTCATTTGCCTCCTATGATATAAAAAAAAAATAATAATAAAGGTTTTATATAAATCACATTTGCTGGTTCAAAGATTAGCCTGAGCTACACGGATCGGGTAAATATATAGCGGTCGCTTCGTGACCTTCGTGTTTTGGGTACGAGTCTCGTAGTATAATTAATTGCATGATCCACAAATGGCTGTTCTAAAGGCTGACTTACTTTATGTCAGTTGATTGTATGTTTGTACGACCCCCGTCACATAGGGTTCGATACCTAGCACAGAAAGGTGTCTATAAAAAAGAATAAACACTGTTAATTAATTTATGTTTGTAAATCTGTATGTTGTTATATACATATGTAGTTTTTATGCGGTAACCTGCAGTGAAAATATTCACGTAATATTCACAACGCAATGGCATGTTCCAATTATAATTCATTTTTTTCTCGAACTACTCTATTAACCTAGCAATGCTTTAACAGCTTCACCGGACAACTAAAATGAGCGCTTAAGGCACTCAGCCGATTTCCAACGATCATTCAGAATACGTGTTCTTTTATTAATCGATTTTTTAGTAACACCATTGACGTATACCGAGGAGATTAATTAATTTGTTAGACGTAATATTTTTTTTTCTTTTAATTTACCAGTTTGTGACAGGTGTTATGTTGTATTTCTCTTTACTGTGTTCCACACATCCGTTCCGCAGTTTATTATACCAATTAATTAAATCAGTATTAAGTTATTACATCCTTAATGATATTGTAAATACGAACAAACATACATTTTGTTGGGTTAAAAAAAGGATATAGAATACTTTTAGGAAAGAGTCCAAAGTTAGGTCTGTCTATGGCAACATAAATCATAAGAAATAGACGAACCGTCTAAAGACGTGTCATATATGCTTTTTTGGGGTTTGGTTGTTAAGTGCGTGATTCAATTGAGTCACTGCTTCAACTGGCTAGAGAAGGTCGAGGGCCCATAATCAAAAGGTGTGGATTTGTGCTTTAAATTTATTACCCCTGTGTCAACAACCTTCCGTGTGGATCAGCGCACAGTAACCGACTCGCCGTTCATACGTCGTGCTCAGACATAATTTGCTTACCATGCACTCTGCATATGCCTACATTGTGTACCTACACTTTTATTATATTAAATAGGTGGTAGAGCCACGCTAAAGTTATAACTGGTTTCAGCATTAATGGGTCGGTGCCTCCTGGGTAGTACCACCCAATCTACACAAAACGACGTGAAGTAACAGTGCGTTTCGTTTGGTCAGTGAGAGTGCCGAAGGCCCACCTCCCCCCTCTGCCTTCCCCACTCCCCACTATCACAGACCGGCAAAGAATTTGCGACTACTCTGGTATTACTGGTGTCTATGAACGGTGGTGATCATTTAACATCAGGTGACTCTGTTCTTTTGCCTCCTATGATATAGAAAAACACAGTCCACTATAAACGAAGTCAATATCAGTGCTAGCGAACTTACAAGAATGATGACGAGAAAAAGCAACGCGATACAAGATTGACATGAAGAATTAATTATGCGGGTATCAACATATCTTTGCGATAATATTAAGTATTGATTGTTCCAAAAAATCATACTGGATTTATATTATATTTTCCCGAGGTGTGCCATGCACTCTTGAGCTAGTTGTCAAATAAAATCGGCTGAGTGCCTTATGCGCTCGCCTTAGTAGTTCGGTGAAGCTGTTAAGGCCTTGATGGGTCAATAGCGTAGTCAGATCGAGAAACAAAATTCATACTGGACCCGTATTTCAAGAAATCGACATATAATTGAAACAATATCAGCGAAAAAAAGAACATTAACATCATTATTTCAAGAATTTTCAAATTAAGCATTTGTCGCGTTTGAAAAAATTATACTATTTAGAATTTTATGAGAACAAAAGTTGCAGGAGTTTTAGAATAAGTAATAAAATACATTTCAGAAATATCTTTCTATCTGTCTGTTTGTTTGAAAACGCACATTACTGCTAAGTTCTTTGTTCACGATAAAACGTCACTACGAAAATCATAAAGTATTTATATCCTCGAGTAACATATAGGTAGTCTTGGTATCATTAAAATCAGTTCATTCTATCAAAACCAACAAATTACCGACTTGCCGGATTTTGAATTTAAACGCCATGTCAAGCGGGTTTTGGTCTCAAAAGGTTATTATAGAGCGGATCAGTATGGATCACCCGCATAGTCCTACGCGTTCGAGAACACTCACGCACGATTTCCGCGAATTCGCTAGTTCTGTGCGACTATGCGCCGTACCAGCGCCCCTCCGTCGACTCCGACGAGTCGGCAAACCAAACGAGAAGCCACGTCTGTACGACGAACGACTTATAGCATGCCCACGGACTCCGAGAACCCAAGCCCATCGATGACCTCCACTTCGGACACCAGATCTCCCCCTTCAAGCGAGGCCACAACTACGTTACAGCGCGTAATCGAAGCGCAGCGGTCTGCACTTCGGAAGAGCTACTACGAGAGCGAATGTCTCGCTTTCGCCCAGCTGATCGCAGCTGGAGGCCTCTCCGAACAAATAACGCGCTGGATAGCGCTGTATCTAAGACTATACGAGGGTGAGACCGGGAGACACGAACTCCCACCATCGGACGAACGCGCCCTGAGAGCCGCAATGGAAGGAAAACTTTTTGCACCCGAAATCCCGCGAGTGCAGCGCGAAAAGCTCGAGCCCCTGATAGCGCGGCGAAGAAGATACCCAAGAGCCCAGCACGAGCCACATCGTGCACCGATCACCGCCCGAATCACCAGACGCCCCCACACCGGAGAGCAAGAGGCACAAGCCCCTCTCGCTCACACAGGCTACGGAACCCGTAGGACCGATAGAATCACCAGACGACCGCACGCTCGAGAGCGAGAGGCACAAGCCCCTCTCGCTCACTCAGGCTACGGAACCCACAGTACCTGTAGAATCACTAGACGACCGCACGCTCGAGAGCGAGAGGCATAACCCCCTCTCGCTCGCACAGGCTACGGAATCTGCCGTAGTACCTGCGGAGAGCCACTTGGCGCTACCAGCGCATACACCGCACCAGACATCCTATGCCGCCATGGTCGCTAAATCTACTTCGATAAACCCAATGCCCGGAGAAAGCACCACGACATTTAAACAACGCTGCCCGCCAATCGTCGTAGAAAGCCTGCTCAGCTGGCCGGAGCATCTCCGACGACTGGCGGACTTGCTGGGACGTGTACCAAATGTGCGCTCGTATGGGCGCGGAGTTCGCTTTCACCCCGAGAACCTGGAAGAACATAAGATTATCCACGACTACCTGAAGCAACTGGAAGGGGTGAGCTGGTTTACCTACTCACCTCCCACGGATAGAAGTCTCAAAGTCGCAATACGCGGCTTGCCAGTGAATACTGACCCGGAAAAAATTTCCGAGGCCCTCCGAGAGAAGGTCTTCGAGCCGGAATACACCAGAGTAATACAGGGAAGAAATGGTAGACCAGGATGTGTCTTCCACTGCTCCCTAAGAAGAAAACCAGGCCTTATCCTGGAGATCTACAACGTCCAAGAGCTCCTGTTAATGAAGACGACCATTGAAGCATGGCGTGGGAGGAGGGGCCTGGCACAATGCCATCGGTGCCAACAATTCAGGCACTCCTCCCACCATTACCACCGCCCGATAGCCTGTGTGAGGTGCGGAGGACCGCACTTCGCATCGAACTGTGATCGCCCGAGAGAAGAACCGGCCTCCTGCGCAAATTGCGGGGGGCCTCACCCCTCAAATAACGCCCGCATATGCCCCATCTTCCGCCGCGAAGCGCGTAATCGCCGAGCGGGGACTACCGCCCGGACAGGTGACGCCGGGCGAGACAACGTGAGCATTGCGCCCACAATGGTCGAGGAGTCTGCAGCAGGGAGCCTTATGGCCCCCGCCAACGCCACCGGCCAGAAAAGAAGACCCAGAAGCAGATGTCCCACAAACAAGCGAACTAACGTAGAGTCGGAGACTACCCAGCAGTCAGACCCGACGGAGTTAGCCCCGCCTCAGATAATCCGCAACGCTTTTCTCAAGATGTTAGCCACCGCAGAGACAACTGAAACCATTGAGAAATGCTTGAAGGCCTTACAAGCTCTGCACAAAATCGATGGCAAGGCCTCTCAGCTGAAAACCACTGGAAACTAGAAATCTCAGTCACCAACCCAAACTCACCGCCAACAGGCGCCGATGAAGCCTAGATCGCCCATCAGAGGTTGATGGGCGATAAATAAATAAAAAGACACTCCCGTAGCGCGGGAGGCGAGCGAATTCTCCACAAGAAGGGCAACCCTAGAATGGATTCCCCGCACCCCTCTAGGCGGGCGCGAGAAGACCACCGACGACGGATCAGTATGTAAACGATAGTGATGTTTGGAATTGACTCATCTCTGTGCATCAATTAAAAACGTTACTGTCATGTATGTAATTTAGTCTAAATATCATATATATATATGTTAAAAAGATAAACCAGATCGAGTTTCTTGCCGGTTCTTCTCGATATCTGGGTTGTTTCCAAACCGGTGGTAGTTTTCGACGTTCATATTATTACCTTATTAGGGCATAAACTGAATAAAGATTTTTGATTTTGATTTTGAAAAATTATTGTAATTTTACTGACAACGCGACTTAATTAAGCGAAAAACTTAGATAAATAAATGGATATATTCAGATATAATATATTCAGATGAATAATCACTGTTTTATTGTTACATTAGGCTCCACGCGTACAGAGTCGCGGGCACAGCTATACTAGAGTATATAAAATGAATATTTGCTGGCTTACAAAAAACTTTAATACTATGGACCAATGTAGTGATTACGTGATAGAACACTGTTCCCAATTGAACAGGCACAAACAACAAGCACCTTGAGAACCCCATCAAAACTCTAAGACTTATCTCTATATGAGATCAACTCGTAAGATCATAAATCATATCTTTAAACCGGTCCGAGAACACATTATTTACAATTTTTTAATCTACAATAATTTTAATGTGTTTAACCCATAATAAATTACTGATCAACTCACGTGTTTCAACACGGGCTCTCTAAGCGTGAAATATGGTTGTCAATACGTAAACAAATGTAAATTACCAAATATTTGTAATTTAACAGAATCTCAAATATTTGAAATGTTACATAAAAAAAAAATTAAATAGAAATTTAGCAGTTTCTAATAGTTTACGTTATTTTTCAAGATCTTCAAATTGTGTACATGTAAAATATGAACATCATACAAAAAGTGTGTGTGTATTTATGTACACGAGTTAGAAGATACAATTCTTTGGCTTAACAAGATAAAAATCTTTTCCAAAACGACACTAACAATAGAAAAAAGATTTTTAATACATTGAAAGTTTTAATACAAAGAAACAAAATGTTGACTATGTCTAACTTCAGGGTGTCGGTTTTTCGTGACGGTGTGCGCGCGCATGTAAAAATTTACTCTCATCATCTTCCCTAACGCGCCAAAAGAGGTATAACTTCAAAAACTAAAAACCTTCAGTAAAATTTGAGCTTCGTTCTCGATGTATAAAAGCTGGAAATCTTAAAAAAAATGGCATTATATGAGCGGTTAAAATTGGATTTAGCTCATTCTAGAATGTAACGACCGACGTACATGTTACAGTCCGGTAAATTTGTAACATGCTCTGAGACTTTGTTGTAAAACCTAGCACTATTACCTTAAAAAACTATCAGTGATCTTACTTGAAACATGGGACGACCAATTTCTCACAGTTTCTAATATTTCAATCATGCTGATCTTTACGAAATCCAGGTTTTGAAAGTTTCTGCGAACATAAGTTAAATTATCAAAAAAGAATAATGTCAACTTCATTACTAATGCGTATTTTTTAAATCATTATATGATTAATGCCAAAACGAAGCGAGTGATTTTCAAACCATCAGCTCGGCCTTACAGACAAATCATAGAATGGCGGACCTTTTTCTTGTATATTATATCTATAAATGAATATTTGAGTTGAATTCATAAATCTCAACCCCGTTTGATTGACCCTTATGAGAAGTAACACACGTAAGTTTTTTTTTTCGAAATGCAATCGCTGTTAAGCTGGAATGGTCTTCACAGCTTTACCGAACTATTGAGGCGAGCGCTTAAGGCACTCAGCCGATTTGGGATGTTTGGGCGACTAACTCAAGGGTGCACGGCACACCTCGGCTTAAGTTGTCGCCTGTTTTGTGCAAAAAACGCGACCTATCTGAGATAACCTAAGCTAAGATATCTAGATATACGTATATGAGTTATTGACACATGCATAAGTACCAAACATGCGTGCCTCAACAACTCCTATATGTATTTTGTGTTGGAAAAATTCCTCAAAATTATATAAGATAGGATAAGGAAAAATAAGGGTAGAACTCTTTATCGTTTATTTCTCTGAAAAAGAAAAATAGCGTGTAAGCGTGTAGGCGTGCACGTGTGTATAGGTGATGTGTGTGATGTAAGGTTTTGTGTCACTGTATCGCGCGAGCAGCGCACTCCAGGGCTCCACGCCGAGGGAACGGACCTAGGCGGGGCCTAATCTGGTGTGCGGGAGCGAAATTTACCCCCAGACCAGTATATTTTTGTTATTAGTGTTATTTATATTAACAATTTTATTATAACTAGGTGACACTGCAACCAATGTTGTTAATCAATATCAACCTAATGTCATAAAACCGGTATGCGTAGATATATGTAGGTATATGCAGAAGATTTACATAATAATCACATAATAAAGGTAACATTATATACTTTGATTATTATCACATACTAGACTTCGTTCGCGTGGAACGTACTTTGGGCTAACGCTAACACACAGCGGAAGCTCTCAAGAGGAAAAAAAACGATTTTTAAACATTTTTCATTGGTCCTACGCTCCTATTGGTCTTAGCGTATAACCCCCCTCGATAAATGAGCTATATAACATTGAAATAATTTTTCAAATCGGACTAGTAGTTCCTGAGATTACCCCTACAACGTCACAAACTCACAATGTCACAAACTCACAAACTTTACCTCTTTATAATATTAGTATAGATAAAAGTTACTGAACTATTTTATGTGCTTTTTTGTAAGTAGATATACGATATATATGTATTCAGACTAATCCAACTCTAATTTGGATATTTTTCATTGTTGAACTGAATATTTAGTCTAGTATGAAATGCATAAATTAATAATGTAATTATTAAGAGACATAACTATTTAATACCAACGATGAAGCAACATGATCTTATATTTTTTGCAATCGAGAAGGTAGAATGCACGTATATAGAATGGAGCCTTACAATGGTCGTGTAACGGTTGTCTCTGTAACAGTACACAACCTTAATTTAAAATCGTTACAATACCGCTACACTCATGACTGAATTGAGATAGAAATAATCCCTCATTAGAAATATTATTCGCAAACAAACATTTCTATGCAATTTCTTACAATACTTAACCTAGAATAACATAAGGCTGAACAAGGTTCTTTAATAAAAAAAAATGTATTTAACCGACTAAAAAAATTAGGTTCTCCGTTCGGTTTTTTGTTTGTTTGTATGTTACCTCAAAACTGTCATTTATGAAACGATTTGTAAAATTATTCGTTAAATGGGAAGGACATATTTTCAGTGGAGTCTTGTTTTAACCCCTGGACTGCCCAAAACCATGAGTGTTTAACTTCTAACCAGATCTTATGACGCACAGGATGCAACAGATTGCAATGCTTAGTTTAAAAAAATACCGTATTTATAACAAAATTTGAAAAACTTAAACAATAACAAATTATGTAATGTAATTTTTTTATCAGCTAGGTATTTAAATATATTGTCCTCTATTTTCAGATCTTGGTCTTAAAAAAACAGCCAAGGGTTTGATATCCTTAACACAGAATATTGAAATTCGAAGATACGCCAACTTTGTTATCATTGTCAATAATTTTACACTCAATGATCGCGGAGGTACGCTCTCTTTACGAAATAACATTTAAATTTCAAAACAAAATAAATTGTGATGAGTATCGACCACTAGACGACCTCTAGTTATGATAATTACTCAGGTTTTTCACGTATATTGTATTTTGTGCAACTAGTAACTAATCACTTATTTAACTCATGACCTAATCCTACCTGTGAAGGTCAGTAAGGAACGTATGGAGCTCAAATTATCGGCAGTCGATGCATCACGCCGCGATGTTGTTAAATCATAATTGATTCTGACGATAAAACATCAATTATCCTGGACGTTATACCCTTTATATGGAGTTTTTATGCTTTATAAACTTTATATCCTTTGACCACAATCTCATTTTATATATATAATTCTGCTGTCCGTCTGTATGTCACTAAACTCTACCTAAACAGCTAGGGCTGTCCAGCCTTTCATGAATTTTTTTGTGAGTGTTGAGGTGGATTCAAAAATGATTAAAAAAAGATTCACAATTGGAACCAGTAAGTGGCAACGCGGTTAAATTGTAAGATTTATTTTATTAACAAAGCAGGACAATATCTACTACGATGCAATGCCAGTAAAGAATGTGGCGTAAAGAAGTTAAAACAACAAGCAAGTGCTCCTATACACCTATAAGTACAAAGCGACACATTTTCAACTTGAATTCGATGACTTTTCAGGCAGACTTAAAAAAAACCCTGTGAATGTTTAATGGTTTTATTACAATGTTTTCCGTTGCCGAAAGTTCCGGTTCTTTCGTAAATAATCGAACGTACGTCGAGCGATGCAGTCCGAACATTTTAAGCAGTGAATCATTATTGCTTCGTTATATATTCTTTCATCGCCATCAGCCAGTAATACACCCACTGCAAAGCCATAGGCCTCTTCCCTGAGGAAAGTGTTAGTATAATAACCTCACCGGCCCACGACGTATTGACGATTTCAAGCTCCGAAGTACAATTCTACGTTTTTCCACATACAGTAGTACTACAAGAAGATTTCTCAGGTTCAGGTTTCCGTTTGTTTGTTGGTATTCTGCTAGAACTCTCTAAAAGCTTTATTATATGTACACTAGCCTTATGGAATGTGTTCCACCACGATGTTCCCCCAAGGTCATGACATGGAGCTCTTCAAAAAGAGATTGTGATACGGTATAATATCAGTAAAATATAATAATCACTCTTAAGTTAGAGATCTGTCATTAGGTATGTTCTAGTATCTGCACTCGAGAATCAATCTCTTTGTAAGTTTAGTGTGTATACTATCTTCGACTAAGATTTTGTTTAAACTCTAAAACCTAAAAATAATGAAAAGTAATAATAAATTTGATATCTTTCTTTAACCCTTCGGCTGATTTTTTAAAAGTCTGATTTCAAAATGGAGACTCATGCATTTCAATCATTGTTGTCACTCGTTATTCAAATAAGTTTTTTTAAATAAATACGGGTTTTTTTTATTTATACTGCCCACTGTTTGTTACCGTTGCAACATAAGATATACATTCGTTTGTATGGAACTTAAATCCTTATGGGTTTGGACAATCCAGGGGTTAATGTGATGATTTTTTTCTATATTAGAAATAGCTTACACTTACTAGGTTTTAAGTATAAGTACAAAAATAAAGAAAATATGAAGTTACCGTACTTAATAACATGTACCAACAAAACATCAAAAACAAATCAAACAAGATATATCGGTGACGTGACTTCATTCACGAACTCAATGATAATATAAAATAATTAACACAAATAAAACGATACAATATTTGTTTAATGTAATCTTTTATTTATAATATTGTACAAATATGTCAACGACGTTGCCTTCTGATTGTTCAAAATTCAATATTTACCAATCATAATCTCCTAAACAACTTGACCCCTTTTTATGATACCTTAACCTAAATTTTGTTTTGTTCTTAGGTAACAATTATGATGAAAATGTAAAACAGAGTAACGAAAATATTTTGTAATAATTAAGATAAGAAATAACATGCCACGTGAATGGTGACTCGTAATTAGGGGGCCTAACCAAGTTGCTTATCGACAATCGCTAACGCAAATAGAAACATGATAATCACATGATATAGCGCTCAGATATGTAATTTCCATACAGTTTTCCGTTTTCTATTTGCGTTAGCGACTGTCGATAAGCAACTTGGTTAGGCCCCTAGATCAGATTTGTATAACCACTGGCTGATACTCTCGACTTTGTCTGCGTTGTTTTGTAATTGAAATGACTTATTGTTTTTATTTCGCATTATCTTCGGACCAACTCCATGAAATGAAATGCTGTAAAAAGTAGCTATAAATATTTGTAGTGGTAGAGTCATGCTGAAGCTATAACTGGTTTCAGCATGAGTGAGTCGGCCCGACCGGGGTAGTACCACCCTCTCACAGAAAATAGACGTGAGGTAATAGTGCTTGCGTTGTTGCGTTTCGTTCGGTTAGTGAGAGTGCCGGATGACCACCTCCCCTCGCCTCTTCCTATTTTCCTCCCCCTTTATCCGAAGACAGGTTGGCAACGCACTTTCGACTTCCCTGGTGTTGCCAGTGTCTATGGACGACGGTGTTCACTTAACATCAGGTGACCCGTCTGTGCATTTGCCTCCTATGACAAAAAAAACTTTATCCCCATAAATAAATTTCCGTATCAACAATTTTATCTGTATTTTTCTTCTTTATGTGAATTGTATATTTTATTCATATATGTGTGAAGCAAATAAATTCTTTCGTTCTTTCTAAATATATATAAAAAAAACCTAACTTTTTTATTGTGTAACACATCAAATAACTCTGTAAATGCAATAATGTAAAAATAGCATTTTTTTATAGGAGCCCGGCAAAGTGACTGCATTATGGCTGATGGTAAACACAGTACAATCCAAAAATAACAGCGACTGCCAAGAGATACGCCGTCCTTCGTCGGTCGCCGCTGTCATGCCGGCCTGCGTAAATGCCTCTTCACATTACGCTTGAAGAACCACATATTATAGAAAGGAAGGAACACACTAGCCGGGAGCTTGTTCCACAGCTTCACGGTACGGCAAATATAGGATGTTGCGAACTTTTTAGTTCGTGCCCAGATAGGTTTTACTGTAAAACTATGGCCCCGAAGATCAACGTGCGTGGTTCGGTTGTGAAAAGGAGAGGTAGGAATTAAATTGATCAACTCAGCGCATATCTCTGCGCAATTGAAGCGGCCCTATAAACTCTGTAACGTCTGCACCATTAACAACGCGGACAGCCTGTCTCTGCAACCTGTCCAGGGCATCTAGTAGGTATTTGGTGGAACCGTCCCAAAGGTGCGAACAGGTATTTCACGCGAGGCCAGACTTGTACCTTATAAAGGAGAAGCTGATCAGGCGTGAAAAATCGTCACAGCCTGTTCAAAATTCCGAGTCTGCAAGATGCGGTGGAGATTACGCTCCCGATGTAGTTTCTGGGATTGAGGTCGCTGTAAATATCTGTACCTAAGATGTTGAGACCGTCTCGCATTACAAGCGATACGTTCTGAAGAGTACGAAGGGGGGTAAATGGAGATTAATTCAAATTAATTTCATTTAGGTTAATTAATTTAAGTAAATGGAATTCGAACCGAGCATACAACTAACATAAAAATGCAAGGGTTACATTTGTTTTTTTACAAATAATATATCTTTCCACTTAAACGATTTGATCGGATATTAATTACTTTACCTTCATTTAAATTCATATCAAATATAAATAAAACCTTATGAAACAAAATAACCATCGTAATATGTTTATAGCCTGTTCTGGAAAAAATAAACGAATGTCAAATTAATAAGTAAAATTAAAAGCCTAATTAATCAGTAAACATTATAAAATAAAATCCTCTGCCACGTCTGTCTATCTGTTCGCAATAAACTCCAAAATTATTGGACGGATTTTCCTGAGATTCTAACCAGTAGATTAAATGATTGTCGAGGAAGGTTTCGATATATAAAATATCAAGGTTTTTTTTTATTACCAGGGCGGGATAACTTCTGCCGGACTCGCTAGTTTTTTTAAAGTTTTAGTTATTATGCTATTGTGAGTTTGTTTCTTACGGTTCCACACGTTACAATAATTAATATCCAGTTTTTTTTTATTTTGGTCAGATCACTCAAAAGACACTGTCGTCTAAATAAATGTCAACATGAGTGTCCAGAGCATTAGAGAGTGCAAATTCTGTGAGAACGTGAATGAGACTCCAAAACACTTCTTATAAGAATGGGATCCATTAAAGCCTACACGGAGACGGATTGTGTGAAAGTACGTACTACTACCGGATGAGGTATATGTGCTCTCGCCAAAAAAGTCCTACAGTACCTATATAAACACTATAGGACTAGGGGAGGAGCTTTAGCAATGTGGGGCACTCAAAATAGATCATACTGGTCGTAGTGATACAGTATTAAAGCCAGAATATATATCTAATACCTTTAAACGAGCAATTCTTGTATATTTTTATATTTGTTTATATTCAGGATCTCGGAAACGGCGTCATCTATTTCCGTGAAAATTAGTATGTAGGTAGTTTCGGGGACGATAAATCGATCTAGCTAGATTTTATTCATAGATAATTTTTTAACTGAATTTTCAGGCAATGATAAAGTATAGCTAGAATATAAAGTTGAATTTCGCCGCCGCTGTCCAAACCAAAAGTAGCTTAGATGACAATCGGTTCCTTCGAAAATCCGTGTAACCCCAGTTCGAATCCGAGTGACAGCAGAAGAGACATATTTTTTAATTTATTTTTTTTTGTAAAAAAATGTTCAATTTTATAAGGGAAAGCTAACAGTTTATTTCAATTTAAAATTGTTTTTTAAACAATCGAGCTGGGTTCGGTCGCCCAGGTACTAATATATTTTAATGTTCCAAGTCAATGTGTACATAATTTACAGTAATATTGGTCACTACACTGGTCACAAACCGTATGGCAGATATCACAATCTCTTATAATGAGAACTAAAACAAACAGTGATTTAAACATATCTATTAAATAAAAACTTAATTTAACTTAACTAAATATGAGACAAGAGAGTTTTATGATAGTAATTTAGTGAATTGTTTTTAAAATCAAAATGTAGGATTTCAACTATCGAAATTATAATTTAAATTGTGGGGTATTAATATTGTTTTTGTATTTGTGTAATTTTGTGGATGTACCCATTTGAAAGTGAGTTTTTGATATTATGTCTGTTGTATTCATTAATTACTAGAATTTTATTTACGTTATTATAGATCAATCCTCCCAAGAAGCGGCTTGAGTTAGATTGGTAACGAGTAGTATAGCAATTCGTGTGTGTGTTTGTAGGTGGTAGAGCCCCGCTGAAGCTATTTTTGGTTTCAGCATGAATGGGTCGGCTCCTCCGGGGTAGTACCACTCCTCTCACAGATAACCGACGTGAAATAACAGTGCTTGCATTGTTGTGTTTCGTTCAGTCAGTGAGAGATACAGGTTGGCAACGCACTTGTGACGTCCCTGATGTCGCTAGTGTCTATGGACGATGGTGATCACTTAACATCACGTGACCCACCAGTTCGTTTGCCTCCTTTGATATAAAAAAAAAACATTTATATTTTGTATTAAGAATGTAACCCCCACACACATGCACGCACATATGCTTACACATAAAAGTGGAAAGGTTTTATTTTTTTCCCTTATCGAACTGAAATAGTATAGAAAAATTATCTGACACAAAATACATATAGAAGTTGTCGAGGTATGTATGCTTGGTACATATATATGTTTTAATAACTCATATAGGTATGAATATGTAGCTTAGGTTAGCTTAGATAGGTCGCGAATTGCTTGTCTCAGGCAACAGCTCAGGCCGAGGTGTGCCGTACACCCTTGAGTTAGTTGCCCAAATAAAATCGGCTGAGTGCCTTAAGCGCACGCCTTAGTAGTCCGGTGAAACTATTAAGACCTTAAGAGGTCAATATGGTAGCCAGTTCAAAAAAAGAAATTAAGATTGTGCAGCATATCATATATTTTATTAGTTCATAAACTGCATAAAAATGTATGTAATTATTGTTAGGAGTGTCAATACATGTGAAAGAGAGACTAATAATAATATTTTCAATTTACACATTATGAAATTCGAATAATTAATAATATAATTGATTTAAAAATAAAAATAAAAACACCTCATTGTTCTTCATTTTTATTTCTATAGTCAGTGCTTGTGACTGCTTCTACTTTTTTTCTTCTTCGCTGATTATGCGACCAATACGTATTTATATTGGAATTAATGAAACTTAATAAATATACAGGGATCCAAATTACCTTATGCAAATAACGTTGACACAAGACAAACAGTTCTTTATAAATTGGATCTGCTCGTATAAAAAACAAAGTCAACCAATTAATATAATAAATAAAGTCCCCTCGAGAGAAAAAAATATCCATTGCGTACCTACAATAAACACCGATTTCATTAAAAAGTGCCAAACATTGTGAAACATATTGCTTGTAAATAATAATTTAATGGTTTTCCACATACACCAGGTGAATGTTTAAAGAGTCACATCCTTCAATCCTATATTAGTTCATGCTCACATTTAACACATAAAATAATAATAACAAAACAAATGCTAATAGAAACAAAGAGAACCTTACTTAAAACTTATACTAAAACTTTAAATAGTATGGGAACGATACTTATACGCTAAAAATCAGGCCTAGGTTCAATGAACAACTTTAAAGGGGGCGACTTGTCATTTCATTATGCAAGTGCTTATCGTGAGAACGCGACACGGTCGAACAATGTGAGCCGAAGTGCAGGATGGGAGCGAGACTGCGCGGCATGGTATGACTAATTGCTCTTCTTATTATTATCTCCTGATGTTGAGTGTATATCAGTTATTATAATAGTTATTAAACCTACAAAGGGGCTTGCTTCCGAGCGCAATTAACGAAGCACAAATATATAAACATTTTGGTGAACATAAACACATAACTATGTATCCAACGCAAGTTACAAAAAACATTGTATTTCAAAATATTTAATATTTTTATGTGGATAACGCAAAATTTACATCCTAGTTTTTTTTATGTCAAGGGAGGCAAACAAACTGGTGGGTGACTGGATGTTAAGTGGCCATCACCGACCATAGACACCAGCAACACAAGAGGAGTCGCAAGTGCATCGCCAGCCTGTGTTGTGCGGGGCAAGGGGATGGTAGGAAAGAGGAGGGAAGAAAGGGAGAACGGGGAGGTGGGCCTTCGGTGCTCTCGCTGACCGAACGAAATGCAACAATGCAAAAACTGTTACTTCACGACGGTTTTCTGTGACTCTGGGCGAGCCGACCCATTCATGCTGAAACTAGTTATATCTTCAGCGTGGCTCTACCACCTCTAAAGAGTATATGTAGGTCTGTGCTTTCTTTCATTTTTATGATATGGAGTCTGTATTATAATTACATCAGCAAGATTTCCTTATTAACTTCTATTGAAACTTGCGAGAGATTTTGTGAAAATCATGTTAATGCTTGCCGAAGTGCAGGAAATTGGTAAGAATGGCTAGGGCTTACTTTTACAGCGATTATGTTCCTTTAAACAAACCTTACACAGGTTTGAGTACATAATGAGAATTTGTCACCTGAACGCCGATAATTAGCGTTTTCTGCCCATAGCAGAAAATGGATTTACTCTTAGAAAGTACGTAGTTCAGGGTCCGATACAAATAATGGGAGTTTATTTTATTTACATGAACTAGACAGATCACTCAAGAAGGTTGTTTTTACGAAGAGGATGGCACATAATATACACACACGTATGTAAATTAAAAAAGGAATTAAATTTGAAAACCATAATATTATTTGTTTACAGACTAAGATAATAAATTGATTAGCACCTCAATTATTCATAAAAAATAAATAAAATTAACTTCTTTTTTTTAAAGGTCATTTATTGGTTTTAACGTACAAATGCTAGGTGACTAAACTACTGGGTGTATGGGCATATGATTATGATTTGTCGATGTGGAATTAACGTGGATGATTCTAGGTTACTTATTTTTCGGATTTGATTGATCCTTCAGAGTCGTTCCAGTATTACGTAAGCAGACTTTTTGTAATTTCTAACTGAATTTTCAAAGCCCCCTGCCTTGTTAGCAAAAGAAAGGAGAACTTGTACTACCCTCTCATACTTACGTAAAAGTTATACGTAACGACTACATTTTACACAAAATCCGAACATGTAAATAATAAATATTTTTGACGTCATCATCATCCAGCCTCCCCAACCCCCACGTCATCGAAAATAAGCAAATCAAAAACCCCCAGCCCCTTTAGTACCTACGTAATACTTACCATAAAACCTTGCCGAAGAATTTGCCATTTTTAATGTCCAATTAAACGGGTGGGAAACAACAAGTAGGTAAGGTAAGTACGGAATCGATATCCCTTGGGTCGAAGAGGTCAAATATCTCGGTGTTACATGAGATAGACATTTAAAGTTCAATTCACATATAGACAGAGTGCAAAACAAAGCCGCTATGGTCTTGGCTCCATCCGTTGCTTTGTCATAAGAGTAAGATGTCCCTCAGACACAAGCTCACTTTGTATAAGACGTGTATCCGCCCCGTGATGACATATAGCTGCCCCATTTTTGCGCATATGTCCAAAGATAACTTTGATAAGCTGCAGGTTCTCCAAAATCGTGTTTTACGTAAAGTAACCGGTGCACCGTGGTACATCCGGAGAGTCGATCTCCATAGAGACCTAGAGATCCCTTCTATCTGGGCGTACGTAAAATCACTTACGATTAGTTATTTTGAAAAAGCCGCGAATCATCCCAGTCCGTTAGTGGTAACCGCCGCAAACTATGAACCCGTACCTAACGTTCTGCGTTATAAAAGACGTCCGCGACACATTTTTACCGACCCTCCTGATTCAATCACGTCAGCAAACGATCATACCAGCCCGTCCCTCGAAACAAAGCGTGTTCACGCCCACGCCCGCGTAACCACAGATCACGCTGCCGTGGTCTGGGGGTAACTTCGCTCCTACACTCCCGATTAGGCCTCCCACGGCAGCGGCTCAAGCCTAGGTTTGATCCCTCGGTAGGGAGCCCTTGAGTGCGTTGCTTGCGCCATACGGTGACACACAAATATACATCACCACTACAACACTACACGATCACCCCCACACACGTGCACGGCTACACGCTTACATATGAAAGTGGAAGGGTTTGATTTTTTTTTCCCTTATCGAAATGAAAAACTCTCAATTTTCCGATAATAAATATATGGAGGAGTCGTTGAGGCGTGTATGCTTGGTACACATATACGTTTCAGCAACTCATACATATATGAATAGTCAGCTAAGTTAGCTAAGATAGGTCGCGATTTTCCATGCAACAGGCAACAGCCAAGCCGAGGTGTGCCGTGCACCCTTGAGCTGATTGCCAAAATGAAATCGGCTGAGTGCCTTAAGCGCTCGCCTTAGTAGTCCGGTGAAGCTGTTAAGACCTTGCTGGGTCAATAGCATAGGCATTTCGAAAAAAAAAACCGAGCTATGGGTCAAACCTACATGAATACAAGCAAAAACTAGTAATATAATACGTTATTCTACACAAACGCTACAATGACGTAAATCTACTACATAATTTATTGCTCTAGTAATTTCTTGGAAGACATTTTTTTTTAATTCATGTTATTAGAATTCAGATATCATTGTATGAATAACTTAAAAATTGTTCATAGTAAAAACAAAGAAATATATTAAGTTATATCGGTATTAAAGTTTCCTGTTTACTGACAATGTTTACCAAATATTATAAGCAGCGGGTACATTTAAAAGGCTTGGCGTCTTTACAGATGCAAATTTAAGATCAGATAGGTTCCTTCCCTAAATTTATTGCTTGCTTTCGGGGAGAGGCTCTTAGGGGAGAGTCTTATTCGATTATTTGTTTTCGAAATAAAACTTACCATTAAATGTTAAATCAGTCAAATTATTTAACTCACAATATTGACACTGAAAAATCTTTTGATCAATTTCTTTAAAACATTCCTATTTTCATACTTACAGTCTAAATCTCTTATCATTTTATAATTTCATCATTCATTTAATGATAGCCTCATGTTAATAAGAATTTGAGTTTACGCGTAAAATACTTCATGAAATCTTACTTATCATATCGGGGCTCCTGTAGCTCTAAGCCCTGGTATCGTTGATATAGTTGATATGGTGGGAACAACGCCCTTGCGTCCTTAAGTAACAACTCATTTCTTTTATCTCAGTCAAATATTGTAATTGAAAGATAACGTCAAAGTTGATTTTCATTCATCGTTATCTCCTTGTTATTTACTTTGCGTAACAATAAGTTATTAATATACTAGGTGAATGTTTAAAGTTTAACACCCTTCAATCTGTTGGTAGTTTATGGTCACATTTAACATATAGAATAATATATCAAAAGAAATACCAGTAAACAACAAAGAGAACCTTAGTTAAAGTTTCTTCGAAAACTTATGGGAATGTATGGGAACGATATTTTTAAACGTAAAAAAATCACATCTAGATTCAATTAACAATATTAAATCGGCGCTTTTGAAAATTAACCATTACGTTACTGCATATCGTGGAAATACCGTACGGTCGTACAAAACGAAGTAGGGCGTTAGTCGAGGTGAGGGACGTGGGCGGGTGTGCGCGGGTGTGATTCACTGTTTTCCTTATTCGTTACCTTACCAGTTCGTTTTTGCGTAAATCACCTGATGTGTGGTATATATCAGTTTTGATTTACTCTAGATAGTTCAAATATTAAGCACCTATTTTTTAAATTGATTTAGAACCAGAAACAGCTACTTTGTAACCACTGAAAATATTACTGCTGTCTATCAAGTCACTTGTCAAAATCAAAATCAAAATACTCTTTATTCAATTTAGGCCCTAAAAAGGCACTTATGAACGTCAAAAGTACTACCGGTTCAGAATACAATCCAGTCATCGAGAAGAACCGGCAAGAAACTCGATCTGGTTTATCTCCTCATAATATTTATAAATGTTGTATAAGTAAATGTTGATGGTAAGTCTAAAATCAATAAATTTCAACACATTATGAAATTGTTTTCACCTGGTTCCAGATGACAGTAGCCTGTATTAAATTTTTACAATGTTTTATATAGTAATTTAATGCGGATAAAGTTGCGGGTAGAGTTACTACATAAGCTTCAAGGTGATGCGATCAAAGCGACCCTTATCGTTAGAACTGCGGTTAATCGCTCGCGGTTTCATTCCGCGAAACTTTGCGTTCCTACTAAATCAATCTCGATGTAGACGCTAGTGTGTTTACTTGTCTATAAAACTATGTGAATCACAAGGTTTTGCGGTTAACGACCGCATGCAACAAACCGCAGTGCGTGCGAAGCCTTATAGTAAACTAACCAGTTCACGTACAAATTGCTAAATCATATCAACATAAATGATGTGCAAAAAGTTGTTGATATGATCCTAAGAAACCGCTTATAAGCGGTTGATCTTGATAGTAACTGATTCATTTGACAGGTGGAATAAAAAATGTGATTAATCTCATAGCCCCCTTGGATGGAGGCGTTGTCTGACGTGGTGACGTCTATAGTTTTTTTGTTTAGCCATGAACCATTTCGAGTGAATTATTATATTTATTTTATTTACATAAAGGCTTAAGGCTTTAGAAAGCGTTCTCACGAATGGTTTTACGATTTTTTTCCTTCAACCTACATAGATTGATGCAATGTTGAATTATATGTCACCCTTTAATTTTGCCTTTCCAGCACAAACAATTTTGGTTCTACCGTATTTCTTCTAGATACGCTGATAATAAGTGAAATGTATGGTAGACGGATTAAGTATACAGACAACTTAATATTAACTAAGCTATCACACAACAAAACATGTAACTTTAGTTTAAACTGCGTATAAATTATACGGATTGTGAATACGATACAGCAAAATATGAGTAACTATTGTTTTGCTTTTGATTTGGAAATCATTTTAATTTTTGACTTATTCAAATTAAAAAAATACGCCAAATTAAAAAAGCGCGATATTATTGCCAGATACCGAAAATTAAAGCGAAAATGTAATTTGCTTACTAAATTTCTTTACCCACATGTACCACTTCTCCACAGCAATAAAACCGGAGAAACGGACAGTGCATAAAATCACAATTTGTTAAACCCCTAATAACTTTATATTAAATGCAGATAACGCTATATTTTTTATAGTCCAAAATAGTCCAATTAATAGTGCGTGATGTTAACTAGCAAGTCATCCCAGCTTCGCACGGGTGCAATGAACTTACTTAGGTTACGTCACTAGTGTTCAAGCGATTTAGTCATGGGACTGATTAGAATTAATGTATAATTTATAACACATTAAAAAGTTCTGTGGTAAAATGTCTGTTAGTATATGTACACTATCCGACCCATGTTTGTTATTTTTACATTAGATCTTCAATTATCTTCTTCATTCCTATCAAACAATTGCCTTTGTTGTTACGTGGATTTTTTAATCGGTGTAATAATTTATTCAATAGATGCTGTAAGAATAATTTTAATATATATTTGTTGAGTATGTAAACCGAACTGGCAATGACAACTGCCTATGGATTATATATTGCTCGGAGTCCACCATTATTTGATGATTTCACTGCGCTTATCACAATAGATAGTGACGTCACTTTCTTGTTCTATAATAAAAATATACGGTACTAGCCTCTGCCCACGACTTTGTCCGTGTGGAATAGTTACTTTGAACTAATGCTAAGACGCAGCGGGAGCTCTTAATCGGAAAAACCCATGACTTTGAAACATTCTTCATTGGCGTTCCGCTCCTATTGGTCTAAGCGTGATGATATAGTCTATAGCCTCAAAACGATGGTATAACTGTTCTCTTTTGGATTTTTAAATTGATTATAATGTGACTTATTTAATTTTCATAATTTATGTATTAGGATTAACGTTCGTCTTATTTTTTATATTGTCACACGAAGCAATATTTATATACATTCTTATAAAGTTTATTAATCATTCAACCCGTGATGAGCTGCAAAATATCAATATTGCTTGTCGCCTAGTCTGATGTAAGCGCAATGTGCTTGGTCACACTTACAAAAATGTCATCAAACGAAAATATATGTTTATTTCCTTTTTTTTCTTTTAACCTGGGGAAATCCCTTATGGATACTCACCCTCCATTTTATATCCGACTCCCACGGCCTAAACCCCACGGTGTACGTCTTCCGCTATGATTGGGGCGGCACGAGATCTCTATAGACTTCATCGTGCCGCCCCAGCGGTGTGGCCCAGCAGCAGAAGTGCCGCCGCCGGGCCTTCGTCTTGTAAGGAGACAGCCGGGTACACACCGGCCGTCTCCTTCTCGTCCGCCGATCTCCTGCCAAAAAATACCGCTCGACATGTCTAAAGAAGTTTTAACTTCAAAAATAATTGAAATACGAGAAAATTATATTACAATAGTTATAATTATCAAATATTTACTAAAACGTACGCAATCTCTGCTAAAGGACAAAGGACTGCTATAGTTCCTACGTATGTTAAATTCGTCATAATTATTGGCATTCCATGCGTAGTTATTCCCGGGAGTTAAAAACCGCAGGCAACGCGTCAACTTTCGATTCAACGTCTATCGAAAACGTCAACAAATGAATGTCAAAGTCACAAAGAATACAATTTAAGCTCTGGTATTTGTCACACGTAATTATCGATTACATTTGTGGAGCATGCCAACAATTAATTAATAGAATAATACGAATGTATCACCAATACAGAGAGTACTGGACGTAATCGGAGTAATTACGTATTTATCATGTTACGTAAAGGTACTTTACACCGGAATCGAGATCGTAAGAAGGTGAAATAAACAAATTTTTTTTTTCATAATATTAGATGTACATTATCTGTTAAATAAATTAAGTAATGATAACAGAAAAATATCTTTCTGTTCAATAAAATGTGTATTATTTCCCAAAAATACGATAAAAAATATTCACCGCAAAAAAAAATTTAACTGACCTTAATCTTCAGGAGATTCCCCTAGCTACCCAGCTTAACGCCGGTATCCTACCTGTCGATATATCAATCGACGTACAGTTTGCTGATCATTTGGAAAACACAGCAAAATTGGCTTTAAAAAGACTAGGTGTAAAAAAAGTATGTGTGTACTTATGTACACGCATTAGAAGTTATACTTCTTTCGCGTAACAAGATAAAAATCTTTTCAAAAATGTTATATTTCGCCATATTCTACGTTTGTAGAAAAAACGACACTAACAATAGAAAAAAAGTATTTAACACATTGAAAGTTTTAGTACAAAGAAATACTAACAACAAATACAAAGAAACAAAATGTTGACTATAGCTAACTTCAGGGTGTCAGTTTTTCATGACGGTGTGTGCGCGCATTGTAAATTTACTCTCATCATTTTTCCCTAACGCGTCAAAAGAAGTATAACTTAAAAACAGAACGGACTTAGTATTTCACACGGGGTCATTGCCTTCAGCTACAAAGGCATAAGTACGTCTACATGGAATACTGTTTCCATCTCGGAGCTAAAGTGTCTCAATGTAATTTACTTTTTTTTTATTTTAGCACGACAAAGTGACTGCGCTATGCCTGATGGTAAGCATAGTACAATCCAAAAACAGTGGCAACCACCGAGAGACAGATCATCCATCGTCGGTCGCCGCTGTCATGCCGGCCATAATGACGAAAGTCACCCGATACTGGATATGCAAAGGCTGATCCCGAAACGCGACGCGCAAAAGCGAGTCACTATGACGGTCTTTTTCTCGCCATATACATGATGGTTGCGACCCAGTCGGGCTGTAAAACCCTGCCACCCCCGCTGTCGTCATTGCCTCGTTCGTTGATCAGCAGGGTGTACCACGTGCAGGTGAGGTTGGCTTGGATGTCTCAAGTCTTAAGATGTTACTCGACACCCCTTACACCCCAAAATTACTTCTTTTTCTCTGAATCCAACGCAGAGCGACTTGAATCTAAACTTATGAAAAAATGTAAATTAATATCAGTATTAATTTTGCAATAGATATGATTAATGATACTTATCATAAAGTATGCGAGGGTAGATTGAAATTAATCGGTAAGAAATCTTATGAAAAGGGTTTCGACACAACGTCATAACACTGCGAACAGTCGTAGAAAGCGCACGATATATTCGTTAATTTGTCTATAATATTGCTTTTTTTTTACGTGGGGAAGTCCCTTATGGATACCCACCCTCCCTGGGGAGAGGGTGGGTTATGTCCGACTCACACGGACTAAAACCCCACGGTGTACGTCTTCCGCTATTGTTGGGGCGGCACGAGATCTCTATAGACTTCATCGTGCCGCCCCAGCGGTGTGGCCCAGCAGCAGAAGTGACGCCGCCGGGCCTCGTCTTGTAAGGAGACAGCCGGGTACACACCGGCCTTTTCCTTCTCATCTGCCGGATCTGTGCAATGGAAAGGTGGGCCCCAGCCCCACCCGTCCCTAGGTCCGGCTACGGTGGCGGGAGGAGGCGGTCAAACTGCCGCCTCCTCATGCCTGTCCTCCTTTGGCGGAGAGGGCCGCTTAGCAGATCGTTCTCGCGGACCCTCTCCACCGCCTCCTTCTGCGAGACGACTTCCTCGCAGAAGGAGGCAACTGCATTCCAGACATCCTCACTACCGAGCATGGCCGCGACCATGCTCGGCAGCGAGAGGTTCCCTCCTCCCACGCAGCACATTCAGAAAGTGTGTGCTGCGCAGTGTCCGGTTCAACGCCGCACTCGTGACATAGGGTGGTCGGCTCCCTGCGTGCTATCCGATACAGGTACCAACTGAAGCACCGTCTATAATATTGCCTAAATATTCCAATTTTGTTTAACACGGGCGTGACTATGCATAATTATTGTAATAATTTATAACTCTACAGTAACTCCTCCTACCTTATAACAGCGAATTTATCAATTAACCTTTAAAAGCGAAGAAGTTTTTATAATATAGGACCCACACGTTTAGTTTCCTTTTTGTTTCCATAACTCATTGCTAGACCGGTTAATTGCAATTTTATAATCTAGGATGTTACATTAGTAATAAAAAATATAGCAAAAATATACCAGACGAATTATACACCGAAATAGGTTTTCCTAAAGTCAAACTTATTTTGGTACTTTGGTATTAATGGATATACATATTCCTTATATTGGTACTTTTAGCTGGAATATAGCTTTTTATATTTTTTTGATGACATAATTATATATATTGATGACAAAATTATATAATTATAATATAATTAAAAAATACTTCATTGACCAGTAGCCTCTACCCTAAACTTCGTTGGCGTGGATTGGTTACTTTGAACTGACGCAGCGGAAGCTCTCAAAGAGAAAAAAAAAACGATTTTGAAACATTCTCCGTTGGTGCTCCGCTTCCATTAGTTGTAGCCTGATGATAGTCTATTAACCTTCCTTGGTAAATGAGCTATATATCACTGAAAGAATATTTCAAATCAAACCAGTAGTTTTTGAGTATACCCCCTAAAAACGCACAAACTCACAACGTTACAAACTTACAAACTTTACCTCTTTATAATATTAGTATATATAACCTCACCAGATAATAAATAACGATGTTGATCTAAGATGGTAAACACGCCAACCTACAGAGGATTGGGTTTTAAATGTACCTGCCGAAACACACGAACAGGTGGCGACAGACTGTCAACTTCAGGGTAGTAGTTACCTAGACGGACTTAGAAAAAGCCATCTTGTGGTTTAAATACGATGCTTTCCTTCCGATCTCCGACTCAGATGCAAGGATTCGGACCTACGCACATCGACGTTGTTCGAACACGGAATCAACTAAGCTATTATTGAAGCAAAACTTCTTTAGGCGCAACTAAGACGTAACTGGACGACAATGCAACGGAAGTCCGTTACGGCAATATGGCGTCACGTTTATGTACTATCCGGTTAGATAATAATTAAACATGACCAAAACATCTATTAAACCATAATTAATTTAATTCGTTACTTATCATAGTAATATGTTCGTAATTTTCTATATTTTATTTACTTTATAACAAAGAGTTGCTAATAATATTCTTGTGTTATTTAAGTCCCGAATTAGCTGATAGATGGCTACAGATAATGAAGCTTTGATTTAATTTGTTGCATAGAATAGACGAATATCATCATTCAACGCACTGCAGGGTATACCCTTCTGTCCTTTGACGCCATATATTCCTTCTCTATGGCAGTCAAATCAAGATTTTCCGAGAATTTGTGAGGTCATTGACTCAGCTCTTCATCGGTCTTCCCAGACTTCGTTTGCTCTTTCTCAGCCACAATCCGGTCAGGTGCCTACTCAGTCTGACGTCACCATATATGCCCCAAGTAATTTATCCCATACATAGCATTTGAGTTGAGCCATAGGGAGATCGATGTTCTGCATTTAAGTTTTTATACGCATTTTGAACGAAGTTCCTTATCGCGCGTTGTGAAAGGGGACTAGACGGAAAAAAATCTTACGAAAAGTTGTCACGACACTTTTTGCTATAGTAAGCTATTGTAAGCTGTGCGGCGTCGCATGTTTCTCTGTCTGTCTCTCTCTCTCTTATAGAAAGCAAGCCAGATATTTTCATTTCTATTTCGCATTGAACAGTGTGGTGTCGCGACGATTATTTTTGTTGAGTGTATACAGGTTTTTTGTAAATAATAAATAATAAAAAATAATAATAATAATGATCCCAAACATATGTTTCCTACTTCAGTTACCACAAGCCAATTATTACGAAAATTGAGCCTACTGATTAAGTTTATATAACATTATATTTGTTAATAATAAAAAAAATATTATTATAACTTAAAAAAAAATAAAATTTTATTACAATTCCTTCACTAATTAATCGACAGGAACTTCGTTCCATCCGGGTGTCCCTTGACACCTCTCATTTTTTTTTTGGTTCGTTTTGTAGCCGGATATAGAACCACAAAATCTAGATCTTTTGATCTAGAGGGCAGACTTACAGTAGTTGGATAAAAGACAAATCTATTTAATAATATAAAGGCCAAACGTTGTTTGTTTCTTTGAACGCGTTAGAACCCTGGAACTACTAATCAGATTAAAAATATAACTCTCCATTTCATAGTTTATATATTACAGAAAGTTGAGAGCTATGTGTCACTCTACAACTAACATATAAGATCAAAAATAAGATTATAATAAATTGAAACACATAAATCTAATGCGGATGATAATAAATTTTTAGCTATCGATAAAACATTTAAAGAAGCATTCTGTATATTGTAAATATATTTTTTTTATTTATAACTAGCTGTCGCCCGCAACTTCGCACGTTTTAATGTAGTCTGATTAAACCTTCAGGAACAATACAACTTTTCGGTCTAAAAAGTACGCTATTTCCTTTTTTATACCTGAGAACGTGTGTGCCTAATTTTATGATGATCGATTGAGATGTGAAAAGGTAACTAACAAGCAATCAAGCAAGCAAACAAACAAATAAACTTACTTTCGCGCTTATAATATTATCGTTAGGGCCTAAAAATCCATTGCCTTTATTAGTGATTTTTAGGTGAAATTAAGCCAAAATGGATGCAGTTATACACAAATGAGCTTTATAAGTAATTTATATTCGCAACCGTTTAGATCTCATACCAACAACGAGGACGCTTTGTTATAGTTTTAAATTGAATAAATGTATTGTAACGGATTCAGGAGACTAAAGTTTATTAAATACTTTTGTTAAAATATTTTTTAATTCTCATCTGGTATATGCTTATAAGTTTCGCTATGGACGCACAGCAAAAAAATAAATTTAAAATTCCAAAGGCCGGATAGCATAACAAAATTAAATCAGTAATTCAATCTGAGAAATAAGACCTCATTATATATACTGTTTATGTATTTACCCGAAAACAAACAGTACACTGTACTCAGATTTAGCCGATTCTTTTTGTTATCTGTTAATTTTTTCCCTTTCTCACGATAGAGCATAAACAGTTTAAAACAAATAATACTTGACCTCCTTAATACGTTACTTTCAAGTTTTTATTATTCATAATCTGCAAATATTATAATCTACCCCGATTAAAAAGATTCAACCCTTTTTGGATGACATAAATTGTGCCTGTGGATAATATAGGTATTACTTCTTATATTCCAAAAATTTAACAACATTTGAACCGGTAGAATGTCAAAAAAACACGCGACAAAAAATTCGTCCGACATAATGACATACCTCCGCGATTCATGTTCAATTAGCGGGCATCAAAAGACAAACTGCTATTTGACGTCATTAGTAACAGCTTTGTGATTATTTTACTCTATAGTTGACCCGACGCGACGACCTGGCGCTGACGTCATTCGCATCTTCATATAACCACATATAACAGTCACAAATACTTGTGAGACGCATACGCAACCCGACTCTCACAGTGAACGCACGTGTGATAATCGAGTGATATTAATAATGTTTACAAATCCATTCGAGAGGAAGCATTCGGTGCTGAGGCAAGCCCTCGACCGCGTAATGAGGGGCGACATGCGGCTAAGCTTCAGAAAGAAGACTGATCTGGCAAAGACCGGCTCAACGGTATCCGGGAGCAGCTCGTCCGTCGCTTCGTCAACTTTTACACCGAAATACAACCCGAAGAGATGAAGAGAACCGTGAAGAGTGTTACCAGTGATTTATTTTGGCGGGAACCACTACGACTAAAGGTTAGTTGAATATATCTGATAAATTATATATCGTAACTTAGAATCTACTTTAGTATTTAAATTACAGTTAAGGGCGAGTTCTATGGTATTATACATTTTAACAAAACTGAACTAAACTCAAGGCTGAAACTAAATTTATTTTCTTCGTAGATATACATTATAAAAAATTTTTACAAATTTAATATTCCCCTAACAATTCATATTTTGTGTAATTAACATACCACAGTGCTATAAAACCACTGACGCGACGCATTCAAACTGAGATAACTTGAGAACATTAAACTCAGATTTTGTAATACCTCCGAATCATATTTACCGTCAAAATTCAACAAAGGCAATGCTTATGATGTAACGCTTTGTTACAATATTACGTGTTCTTATGCTGTTTTTCTTGATTGTATTTAATTAATAAAATAACATTTGTTTCATAAAAAAATTATAATAGAAAAACAATTACAAATTACCAGAATACTGCGACTTGTAAACATTATTATTATCAATAAACATACCACACTAACTGAAAATTGATATTTGTATAACGATTTAAAAAATAGTCCATTATTTATGAAAACTAACAAAAAGGTGACAATTAATCACATTGAATCTTGACACTTTAAAACATTCTAGTTTTATTACTAAAACTTCTGACACTAACATCAACTTCAGCTTAAACTGTAAAGTTTTATTAGGCTTATAAATTCTGAGTTTTTACAATATAAACCAAACATTATTACTTATTTATTGCAAACGACAATCATAAAAGATGTTTAAACATAAAACCATTTGTGATTTATTAATCATGTTTTAATTTAATTACGGTTTACCAAAGCCTTATTTATGTCAATACATTTGAACATTAACTGCAGTGTATTGTGTACACACGAGGTCACTTCACACTATAAAGTTTATGTGTCTACTAAAAGAAATATCAACTCTTAACACAATTCTATCGTAGTCAATTACACATAATTGACACAGTAAACGCACTTGTTCTACTTACTTACGAATAATTTAAACGACTCTAACTGGAACTGAGTGAAATAATGCATTAGAAATGTGAAATATATTACATGACTGGTTTTTTTTCACAAGTAGGTACATATTCATACCTAATTTTCTTAGAAATTTAACAAATCCTTGCTAAATATTATAAACGCGAGTGTATGTTTTGTTTACGTTTTCACGCTTAACTACTCTACTGATCTAAGTATCTATCTTTGCGTACATATTGTCGGGGGTACATAAAAGACATGGGGTACTTTTCATTTTAAAAAAATGTACTGTTCCTAAGGGATAAGTCTAGCCTATATTAAAGCGAACGAAGATGCATTTAAGAACTAGTATTTACATAATAAAAACTTTATTGATAGAACTCTTTTATTAATTTAAACTTTTTCTATAATACTGAAATTAGTTCAAATTGGTTGATTTACCCCAAAACCCTTATAGTTATCTTCCCTCCGTATAACTAAAACTCCTTATATCGAAGAAAAATGCTCAGTCCCTTGAAATTCGTTATAAAGATTTTACACTGTAATTACAAATTACAAAGAACAAAATTATAATCAAGTATTCCAATGCTAGCAAAACATTAGTTTATAAATCTTTGACTTAAAAAATTTATTGAATACATTTTATGAATGTCTAAGTTGTAACATTCACAAAAGCATTTTTTAATCATTCTATACATATGAAACTTGTTAGAATCCTAAGTATTGCGATGCAACGGAATGTAAATACAGCATAAGTGTCATTTGTTAATCGTTTCCTGTTGACATAAATATAAGTCTAACTAATGTTTATTATATGAATAATATTCTCTAAAACTAAAGAGCAAAAAAAATATAGGCATTCGTAAGGACTGCCAAGAGTAGTGAAAACTTAAAACAATGAAATAACTTTTTTTAAATCAATTATTCTCTGAATTAAATAACCATCATAATTTATAAATTGAAATTATTAACGTTAGTATCGTTTTCATATATATTGGCACTCCAAACAATAATTATATAGTTTATTAATAAATCTAACATGATCGGCTACACAAGCTCAAAACGAAATAACAATATTAAATGTACTCATGCCGCTATACTACGCATCACTAGTCACAAGTCGAGTCAAGGTCACGAGCATGTCGAGGTCATCGATGACGCGAACTTATAAGTTTTTCCCCTAACAAGAATCAACGCGGTTAACGAAGTTTTTTACTAATAAATATGCATCATCAAAGATCAACAATAAGAAGCATTATTTTTAATACATAAATCCATTGGAAATAAGACCTTTTTTACATGACAAAAGAGTAGATAATTTGAGCACAGTACCATAATATTTCATTATATCCTGGTAATGTGAGATATGCCCTTCTCGCTAATTTATAATATACTAGCTGTGCCTGTGACTTTGTCCACGTGGAAACTTATGTAACAATGATTAATAAAGTCATTTGTACATTTACTTATCTACTTTTCTCTCGTAATTACGCCTTGTCCTTAATAATTAGTTACAATAAGTTTTGATGGAGTTCACCGACTTTAATGAAACAATGACTAAGTTACTCATGTGGATATGCTTAATATTTTTTTTGCAAAGGTTTTATTATGAACCCAGTGCTTCAGCAGTGATGCGTGTTCATACAGACAGACAGACATTTCTAAGAATGATTGAAATGTATTCTATTACTTATATCTAGACACTTGCAAAACGTTTTTTTCAGAAAAATCGAAAAAGTAGAGATAGATCTACATTATTGTTATATGTAAAGTCTAGTTTATACCCGCGGCTTGTTTTGACTTCTCCCTTGAGAACTTTTCCGGATAAAGCTTAGCGTAGCGTGTACCAATGACGATGTGTTTACAACATTTCATGAAAACTGAAAACGTCGATATAATTTGGCAATTCTAGTATCATTATATAGCTCATAAACCTTATAGAAAAAAATATATATTTGCATCAGTTCCATTACCCAGGGATATAACAGAATTAAATTGTAAGAGTTTACTAGCTTTGCTAAATTTGCAGGTGGCAAACTTCCTCGTAATAAATTAACGAATTCTAAACAAATAAATCTAGTGTAGTAATATCTATTCATGTTTATATCTAATCAATGTTGACATAGTTACCTTAAATTTAGTAAATCATTAAGCAATCTCACGATATGAAAACTTAATAATTATCTTCTTTGTTCCCAGGTATAGTGGTCGCTGATCAAAACCGGTCTAATGACGTCAATGTTCTTATCGACGGGCCAGCTTCCAGGTGTTACTGATAGGCTATAGCAATGCCAATTAAATACCAATTATACTGATATATCTGTTTTATTTTGATTACCTATAAAACTTCATTAATTGTATTACATTGTAATACAAGTCACGACTATTTTGTATCATTTAATTATCAAATAGCTTCTGTCCGCGACTTTGTTCGCGTGGAATAGTTGCTTTGGGCTAATGCTAACACGTAACAGAAGCTCTCAAAAGGAAAAAATCCCGTTTTTGAAACTTTCTACACTGTTGCTCGTCTTTTGTTAGTCTTAGCGTGATGATGTACAGTTTATAGCCTCCCTCAATCAACGAGCTATCTAATACTGAAATATTTTTTCAAATCTGACAAGTTGTTACTGAGATTAGCGCATTCAACCAAGCAAACAACCTTTTCAGCTTTATAAGAGTAGTATAGATTACTACTCTTCTCTCATACTAACTCGAGGTGTCATTCAAATTACAATAACTCTTGATAGAGTGGACCGATTTTAATGAAACAAAGAATAATTTACTCTAGAAGATATGCTTTGTGTGTTTTTCCATTATATTGATATATTGTGAACCCAGTACTTTAGCAGTGATCCGTGTTCATACAAACAGACAGACATTTCTAAAAATGATTAAAATATAGTTTATTACTTATTCCTGCAACTTCTTTTTCACGTAAATCGAAAAAGTGTAGACGCTTTAGATTTAGATGATTTAGATAAAATTATAAGACTATGTACAATTCTGGAAACATGTAACGTATACATTACATATATAAATAATAATAACCCATCATATAATGTATACCTTAAAAGAGATTTAAAAAACAGACCAGACAAAAAATTTAAAAATTGCACGTTTGTTATCAGAAACGTTTTTTTTTTCTCGAACTGACTACGCTATTGACCTTGCAAGGTCTTAACAGCTTCACCGGACTACTAAGGCGAGCGCTTAAGGCACTCAGCCGATTTTATTTTGGGTGCACGGCACACCTCGGCTTGGCTGTTGCCTGTTGCATACAAAATCGCGACCTATCTTAGCTAACCCAGCTAACTATTCATATATGTATGAGTTGTTGAAACGTATATGTGTACCAAGCATATACGCCTCAACAACTCCTCCATATATTTATTATCAGAGAATTGGGAGTTTTTTCAGTTCGATAAGGGAAAAAAGTAAACCCTTCTACTTTCATGTGTAAGCGTGTGGGTGCACGTGTGTGGGGGTGATCGTGTAGTGTTGTAACAGTTATATATATTTTGTGTCACCGTATCGCGCAAGCAACGCACTCAAGGGCTCCCTACCGAGGGATCGAATCTAGGTTTGAACCGCAGCCGTGAACGTGTATTGTCATACTCAATCAGTAAAAAAAAATATATCGATATTACTACAGACACTTCATTTTTATTATATATATAGGTATAGATAACATACGTATATAGAAGATAGAAGAATAATACTAGTAACTCAAACCGAGCACACAAGCGCTACCAATGTGATGTCATATTATGTGTGTAAACAATTTAGAAATATTTAGAATTGGATACATTACTATGTTAATTTACATATATAGTTACATAATATTATCTTCGAGGATAATTATTCAAGTTATATATTGTAAATAGCCATTTTAATATATATTAAATGCTCAATATAACTACCTAAATTATTTAAGTGGATAAAGATTCAAATTATAGTAGTCAAAGTATATTCGCAAATAACTCATTATTTTTTAATAATACACATAACTAAAAACGGTTATTATGAGTTATACTTAAGAGATATTTACATATATCGTAATTTACACATTATTTAAAATATTTAATACTTATCTTTCGAATTCACAGAATTCTGTAGTACATATTTAGATACAAGCGTGCCCGGCAGACGTGATCCCGGCCTAATTATAAATAAATACTTGACAAATGATATATCAAAACGTTGTGAATATGCGTTCAGTTTATCGCGTATTGAGTTTATCGTGAACAGACAGACAGACGCTGTAGGGGACTTGGTTTTATACTATGTAATAATCTATAAACTCATAAGACAGCGTTAGAAGGTGAGCGTCCGTAAAATATTTTTACAACCTTATCTCAAGACATCGCAACCTTTCTCTACTAACTTAAATATATGCAGGTGATACTATAGATATAAATGTATATGTTTATTGTATATATACATATATATATGTGTATATTATAAAGAGGTAAAGTTTGTGACGTTGTGACTTTGTGAGTTTGTGATGTTGTAGGGGGTAAACTACTGGACCGATTTGAAAACTAATATCAGTGTTATATAGCTCATTTATCGAGAATGGTTATAAGCTATATATCATTACGCTAAGGACAATATCAGCGAAACACCAGTGAAGAATGTTTCAAAATCAGGCTGATTTTTCCTCTGAGAGCTTCCGCTGTGTGTTGGAGTTAACTCAAAGTAACTATTCTACGCTATCGAAATCGCGGGCAGAGACAGTGGTGGATTTACCCTAAGGCACAGGAGGCCCGGGCCTAATGCGGCTAGATATTAGGGGGCGGCCAATTGTGATAAAAAATTCACTGATAAAACAAATAATAGCTCAAAGTACATGAATATTCTCAAGGCTCGCGCACATTATGGTGGGGCGCACTGCACCGCATCGTATAACAAAAAAAAAAATGTTAAAAAAAATAATTCATTATGTACTCAAAATGATGAGCAATGAGAAAGGGGTGGATGGTACTTACTACATGGCCTGGGGCCTTTGGCGGCCAAGACTGTAAATCCACCACTGGGCAGAGGCTAGTATGTTATACATTTATATGCACATTCCTCTTCTAAAATATAACATGCAGGTGCTGTTATACACATATATGTATATATATTTTACTAATTATATTGAAAACTTCATTGAAATTCGTTGCGAAATTTAAAAGAACTAAGCGCTCACACAAACACCTTGATAACAACTTTGTTTATACGATTTAATTATTGTTAATTTGCAAAAAGGCGCAAATTGAACTTCTGAGAAAAAATATATAAGGGTATTTTTTTTCCTTATAATGTTTGCGTGTAAATATACAAGGTTGCAGAATTCTTTGAAATTTAGAGAGGCCTTACATCAAACAATTTGTTTTAATAAAATAAATATAATAAACAAAAGAATAAGTCATGCTAATTACTGCCATATTCACCTCCCTTGTGGGGGAAAACAGCTTTTTTAATAAATACAAGTTCATCGTTCACGCAATTCGCTTAAAAAAGAGTACAAAGTTTTGGCTTCAAGTATCAATATATAAGAACTGTAATCGACACGGACGTATACGCGAATAAATAGCTGGACACACAGATGTCATCTCAGTATACACACCTTTTACACGCATCATTATCACACAACCCATCCATACCTTTTCGATCTACTCCTACATCCATCCCTCATCATAATCAAAACTTTTCTAGTTATATGGTTTTCATCTCTCCTCATGACATGCCCATACCATGCTAACCTATTACTCCTAAGCTTCTCTCTCACTGGTGCTATTTTCAAACATCTTCTGATATACTCATTCTTAATCTTATCCATTCTAGTTTTTTTTACATCATAGGAGGCAAACGAAAGACGGGTCACCTGATGTAGAATTATCAACACCGTCCGTAATAGACACTTGCAACACCAAGGGAGTCGCAAGTGCGTTGCCAACCTGTGTTTAGAGGAAGATAGGGGAGGGGGACGAGGAGAGGAGGGGGTTAAGGAGGTAGGCCTCCGGTTATACCACATATTCACCTTAACACTGGCATTGATTATAAAAATAATATTTTATGCTACACGGAGCTATTGCGTCAATACTTTAAGTTAATTCGTGAAATATAACTAAAAAAAATATTGAAATTTAACCAACAGTTTTTGCATAATGAACGCACAACGACAGGTCTCTGTTATTATAAGATTGCTACAAGATGTAGAAGATAATAAAATATTTCAATGTAACGATATTAAATATAATTGTTAGTAGGTATTTACCAAAAACCTGCTCGGTTGAACCATTATAAGGAAAATTAACATTTAGATTTGTTTTGCAGTTATGTAACAATAATATAGTTACGAACATAATTCTTAGTTCCTTAGTTGGATAAAATCTATTTTGAAAAAAAAAGTAGCTTATGGCTCGGTGATTGCCGTATTCAAATGGCAATATTTTGAAGTTAGTTATACTTCTTTTGGCGCGTTAGCAAAAAATGATGAGAGTAAATTTTTAGGATGCGCGCGCACACCGTCACGAAAAATCGACACCCTGAAGTTAGCTACAGTCAACATTTTGTTTCTTTGTATTAAAACTTTTAATGTATTAAATACCTCTTTCCTGCGGCTAGTATCGTTTTTTCTACAAACGTAGAATAAGGCGAGAGATAAAATTTTTGAAAAGATTTTGACCTTGTTAAGCCAATGAAGTATAACTTCTAACGCCTGTGCATAAGTACACGCACACTTTTTTTAAATCAATCATTAAATTGGTTTTGCTAAGAGAACTTATTTCTAGTTCGAATTTCTTCGGGATACTTGGTTCGATAACGTCTGATAATATTACCATTAAAAGTTTTAGAATCTATTGTAGACTGTAAATGATTTCAGCGGAAAAGCAAAATATTCCAGAAAACAATGACCACTACTGTAAGACAAATAAAACCACTTCTAGGCTTAAATAATTACTACCTTCCAATCAATCATTACGCTTCGGATGAGTAACATAACCGCTTAACCGATACAGAATAAAACAAATAATAAATACAAGATATGTCACAACGTGTATTTTTTTTTATATCAAAGGATGCAAACGAACTGGTGGGTCACGTGATGTTAAGTAATCACCACCGTCCATAGACACTAGCGACATCAGGGACGTCGCAAGTGCGTTGCAAGCCTGTATATGGGAGAAGGGGGAGGGGAAGGAAAGGGAAAGCAGGAAAGAGGAAGGGACGTGGGCATCCGGTTCTCTCATTGACCTAACGAAACATAACAATGCAAGCACTGTTATTTCACGTCGGTTATCTGTGAGAAGGGTGGTACTACCCCGGAGGAGCCGACCCATTCATGCTGAAACCAAAAATAGCTTCAGCGGGGCTCTACCACTTATAAAAATCACATTTATCATTTATTAAAACTTTTGATTGAAGAAGACGTTTATTAAAGGAAGGACGGATTATTAAATATTATAGTAACTCACTCACCTGTTCCCTTCGGAAGAGTCCACATCGGTCTGAAGATGCTCCATGAAGGAGCGAAACACGTGTAAGCGATTGTGGTTATTGTACGTTAATTAGCAACAAATTTTAATTGATTATATTTTAGAGTTACATACGAACAGTGTCGACCGATATCGGGTACAACCGTCAACCAAGGACGCGTTCTTTAATTCGTATTATTGTTTTAGTTCCTAATATTTCACTCTCTATGTTACTAGTTTCAGATCTAACTTTTTCAGGTACACCTCGCAAAAATAAAATCAAACGTTTTTTGTTACAGTTCGATGTAGTAGCGGCCAATTATTTCCAAAATAGCGTCCACTATAATATTTACTTCACTGAAACCTTAAACCTATCCCATCTCAATCGATACGGCGTCCGGACATGTTACCACCGTGTTATAATCGCTTCATAATTGATTAGAGTTTGATAATAAATTCATTCAAGTAATAGTCAACATGAAGTAGCATGTTAGGAAGAGTCGTTTAAATATGTCCATCTATAGTATTATAATTTCCAATAAAAAAGCAATCAGTTACTATTCTATGTCTATACTAACTTTTGCCATTGACCCACATGAGTAGGATCGTCACAACATGTTTTCTTTTTACTTGTTGTGAACTGAGATTTTTACTTTTTTACGATCGGAACGCTGCTTATTGCCTGACGTCAACCCTTCTTGGAATCTCCTTGTTTGCCGTTAACCGACGATAACAAAATCGTCACTTTAAATCACATCACATCTTTAAAACCTTCAATAATAACTTTTATTGTAATTATTATAGTAAAGTACATTGGAATAGGTAATAAAGTACATTTATATCATTTTTACAAATGTCTGTCTGCAGTCTGTCTATTTGTTAGAACAGGTATCACTGCTAATGTACTACGTTCACGATAAAACCTCACAAAGAAAATCATAAAGCATATCCTCGAGTGACATTTAGTTAATGAAGACGCGACTTAAGCACGAGAGAAAAGTAGTATGTAAATGGACTTAATATATTAAGTCTTTACCTATAAAATTGCCGTTTTGTATGAAAAAAGTTATATATTTTTTTTTTATTAATCGAAGTAATCACCCATGCAATCAATGCATCTTTGCCAACGCAGTGGCAGTTTATTGATGCCCTTCTGAAAAAAATCAGCCGGACGGGAGGCAACAAATTCTTCAAAGGCATTTTGTACTGCCTCACGGGTATTGAATTTTTTTCCCGCCAAGGAGTTATCCAAATTCTGAAAAAAGTAGTAGTCTATAGGCGCAAGGTCTGGTAAGTAAGGTGGATGACGGAGAACTTCCAACCCTTGTTCTTGCTACTTGGAGACCGTCTGCTGTGCAGTATGAGGTCGCGCGTTGTCGTGCAGAAGTAGCGGAGACGAGCGATTCACCAATGCTGGTTGGAGATGTACCAGCTTCTCCATCATTGTGTTCAGTTCTTCACAGTACACATCTGCAGTAATGTTCACCCCGTTTGGTAAGAAGCTGTGATGAATCACACCGGCGCTAGACCACCAAACAGTGACCATCACTTTTTTAGGGGTAAGTTTTCGTTTAGGGCAATGTTTAGGTGCTGAACCAAGATCCAACCAACTTGCTGAGCGCTTGCGGTTATCAAACAGAATCCATTTTTCATCGCAGGTAACAACGCGGTTCAAAATTCCTTCATTTGTGTGTTTGTGTGTTGAGCAGTGCAAGGCACGTCTCGACGCGTACTTCGCGCTAGCGATGATTGAATTCGTGGGGCACCCATTTGTCAAGCTTTTTTACCTTGCCAACTTGACACAAATGGACCAAAATTGTTTTGAAGCTAACGTCGAAAGCTGCTACTAATCCAGCCATAGATTGTGTATCATCAGCTTCCACAATCGCTTTAATTCGTCATTGTCGACCAAAGTCTTCGGACGACCGCGAGGTTCATTTTTCAGGTCGAAATTCCCAGAACGGAAGCGAGCAAACCAATAACAGGTGATGCGTTTGTAGTGTTAGGTCAGTAAACGTCGTTGATGTTGCGTGCCGCTTGTGCCGTGTTGCTGCCACGACGGTACTCATATTCCATAATTACTCGAATTTTTAACGTATCCATGATGACAGAAAAGATTGAAATGCGATGAAAATGTAACACTAATCAATTAACAAATGACTACTTTTGAAAAAAGAACTCCATGTTTTTAAAATAAAATTAATTTGAAATTAGAATTCTTAGCCAAACAAAAATTATTTTGATTTGAAATGGCCAGTACTGCAGAATGGCAATTTCACAGGTAAAGACCTATTATTTAGATTATTTTATTAGTGGCCGTTTTTTGCATTAGGTTCCACGTGGACGAACTTGCGAGCACAGCTAAATAATATAATAACATCAAAATTTGCTACAAAATCTAAATATAGTCATTATATTACTTTAGATGACGATGTTAAGCATAGCATTACGAATATAAACATCTCCATTAACGCAAATAAAGGTGAACGGACGTGAGAAATAAACAAATAACATTCCGAAACCTTGTGTAAAAGTGTATCTATTGTTTGTTGACTATACATTATTTACAAAGAAAACAAACTACAAACAAAATAGACCGGAATTACGTTCCTTTAGTCCAATGAAATGTGTAGTAAACAAGAAAACTTAAATTACATAGTATCGTGTGTGTCTCTGACAGATTTGCTAGTGAGACAAAATACACCGTTCGTTATATAGCAAAAAAAAACAACAGAATTTGTGATCCTTCATTTCCTCGTATAATATAAAGATAGGGGGCGATAAACCCGACTTCGTCATGATGTTTATTACCTTGAAGACCAAGTGTGTAAGAAGTAAGAAAAAAAAAGTCGAGGCATGCAGTTATAAGGACTGCTGACAACACTGAAAACTCAATACAAATAACTGTATTTTCTTTTAAATTATTGAATATAGTAGGTGGCCACGTTGAAGCTATAACTATAACTCAGGTTTCAGCATGAATGGGTCGGCTCTCCCCGGGGTAGTGCCACCCTCTAGCAGAAACACCGACGTGAAGTAACAAAGCAATGTTACGTTTCGTTCGGTCAGTGAGACCACCGAAAGCCCACCTCAAACCCCACTCACCCTTCCATCCCTTCCCCCTCCCCCATCATCACTAACACAGAGTGGCAACGCACTTGCGACTCCTCTGGCGTTGCTGGTGTCTATGGACGGTGGTGATCACTTAACATCAGTCAGGTGACCACCTAATTGATAACATTGCTTACAATGGAATGTTGTAAGCAAAAGTAGCTTTGAATGTTTTTTTTTTCCTGTGAGCATGTATTTTTAAGATATAAAAAACAAACGTAATGGCGGATGTAAGCTAATAGAAAATCTTTTTTCAACATTATTATCACCAAGTAGTACAAACAATAGTTTTTATAAAGAAAAATGTCGTTTTTTAGCCTATCGCTTGGAAGAGAACGCGTGGGCGGCCGCGTGACCGCTCGTGAACCGTTATCTTGAACACGGGAAGAACCTTTGCTCGACTGATAAACTATCAATTAATTGGTTCAATTGTAAGTAAATTAATTATTTATCAATATAATTTTTTCAACTGCCTTAAGTGTTATATAAATCATGTACAGCTGTACTGCACATTTTGCCGAACGGGTTTCCCAATTGCTGGATATTTCTTCTTTTCCCGTTTTTCAAATGTATCATTCTTTTTCTGTAATTTAATTGTACGGTTGTTCCAACAACAACGTATATTTTTCTTTCTGTCTAAATTTGGTGATCCATGAATACGACGCAATCACAAAGCGCGTCACTATACATTGTGTTACACCTAATGTATGGTCGCTATCCAGTAGGAGACAACTTTCGTATCCTACAGGTTACTTTTCTAAAATTCGTATAGTTTTTTATAAATCCGGCTGGCTAGTAAACACCTTTTTTTCTGGAATTCTGTCAACAAGAACCCTTCCTGATGAATCACTTTAACTGCAGTTCAAAACCGCATCAAAATCCGTTCAGCAGTTTTTGAGTTTATCGCGAACAGACATACAGACGTGGCAGACGTGACAAAGGACTTTTTATACTATGTAATGATAAAGACGATTTTACTTTGAAAAAAGAAGTGGTAATTAATACCTTAGAATTTTAGTTTCATCAAGTTTTATATATTCTCACTACAAAATATAAAAATTTTATCACAAAAGAAAAATCAAAGACTATTCTTTAACATAAAACGAAAAGACATAACTTTACACTGTGTCGTTTTGTTGTAAGCTGTATTATATCGTGAAATGAAAGGATACTCTGATACACAAGAAATCGAAAGCATTTTTCTAAGCAATTTATTCCATTAAAAAAGAATGAATCGGTTCATGTATTGTTACATCAAATGTTACTCTAGAGAGAAGCACACAAACTTTTAGGTCCTCGGTTTATTGAGAATTTGTATTGATTCCTAGATATCTGAAAAAACGACGTGCGATCTATTTACTAAAGTTGGTTTTTATAAAACGAAATTGTGTAACGAAAAAGAGATAGCTACAAGTGTATATATAGGTTTTAGGCTGTGAAAGAATGAGATAGTATCTATCTATCTAATACCTTCAAACGAGCAATTCTTGTATATTTTTATATTTGTATATATTCAGGATCTTGGAAACGGCGTCATCTATTTCCGTGAGACTTAGTATGTAGGTAATTTCGGGGACGATAAATCGATTTAGCTAGATTTTATTCATAGAAAACAGTTTTTAACTGCGATTTCAGGCAATGAAAAAACTGAGCTAGAGTATGAAGGTACATTTCGCCACCGCTGTCAAAACAGGAATAGCTCAGATGTAAATTGGTTGCTTCGAAAATCCGTGTAACCCCAGTTCGAATCCGAGTGTATACATGTATATGTATATTTTTGCAATAGATGATAATTTTGTAGGGCAAACCTAACAATTTATTTTAATTAAATAAATGATTTTATTATTATAATTAAAAGAGAGACATAATGCTAATTTTGTGAGGAAAACCTAACAGTTTATTTTAATTTAAATATGATTTTTAAAGAACCGAGATAGGCTCGGTCGCCCAGGTCATTCTTAACGTACACAAAATATATATATAAAGAGAGAGAGCGGGACAGAGAAACGTTGAAATCTATAGCACATTATTTTGTGTTGGATCTATAGTGACTATCGTAAACTTAAAAAAAAAAGTTCTGTGTTATGTATTATTAACATTTCTAATCCTCTATATGTCGTTTTTACATATAATAAGAATTTAAATCTATCATGACTGTAATTTTCCGATATTCGTGAAAAAATGGTTATAGGTGTCTAGATATAAGTAATAAAATACATTTTAATCATTTTAGAAATGTTTGTCTGTCTGTCTGTTTGTTTGTTTGAACACCAATCACTGCTAAAGTACTGGGTTCACAATAAAACCTCAATAAAAGAGTAAAGAGTAACTTAGTGTTTGTTACATTAAAATCGATCCTCAGTATCAAAAGTTATTGTAATTTGAATGACAACTCGAGTTATGTACGAGAGAAGAGTAGTAATCTATATTAATATTATAAAACTGGAGGATTTGTTTGGTTGACCGCGCTAAACGCAAAAACTACTGTTCCTATAAATCTTTAAACATTAGATAGCTGGTTTATCATAGAAGGTTATAGGCTATCATCATCATCACACTAATACTAGTAGGAGCGGAGCACCAATGAATAATTTTTCAAAATCGATTTTTAATCTTTTTGAGAGCTTCCGCTGCGTGTAAGAATTAGCCCAAAGTAAATATTCCATGCGAACAATGCCGCGGGCAGAAGCTATTATATACAAAAACATTACAAGATAATGGCGAAAACGAATGTTTACCACATGCATAGTATATTCATCTCATTCGCTTAAAAATTACGTTTTTCTTTTACCGCGCGTGAACTCACACTCGATTCTAATTATTTAATCCTTTGTAGTAAAATGAACTTGTGGAAAAGATTAAAAAATAAAAAATAATGAAATGAGATTTAAACAAATCTATTTAATATTTCAACTAGAAATACCTTGCTCCAGTTTCGTATAGGTAGTTGAACACAGTTTATGCTATTCAAAGTGATTGATGAATGATTGAAATCTCTCCCTGTAATATAAAAGTTTCACTTCTATTCTCTTTCTTTACGTCACATCTTGTTTTTTTGTATATAACTGTTAATCTATTATTATTGACGACACTAAAGTTTATCAATAGCTACTAAAAAAGAATTAAAGGTAATTAGTTGACAAGTAGAATAGAAACAGATACCGAACTGTTTGATTTTCGATTATTTACTCACAATTATCAATTGTTTGGATTACATAATATTTGCTTAGTTGGAGAATTGAATGATCGTGCGTAATATTTGTCGCGACATTTGTTAAACAATATTAGGATAATATTACTACCGATATTAACATTAGTAATTTCCACCATCATTGGGGGTCCACCCGGGCGCAGGCTACTTACTGTTATATTGTGTGTTTTGTTTATAAATCAAATATTGTCATTATTACTAACACTAATTTGTAGGATGTAATCCTAGGTTGAGTTTGAACTAATTGATATTATTATTACGGATTATATAATTAATATAATATAAATATAAATACGATAAATAATCTCGCGACAAGATTTCCTTTACGCCAATGCATATTAAAAAGAAACTATCCTATACTATAAGAATACGTAAACATACAAAACATTACAATAATTGTTTAAACATGTTATTCTTAGCATCCGGGGCTTAATCCTTAGTGCGACAACAAACATCATTACTACACTGACGTCAATAAGGTTGTATGGAAAAAGCCACAAGTGATATTAACAATTGATAACAGATTAGCCAACGCTATTAAATTTACATTAAAATCATCAAAAAGCCAATTAATTAATTAATAAATAATTGTTGTCATTCTGTAAACATCGTTGATTACTTCATCCAAATAATCGTCATTAAATAATTGATATTACAAAAAAAGCCCCACTTAATCAGCGGCGGCGTTTTCGGATCAATATAACTTACAAACCTTACGTATTTTCGAAAAACGAGTGTTAGAGGTATCCATGGCTGGCGGTGATAACTTACCGTTAGGTGACCTGCATATTCGTTTACCTCCAGTTGCAGAAAAAATATAATCTACATAATTTAACATATTATTTAAAGTAATTATTTATTTACTTATACAATATTTATTATTATAATGTTACGCTAGTAAAAAAAGTTCTGGGGTGTAAGGGGTGTCGAGTAACATCTTAAGACTTGAGACACCCTAGCCAACCTCACTTGCACGCGGTGCACCCTGCTAATCAACGAACGAGGTAATGGCGATAGCGGGGTGGTAGGATCTTACAGCCCGACTGGGTCGCAACCACCGTGTATATGGCGAAAAAGCCCTTCATAGTGACTCGCTTCTGCGCGTCGCGTTTCGGGATCAGCCTGTGCATATCCAATACCGGGTGACTTTCGTCATTATGGCCGGCATGACAGCGGCGACCGGCGATGGATAATCTGTCTATCGGTGGTTGCCGATGTTTTTGGATTATACTATGCTTAACATCAGGCATAATACAGTCACATTGTCGTGCTTCAATAAAAAAAAAACATGTTAGTTAAGTAATAACGAGCCTAGCTCAAAACTAAAATATTCATCGTGCCCCTGAATTAATTCTAGACTTTGTAAATTCATCATAATGTAATAAATTACGTATCATGTACAAATTCTGAATAAATCATTTCGTTGAAGTGTAAATTTAAAATTGATTGATTCGTCTAGTAAACTAATCTAGAAACTCGAAGTTCGTACAGTTTGTTTACTATGTTGTACTGAACAGCTTAAGAGATCTGTCTATATTAATTTCTAATGGTTTAGGTATTTAATTTTGTTTACATTATATTAATTTATCAACTCATTCTCAACTCGCTTAAGTACTCGTTGTATTTATATTTGTCGACGTAAACCAGTAGACACTTATTCAAAATTACGTTCTGACTCGCCCAAAAAACAAGAAAACCAAACAAAGGAAAAGAAAGTATAGAATCGTCCAAGAAGACGAGACTGCCAATATCCGCTTTCCGCGTTGGTCATTCTAGCATACCAATATATATACATTAGCAGACTCTAAAAGAAGTATGTTAATAGAGTCACCATAATAAATATTATAACCTTATAACCTTGACTTTAATATTTTGGACTTCGTATAAACGCATAAAAACATAGGAACTAAAAGCACTACAAAACAGGAAACTAATTACAAATCACTATCAAATAACAAGTGTTCCTAAGCGATACTAATGTATTGTCCTGGGTCCAACGGTTAATGGCACTTCGTCTGGTCATGTTATTTAAAATTAAACCCAAATAATTGAGACATACGTTTTAAATTCGATCTACTTGGATTTCATAATTTCTTTAACATAAAAATGCAAATTATATAGGATATTTTTTATAACGATGGATTATCATCACGCATGTAAACAAGAAATTACTAAGAAGTCCTTAATAACTAGATTTATGTCAGATTAAACGATGTCAATGTTGTCATTTGCACTTTGGCACCTTGGCACCTTAGTAATATGGAACTGTAATTACAGTAATTTCAAATGGAAAATATCAACGTACATTACCTGTTATTATGGAAATTCCGTTATTGTTCTTAGATCAAAGGTTTTGTTTAGACGACGTTTTCTATAATTCATAGGTTTTATTATAATATCACCAGATATTTAACAGTGTAATAAGCACTCTGAACTTAGTAAGCAGATTAGTGTGAAATGCAGATATAGGTACATATATATCAGCAATAGATTTCCGAAGAAATCTTTACTACTTTCATGGATTGAGAAAATACACCACCAAACAACTAGCGAATTATTTAAGGGCTGTTAAAATGCGATTGCCTTATAAATTCTGTAGAGCAATCTGTGATCTGAGAAGTCATTTGTATGCTAGCTCAACAGATTAAATAATAATGCATTATTTCAAAGCAATTTACGGTTACTTTCAGGGATAAAATTATTTGTCTTAGAGAAATTGTGTCCTGGAACTAGTGGTTAAAAGAAACAGTTACCCAAATGGATATTATTATAATATATTAACAACGCAGCAAGCATCATAGAATACATAATGTATATTGAAAATAATTATTAATAGTACTAAAATCACTCGATTTACTTTCTCTTACCGCCCCACGTACTTCCATTTTCTTAATTATAGAAGTAAAGTCTACTAAACTTGTTTGCTATGATATCACAGACTGCACAAATACCGGTCTTTGGCCACATGCGACCCGCGGGCCGCAATTTGAAGACTACGTTTCTAACCTCTCCTATTTAAGCTGTACTGTGAGTTAGTTTTAGGAACTTTATTTATAAAGCATATTTTTCATTCTGTACTTATATTTTATTATCTTTTTTCTATGACCGAGTTTAAGGAAAAGAATAATTGAAGGTAATACTGTTATGATAAGAGTATCTTGTTATTGGATATTAATTTTTATAATGCTTACGTAACATTATAATGAAACCTGATTATAAGAGTGGTAAAAACCGAGCTGCCCTGGTTGTATTCTTAACATAAGTATGTAATTTTTATATTTATTTAATTACTAGCCTCTGCCCGCGACTTCGTTCGCGTGGATTACATACAGTAACACGCAGCAGTTCTGAAAAGGAAAAATCATCCAAATTTTGAAACATTTTTCATCTGTGCTCCGCTCCTAATGGTCTTAACGAGATGATATATATAGCCTATAACCATTCTCGATGAATGAGCTATATAACACTGAAAGAATTATTCAAATCGGACCAGTAGTTCCTGACATTACCCCCTACAACGTCACAACATCACAAACTCACAAACTTTACCTCTTTATAATATTAATATAGAAGTATAGATTTATGATTGTCAATCTTGTATTTTCATATTATGTATATGCTTAGGTAAGCAATAAAATAGAATCTCAAAGGACCAGCAACGTGAGGAATCAGACCCATATATTATTGTGTAAGGAACGATAAACTTTAAATCAATTATTTCGAAAACAACACAAACTCGGACACCTAAGAATCGTTGTATTGAAATCAGTCAATAAGAACTCACCAAATGTGTGTTTCATAACGCCAATTTTAAGTAACATCGAATAAAGTAGAATGTCTTTGAACTTGACCCTTGGTGTTTTCGAAACCGCCAGCCCCCACTCACTGAGAAGCATTAGCGTTGCAATGTGTATGCTGTTACAAAACACACTGTTGGTTTGTGCAGGCGAGGCGGTGTACACACGTCGAATATTTAGTGGAAAATGTATCCAAATCCCTTCGACAGAAAACATTCGACGATACGTCAAATTCTGGACAGGTTTTTTAAGGACTCAAAGAGCACCGTTAGAAGGAAAAATGCATTGTCAAGGAAGGATAGCAATTCGTCGTCATGTTCGACAGCATCTACAAGGTCTGGAAGCGGCAAGTTAATTGGATTCAGTGTCCGCATTTAACTAACCTCGCAGTGGTATTGACTATTAATTTTGTGAAACTCCAGCTATGGTCTACTAGTCAACCGTTGTTATTCACTACTTGATACTTTGGTAAGTTTTAATTCGTACATTTTTAGAATATAAAAATAGTACTGTGAAAAATTTTCCTTTCTATATAAATTGTAATAAAAAAAACCTTTGTATAACATTATGAATGAAAGACTAAAACATCTAGAAAGTCCTTAATGGCATTTTATAAGTCTCTCTCTCTATATAAAAATGAATGTTTATTAATATCTAAGATCCTAAAAGTTGAAAAACCTAAGTGTTTTTTCATTGCTAAGGTTTAACTTTATTATTGTTATTAAAATTTATGTTTCAATTTAACGCCGACGAAGTTGTGGGCGACGATTATTAGGATTATAAAAGATACTGCTTTTAATATTTACAACTTTATTTCGTTATCAAATAACCAACAAACTTATTAATTAGTTACATCTTAAACAAATCTTAAGCAAAATCTCGAGCTTCAAACTAGGTTAAATATATTTTCTGACGAAAACAATGGTTTGATTAATTTTATCTAAGCCATTATTATGTTATTTGTAGTTATAATATAAAAATAATTATGATTTATTTTTAACAAGCAACCCGCCCCATTTTCGCGCGGGTGCAATATAGATATCCAATGTAATGAAATATTGTTAAGAGTAGTTTTGATATACACGACATGTCCAATATATGTAATGTATTCAGTTGGATAAGGAATAAACATTTATATAAAATATCTTGGTAAATAACACATAACTATTTTTGGAAAAAAATAATAATGGTTACTGTGGGTTATCCTTATTAGATATATACAATTAGTAGTCCGGTGAAGCTGTTAAGACCTTGCTGGGTCAATAGCGTAGTCAGATCGAAAAAAAAATACCATTACGGACTTTTATATCGATCTTTTCAAAATATACAATCCCGTAGTACAATTATTTGATCTATCTCGTAAAGTTTAGCCAGCGTTTGCGATTTAACAAAAAATATAATTGTTACGACATCACATTACAAATCTTTGAATTTTTCGACTTCTCAGTACTATAACATGTATGTTTTACGCATATACATCTTTTGAATCACTCTATCTATTGCTGAAAACTGTATTAAAATTCGTTGAATAGTTTAAAAAATCTAAGGGAACACACAGCGGAAGCGACTTCTTTTTTTTTTTTTTTTTTTTTTTTTTTTTTTTTTTTTTTTTTTTTTTATTGAAGCACGACATAGTGACTGCACTAAGCCTGATGTTAAGCATAGTACAATCCAAAAACATCGGCAACCACCGAGAGACAGATTATCAATCGCCGGTCGCCGCTATCATGCCGGCCATAATGACGAAAGTCGCCCGGTACTGGATATGCACAGGCTGATCCCGAAACGCGACGCGCAGAAGCGAGTCACTATGACGGGCTTTTTCGCCATATGCATGGTGGTTGCGACCCAGTCGGGCTGTAAAACCCTACCACCCCGCTATCGCCATTGCCTCGTTCGTTGATCAGCAGGGTGCACCACGTGCAGGTGAGGTTGGCTTGGGTGTCTTTTTATACTATGTAAAGAAGTAGATATTTCATTATTATTTTCTACCAAATAATAGACTACGATAACTAACAAATTTTATTTCTGGATATTATTTTATGGAGTGGTATAAAGGATTCTTATAATTTTTATAAAACCTCCAATCGTTTTTTAAGTTACATCATTACCATGTTTGAGCTTAAGCAATGAAAAATTTTCAAATGTAACATTGGCATAACCCATTTTGCAAGGCAAGTCGGCACGTTTGCTGAAAACCCGTTCTTTCTAACACAACTGAGTGGGTTTGCAACACTCCGTTATAAAATAGTCTCACAAACCGTTAAGGGTCAATTATGTAAGTAGTTTTAAAATCGTGGTTCTCAAGTGATGTGACCGGCGAAGGTTAGAATCGTAAAGTCTGCAAAAAGGTCTTTCGGAATTGAATTATTTTATTTGATATAACCGTTGTTGTGGAAAACATCGTAAGGAAATCTGAACTTGAGATTTTTTTCTGTAATGCCATCACGTGTGGGAGAAATACAGAACGATGTTTTCGATGTGATTTCTCGGTGTTTATAATCGCCAATGCATCGTGGGTATGCGTGCCAATTATACCAGCACCATTCCTCAGAAAGTAGCTTTGGAACAGCACAGGCATTATTATATTACAGTTTTACGTAGGAATTACTCAATCTATTAATAAATCGTCTATAGAAATCAATTTAAACGAAATCCGATTATGCAAAATTTGAACACAAACAAAACAATAACAAACCTAACAAACAAATTAAAGTTCTTCCTAATATAAAATTAAAGCTGGAAATTGGATTTAAGCGTGGAAATTTCAATGGAAACGCCCCAAATTCACAAAATCCGTTTAGGGACTTTACGTAAGATGAGCTGCGTTAGTTTTGAAAAGTTCTAAGAAGTTCAAGACGACCAGTGACCTACAATGATTGACTTATTTGGTAATTAAATCTGGTGAAGCATTAATAACGTAGCATCGGGAGAGTTTTAGACGATTAAAGTATCTTCAAAAATCAATTATGAACAGTCGCTAAGTTTTAGATCCAATAAGGGTTCAAGATAATATACACAAATGACGTCAATTATCACATAATCTATGTATTATAATGAAAATACAGCTCCTTTGAGGCTCAATAAAGAAAACTTCTGAACGATGACTTGGGACTATGGGTATTCGAAAATGCGGAAGTTTTATTGATAGAATATTTATTTTCTGGATGTCATTGACCCTTCGCCATTTTGTTTTATGGATTCACTTTAGTATACATTTTTTACCGCCAATACAAAGACGCGTGTAGCGTAACGGGCAAATATCAGCCAGTAAATAAAAAACTATTTTGTAAAAAGATATTTTTTATTTAATTTCATAATCGATATGTAGATAATATTCTGTTTTTTTAGACAATTATTTAGAGTTTCTTTACAACCATTTTAAGTAACTGTATAGGTATTATTAAAATTGTTATTGGTGAATCTATTGATATATCGAAATTACAAATGTTAGCAGCGTTTTTTACAACTAGTGTTAATAATGTTAAGTTTTATAACAAAGACTCAAAGCAAAGTATCGATTTGTCGGATAGTGAGTTCGAGCACCATGTCAAGGGAGTTTTAATATCGAAAGGCTATATTCTATTGTGCGTCTATGTGTAAACAAACGTTGGTGACGTTTGGAAATGAGTCCGCTCTCTGTGCATCTTCCAAACACAATTAACGTAAATGTTTGCAAAAATATATATGATAAAAAGATAAACTAAATCTAGTTTCTTGCCGGTTCTTCTTTATGATTGGGTTGTAAATAAAGTATTTTTATTTGAGTTGTAACGTAATTGTTTTACGTTGCTTTAATCACACTTTTTAATAGTATTTAAAAAATCTACATACTTTTTCTCGCTAAAATGTATATATTTTTTTATAACAACATGTGATTATTTGGGTCGTAATTGGTGAAGTTATTTATCTATTGCGATTATTAAGTTTAGTTGATTGTTCTGTAGTCGAAGTGCGGTCGGTAGAATAGAGTAAATAGATAAAAAGTATGTCTAGTTCTCATGTATATTTCTGTCATATAATCAAATATATTTGGTACGTAACATCGCGTCCTCCCGGTGTCCGTGTAATATTGCGTTGCAAACTGGTCTAGAAACTTCGTGCAACCGTGCATCGCTCCATTCGCTGCCATATTTCGACATTCACTTTGTAGCAACACCATTTTAAATGATACATCGAACAACCTTGATTATACAGACGAGTCGTTGATCGATGTGAAGGGCTTAATTTCTTTCTATACTAATTGGATTTTGTATAATTAAAACAAATGTCAATGGAATTGAAGAAGAACAACTGTAGAAGTATGGTTTGAGAATTTCGCATTGTCATTGTATAGAGTATAACGTTTTTGAAGTAAATCTTTTTATGGCACGGTAGGGAAAAATTTGCGTCACGTAAAATAGAAATAAAGAAAGAAATAGTTTATTGTTGGAACAACCATACAATTAGATTAAATTACACAACTAGTAATAAAGCTCCTTAACTTTTTCACCAATCTTCATTCAAAGCTCTATTGCCAAGAATTCGAACCATCGTCGCTTCAGTGGTAAGGGGTGTCGAGTAACATCTTAAGACTTGAGACACCCAAGGCAACCTCACCTGCACGTGGTGCACCCTGCTGATCAACGAACGAGGCAATGGTGATAGCGGTGTTTTAGGGTTTTACAGCCCGACTGGGTCGCAACCACCATGTACATGGCGAAAAAGCCCGTCATAGTGACTCGCTTTTGCGCGTCGCGTTTCGGAATCAGCCTGTACATATCCAGTGACTTTCGTCATTATGGCCGGCATGACAGCGGCGACTGACGATGGATAATCTGTCTCTCGGTGGTCGCCACTGTTTTTGGATTGTACTATGCTTACCATCAGGCATAGAGTAGTCACTTTGTCGTGCTTCAATAAAAAAAAAACAAACTTTTAGAAATACTGTACTTCACGGGGAAGTAAGACTATCGAATAATAATATGGAATATGCAGTCAAAATTTTCTGATTATTCATACTAATTTTTGATTGCAGGGTGGTAGGGTTTTACAGCCCGACTGGGTCGCAACCACCATGTAGATGGCGAAAAAGCCCGTCATAGTAACTCGCTTATGCGCGTCGCGTTTCGGGATCAGCCTGTGCATATCCAGTACCGGGTGACTTTCGTCATTATGGCCGGCATGACAACGGCGACCGACGATGGATAATCTGTCTCTCGGTGGTTGTCGATTTTTTTTCTGGATTGTACTATGCTTAACATCAGGCATAGTGCGGTCACTTTGTCGTGCTTCAAAAAAAAAAACTAAAAGGTTTCTGATAGTAAAACTTTTGGAAGACAGACAGTAATGTACTAACGTAGCGTTACGTTTGCAGAAAAAAGTATATATCCCATCAAAAACCTACATGTGAAATGAAAGTCGTGTTCAATATTATGAAACATAGCTTTGATTGTTGACTTCAACGGGAAAAGAAGTGAGATTTATATAAATGGGTGACAAGTTCAATCGTCAGTCCTTAAATGTATTTCTAACATCTATCTATCTATACTATAATAAAACTGTAACAAGTCGAAATCTGTACATTAAATATTTTTTGAAAATTTTAATCAGGATAGGCTATGTTATCGATATAGAAGCCAAAAATAATCTTTTTACAATTTTTGTCTGTCTGTCTGTCTGTCTGTCTTTCTGTCTGTCTGTCTGTCTGTCTGTCTGTCTGTCTGTCCCTATGCACACGCATCACTCTGAAACTACTGAACCAATCTTGACGAAACTTGACATAGTGATAGCTAATATTACGAGATTACATCAAATATACTTTTTGTCTCATAAAACGCCAAGGGTTCTCCAGGATAAAGGATTAAAGTCTAGAATATAAACCCGAATTACTCTGAAAGTACTGAACCAATTTTAACGAAATTTGACACAGTGATAACTAATATTAGAAGACTACATCCAGGATACTCTTTGTCCCATAAAACGCAAGGAGTTCTCCAGAATAACGGACGAAAGAAAAAAAATTGTAGTTCATGAGATTCTTAATGGATTTTGGTAATTTTCCTTAGTGCTATTTACAGCAGACAGATTAGTTAAAAATTCAAGTTATATAGGCTACATAAAAAAAAAACAAATAACCAAAAAAAACGACGGGGTTCGAACCGTCTCCCCGTCGATCATGAAAGTAGTATAGAGCCGCCAACTTTACCTCTAGGCTACGCTTACATAATAATTTTATTCAAAAATTTCAACTGCTTCGAAAACGTCCACAAAATTATTAATAACTAATCTATACTATTAAAACTGTAACAAATCGAAATCTGTACATTCAATATTTTTTGGAAATTTTAATGAAGGTAGACTATGTTATCCATATAGAAGCCAAAATTAACACAGTGACAACTGATATTACAAGGCTACATCCAGGATACTTTTTGTCCCATAAAACGCAAGGGTTTTAAATTTAGAATAGCTGGTTAATACTGTGAGAATTGGTCGATGATAACTGAAGTAGGTTATAAAAGTATTAGATATAGCATTATCAAGATATATATCATAGTGTGATTTTACTTTCTTTGTAGAAGGGTGCATACTTTCAGTTCCGAAATTATCGCTGTCCGGCATATTTTAAATTAAAACACTGGTTACATTCACAACTGCGAAAGGTGTTTCATAATTTATAAATAGCGTTAAAAATGCGTAGTTTAATCCGTGACAGTCAATTGTCTAATTAAATAGTAACAAAGAAATCAGTGAAAGGTGCAAGCGCGGTGTGTTTGGCGGTATGTCAAAGGGCGCCCTTTGTGCATGCCGTGTAATACTGGTACGACGAGTGTTCGACAAAGCAATTTGAATGTTATGTTTATACGGATAGAGTTGCAGATGTTTTTGAGTACTTCGACAATAGTGCAAAGTTCGTATTATAACCTGTAGCTTCGGAAATGTAACGTCACAAAAAACCATAATCTTCATCATCATCATCACTGACAGTTCTTCTCGACCTAATGCAGAAAATAAGCCTCCTCTCTTTTAAAAATAAAAACATGTAATTGAAATCTATCGAGTAATTTTTGGATGTACGTAGGTCAGACTTTGGCCAGTGTATATGTATATTAGTAAGATTAAAAAAAACCAATTCCGTAATATTATAAAAATATTATATTACACCTAATTTAAAAATATAAAAAATACATATACCTATACATTAAAAAAATTACTGAAGATTAATTTGACCCGTAAAAAGCTAACATCACGCAATATCTCCAGGCGGTCACCCATCCAAGCACTGACCATTTTTTTTTTTTTACGTGGGGAAATCCCTTATGGATACCCACCCTCCCGGGGGAGAGAGTGGGATATGTCCGACTCGCACGGACTAAAACCCCACGGTGTACCGACAGACCGTGATGTTGGGGCGGCAAGGGATCGTTCTATGCTATTCCCCTTGAATAGCCGCCCCAACGGTCCACCCGGCGGAAGGTTGCCGCCGGGCTCCTACCTATAGAGAGGCAGCTGGGCACACGCTAGCTGCTCCCCCTCGTCCGCCGGATCTGTGCAATGAGGGGATGAGCCCCCCGACTGCATCCCCTCAGATCCGGCTACGGTGGCAGGAGGAGTTGGGCAAAGCGCCGCCTCCTCCTGCCAGTCCTCCTATGGTGAAGACGGTTACTGAGGGGGTCCGCCTCGAGATGACTTCCTCGCAAAAGGAGGCCACTGCTCGCCACGCCTGTTCGCTACCGAGCATGGACGAGACCACGCTCGGCAGCGATAAATCCTCTCCTACCACCGCCACCAGAGTGCGGCGCTCCACCTTCCACGCAGCACACTCAGAGAGAGTGTGCTGTGCGGTATCTTCCTCAGCGCCGCACTCATGGCAGGCAGCGGTCAGCTCCCTGCGAGCGATCCGGTGCAGGTACCACCCGAAACAACCATGTCCGGTCAGCACCTGCACCAGCCTGAACGACAAGGAGCCCCATCTCCTCCCAATCCACTCCCGCAGGACCGGGCGGACGGCGTCGACGGTGTGCCTCCCGAAGCGCGCGTCCGCCAGGTCCTGCATCCACCTCCCTACAGCCTCTTCTCGCATCTCCCGCCTTTTAGCTTCTATCTCCCTGGGAGCCGGAGGATCCAAGCACTGACCACGCCCGACATTGCTTAACTTTGGTGAGATCGGACATGAACCGGTCGACGTTGACGACAAAGCATTTCTATCTACGCGTCTCTCTGCCATAATTGTGACGTTACATAATATTAAATAGAAACAATTTGAATCTTACAATCATACAAGTAGGGTTGTAAAGGTTTTTGAGTATAGACTTTACTTTTAGGTATAGACATATGTATGCTGCCGCGAGGTTTTTTTATAGATAATAATATGTTCTTTAATATTGTAGAACATATTTTTGTTCTATCATTCATAGTTATCGGGGCGCATGCGATGAAATACATTTTATGCCAAATTTTTTTCATACCTCTGATTACATTATTGCAATTGTAGTAGAAATCCCAATTTTTTTCTAAAAAATAAATATAGCCTATATTACTAAGGGTTTTTTTCGAAATGTCTACGCTATTGACCCAGCAAGGCCTTAACAGCTTCACCGGACTACTAAGGCGAGCGCTTAAGGCACTCATCCGATTTTATTTTGGCAACCAGCTCAAGGGTGCACGGCACACCTCGGCTTGGCTGTTGCCTGTTGCATACAAAATCGCAACCTATCTTAGCCAACCTAGCTAACTATTTATATATGTACGAGTTGTTGAAACGTATATGTGTACCAAGCATACACGCCTCAACAACTCCTCCATATATTTATTATCGGAAAATTGATAGTTTTTCAGTTCGATAAGGGGAATAAGTAAACCCTTCCACTTTCATGTGTAAGCGTGTAGGCGTGCACGTGTGTGGGGGTGATCGTGTAGTGTTGTAGCAGTGATGTATATTTGTGGGTCACCGTATCGCGCAAGCAACGCACTCAAGTGCTCCCTACCGAGGGATCGAACCTAATGGGAGGTCTAATCCGGTATGTTACTAAGGGATAATGTAGCATTCTAATGGTAAACGAATTATCGAAATCCGTCCAGTAGTTTGAGTTTATTCGTAACTAACATACAAAAATACTACGATTCCTCTTTATTATAATAGTTTAGAAAAATAATTTGAATCTTATGCTTTACTGATAGGGTCGTTAATAGTGCGAAGTTTGTGTGTAATCACCACGAACGTCGCCATGGCCGATTTAAGTTTAGGGTGCGCCTATAGATGTTTTACATCAAAAATCACATGTAATCCGGGTATATTTGAGTGAGACCGGGGATAGTTAGGATTCACAATTGGAAACGGTAGTTGTGGCTGCAATCGGGTATCAGTTTTATTCAATTTTATCGCTTTTAAAAATACAATTGAAACCAGTGATAACCAATTTGGTGCAGACGAAGTTGCACGGGTCAGCTATATAAAATATAATTACTTCTTATAACCTAGAATAATATATTGCAGCTTAAAGTCTGACTTAGCTAGTTCCTGATTGTTTTTAACTGTCTGCTACAGTTACAAGCTCCAAAACTATTTAGACTCTATTTGTTAGCACTTCAGTATTTACAGTTCATCAAAGTCGCAAATCTTCATAATTATAACTACTTTTAGATCTTATGATAAATCATGAGATATTGAAATTATTTATTGTAAAGGACAATTTTGATCAACAGTTAATTATTCTCTCCCTTGAAATCCTACGTCACCGAACTGTCGGTGCAGAGGGCAGACACGTCATTAAATTATTAAATAATTAAAATATTTAATTGGATAAATATTAATTCTGTAATGGTCGAAATGGCATTGCAAATAAGCCATTATTATTTAATGATACCCAGATTATAAATAACTAGCCTCTGAAGAACTTCGTTCGTGTGGAATAGATACTTGGGCTGACGCTAACATGCAGCGGATACTTTGAAGAGGAAAAAAAACCCGATTTTTAAACATTCTTAAACATCCCAAAAAAAGGTCTTATAGAATCTGATAAAATTAATATATTTTTACGAAAATCTATGCGTTTTAAATTTTTCTTTGAGATTTGACTGAACTTCTCATACAGATTTTTACGGAAATTTATAATTTTTTGTTGTTAATTATTCCTTAGAAGAAACTACAAGTATAATCTATACTAATATTATAAAGAGGTCATTTTTGTGTGTTTGTGACGTTGTAGGGGGTAATCTTAGGAATTACTGGTCCGATCTGAATATTTTTTTCAGTGTTATATGGCTCATGTATCGAGATAGGTTATAGGCTATATATCATCACACTAAGACCAAAAGAAGCGGAGCACCAATGAAAAATGTTTCATAATCAGGATTTTTTCCCTCTTGAGAGCTTCCGCCGCATGTTAGCGTTAACCAAATGTGACTAGTACTACGCGAACGAAATCGCAGGCAGGTGCTAGTTCTATGATAAAATTTAACAATTCTTTGAATTATAAGGTCACATCACTAAAAAATTCCTAAAACTTTACTTTTTTGTTTTCATTAATATAAGTTTCTATGAGTTTTATCTTTTTAAATTTTTCTATCATTTTTTTTACTTTAATCTTCATAGAATGTCAGTGGGATTATTTTTTTTTGTTTTGTTCAATCCAATTGTGGCAACATAGCTGTTACCCGCGATTTTACTTACTTTAATTTAGATTCAGTCGTTATCTGGGAAAAAGAACTTATTTCTGTAAAAAAAGACCCTATGTTCTTGCTAACGTGCGTGCAAATTTTCATGTTGATTGATTGAGTAATTAAGGTATAAAAACGTGAAAAATTAACAAACAAACTTGCATTTGCATTTATTATATTAGTTAAGACTTGTTCTACCAGCATTAAGGTTTCTCTGGGGTCAAAAGTTGATTGTTTTCTCATAGATTTTTAAAACTCTCACTGCCATTTTGGTCATATGTTACCACTGACCAGCCACGGTTTCTCTCGTGCCGCCACGGTGATCAAAGGTGACCGGAGCGTTAGACCTTATTGGAATTGTAAAAATACATCCGTGGCGTCCTATAAGAAACATAGTTACGGCGTCGCAGTCGAAGTGTTAACGAGAATTAATGAGAGCTTTTTATAAGACAGAAGATTCTGCAACAAAATAAAAAATAATGACGGTTGTATTTTTTCTATGTATTCCAATGGCTTACAAAAACTGGGAACAAACGTCACGTTCCACTACCGATGCTATCAAAAGTTAATATCGTTTCAAGTTCATCAATCGATCAATGCGGGTTCGAGGATGAAGTCAGTACGTAGGTTTTTATGCTCACAGCAGTCATAATTTTAAATTAAAAACAATGAAACTATGGCCTGGTAGGGTTTTTTTTTATTTCATAGCTGTTACTTGCGACTTAGATCGCGTAGAATTTAGCAAAAAAAAATTGTTGTTCAGTGAACGTGATATGTGAATACGTGATACGTGATATGTTCTGGACGCTGCTTTTTTAGTGTTCCTTAATTGAGAGGAACCATTTTTTTAGACACAACTTGCCTAAATTCGTCCTTATAAAATCAATTAAAATTGGTCTGACCGGTTGTAAGAGTAGCCTAAACAAACGGCCAAACATTTTAGATACTGTTTTTTTTATAAAAATATCTTATATACTTTCATACCCATTTATTAAGAAACTGTTAATTTTCTACATTACAAACAGACGTTAATTTTACTAAGGTGGATGCTACTTTCCTTTTTACTTTTGCTTTTTTCTTTGGAAGCTTCAATCAAGTATGTTAATTTTATTTATTTGCATATATATTATACGATTTAGATACGTTTACTCCTTCAGAACCGACACCAGAGATGAATTTTCTTCTCGGCTCTCACCACAATCAAAAATTCGCTCATTCAACAAAAATTACGGACTTTTTTCCAAAATAGAATATATGAAAAGGTGCGAATTGAAATATGTGATTAGAAACAAAAATTCGGGATCCACGGAAATCATCACTACGTATTAACAAAGTCCTGTACCACGTCCGTCCGTCTGTTCCTGATAAACTCAAAGACGACTGCACGGAATTTCATGCGGTTCGCACCAGTAGATAACGTTATTCATGAAGAAGATTTATATATAAGGTTTTTTTATCAGGGCACGACAACATCCGCGCTAGTTTAAACCAAATAATCAGTGTCCAGTACCGCGTGCACCCCACATGCACGATGAACAAAAATTTTAATACATTTCACACGGACGAAATCGCGGCTGAGAACTATTATAAAATAAGTTTAAGTTACTCCCTTAAGATTACCTGTAAGTGAAAGCCTCCTCGATATCGGCCCAACTGTTTCAAACTGGAACAAACAGAGATTGAAATAAAAATGGTCTTTCTATAAGTACCATGTATACTTTTATATCTATTTGGTAAGAGATTGTTATTTTAGCATTACAAACAGACACCACATTTTTATTCATGTGTAAAGATCAACTGAAGTTTATTGATATTTTAAAGAAAACTTCACAGAATTATAACGTTACTGAGCCTGCAAAACTCAGTATACTTTGGTTTTCAACAAAATTATTTTCAGTACACCGCAGCGTTTTAGAAGAATTTAAGGTGAAGATGTATTCAAAGATAAGTACAATCGCTCTTATACAATACCTTGTATGCATTAAAACACGTTAGTGCATTTAAACTTGTTTTATTTTATGTAAAGTAGGATATTTGTATTAGTTGGTCTTTCGAGACACAGGAACGATAAGAGCGTAAATCAGAACACAGTGATTATAACTTGAGTCGTTATGCTTCAAAGAATTAGCTGTATTTTTCATTACAAATTGATTATCAATTAATAATTAGCAAACATTATATTGTTCTTGTGATAGAAGCTACTTCATTTTAAGATTGAAAAGACACAGTTATGGGAGTATTTTGTTGGAAGCAGCCGATTAAAATCTTCTGTATATATAAAATGAAAAGAGTCTGTCTTTATGCGCATCACATGAAAGCTAGCGAATACAATTTGATTTTTTTACTTCTTCTTAGATGTTTAGACTTAATCTAAATTTATCACGGTACCTCAATCTAACATAAAGTTATACAAATAAAAAAAGGCGTGGCAGCCATAAGGACTGCTGACAAAAGTGAGAATTCAAAACAATATTAATGAAGTGGAGCAAACGGTGTGGTGTGCATGCGCAAGAGAGGGGTAATAAACGGATAGCATTGTCTATAAAGAAATTTTGTAAGCGAAGTATATTTTTGCTTTATTTTTTTTCCTTTATATACAGAATATAATCTTCAGAAAATAAACAATTTAGATGAAGTAGCGGGTATTAATAACTAGTATCAAATGTTAGCTGATATATTTTCTGAAGGAGATATGAACAAAATCTTTAATCAAGTTTAAAGAGATTACAGAACAAGCTTAAGTTTCGTAAATTTAGTAGAATATTCTAGATAAGCAGTTTTACAGCTGGTTTACCAACGTTATGTTGTAATTTTGTGCGGCGACACAATGACTTGCAATACGGGGTCTCGTGTGTGAATATTATTATACGAATTATGATAATTAATCACCAATTCTTTTATGATATAATGTTGTTATCATTTACATTTACGTCAAAATTATAAAAAAATAAATATACTGTTGCAAAAACAATGCCTTTGTGTTATAAATAATGTATAAAATAAAAAACCGAGCAACCAATATACACAACAAAAATATTAGTTGGTCAAGTGCGAGACGTACGCACAAAGAGTTCCGTAGTAATACAGAATATATTTTCTTTTATTCGGGTTTATTTTACTTTACCATATCTCTTATAAACTACATATCGAATGTTGGTGCGGTCCTCACAATCATTTAGATAATTTCTTCCAGAAGGATTATATGTATAATACTTTTGTATTATCTATACTAATATTATAAAGAGGTAAACTTTGTGAGTCTATGACGTTGTAATCTCAGGAATTACTGATTCGATTTGAAAAATTCTTTCAGTATTATATAGCTCATTTATCAAGGAAGGTTATAGGATATATCATCACGCTAAGACCAATAGGAGCGGAGCACCAATGAAAAATGTTTCAAAATGTCGAGGTTTTTTTTGCCTTAAGAACTTCAACTGCGTGTTAGCCTTAGCCCAAAGTAACTATTACTACACTGACGAAGTCGCAAGCAGGGGCTAGTATTTATATAAAGTAGAGAAAAGTCACCTGACTCTAATGAACGTCGTAAGGAGTTTTTGGGGAGTTTACATTGAAAATGTTCGCTAAAGTTTAGGAGATATATGAAAGTAATATACTACGGTATTGTATACTTTTAATATACCTATAAAATAATCTGCCATAGCATATCACTCACTGTCTCCAAAGAATAATGCATAATAACCATTTTTATGTTTTACATATTATTTCAAAATAATGGGTTATTTGCGACACCATTTTGATCAATATAGTGTTAAGCCTTATCTAATTAAATACTTTAGTTATGACGAACATTTGATATAGATGAATATTGCCCTTTATAGCATATTATTACAATGAATATCTTAAAAAATACCACAGATTTAAATTTGCACGCAATAGAAAAGTTCTTTGTGTAAAGAGTCTCACGTAGGTTTCATGGCTTTGATAAAATGTAAACATCAAAGCGTCAAAAATGGATCCAAATTGTTTATACTCTTGTTACGCTTGCACTGATGCGAAACCGCGGCGGATCGCTAGTAAAATATTATAGCTTCATTAGGATATGCGCCCTTCTAATTTTATGAAGCTTTCATCCATTATCTATTACTGTTCAAAAGAAAAGTAACCATAGATGGATAGACAGACCTGTAGTATAGCATAGATATAAGAATAATATTTTTACCTTTTTTAGGGAACCATAAATATTGGTCAGTACAAATAGTCTACGATATTTATTTGTATAAGATCTCGTGACTTCTCACAGCTCTACTCACGTTTACTTGTCACTTTTAATTGTGATAAGTCGTTTGTACTGTTAGCAAATATTGAATCTTTTATCAATGTTAACCATGAAAAATTACTCTTTTCCCAATTTCAAACATAGAAGTTATTAATTAATTTTCAGAAAGTTAATTATAAATTAAATATATTCTTGAGAATTTCATATACGTCCGCAAAAACTTAGATAATCTGGATTTAGTAAAATACCGACATAATTTAAACTCTAGAAATAATAACAAACTGGTCACTTTATGTTTTAGGCTGACTAAGACCAGTAATAGTTTTTTAGGTAATGGTGTTAGATTTTATAACAAAGTCCCAAAACACATTACCGACTTGCCACATAATAACATCAAGTGTTATGTCAAGCGAGTCTTAATTTATAAAGTCTATTACAGGGTGGATTAATATGTGAACGATGGCGACGTCTGGAAGTGAGGCCTTTCTCTGTGCATCCACCAAAAACGAATGTAGTTATATGTTTACTATGTTGTAATTATATTTAAAAAATGTATTATGAAAAGATAAACCAGATCGAGTTTCTTGCCGTTTCTTCTCGATGACTGGGTTGTGTTCCGAACCGGTGGTAGTTTTAACGTTCATAAGTGCCTTTGTAGGGCCTAAATTAAATAAAGAGTAGTTTGATTTGATTTGAAATCAATTAACACGTCTCGTATCACTCTCAATGAACTTCGATCAGCAATTCGCTAAATTTAAAAAACAAAACAAAAAGACAGCTATGAATGAACATAACAAAAATAACCAAAACTTGCCACGATATCGTTCCTGCTGCTTCCGTATTATAGGTTGTACCTACATTGTTCTTTAGACAATCAGGTCACACTTATACTGTTGTTTATGTTTACTTAAAAACTTTTTTGTGTAAAAATATCTATTTACTAATACAATATTCATAATATCTTTGGATGATTAGCACACAATCGACTACCGCTTTAAAAAAACAGCAAATAAATAATGTTTTTGCTTTTTTTTCAGGTATGTGAAAAAACGCTTCGGACTCAAATATTGGTTTACTCTTTTGGATAAGAGACATAGATTATATTATGTTAAGATTGCTCAATGTGTCTCAAATATGCCTTCGTAATAGGCGAATAGCCAAAAAGTTAGGTTAGACGTAAGCTTTCATACCATATATTATGATTTAGTTTATATAGAATTAGATTTATGGAGTTTTTGGCGGGATCTTAGAATGTCATGTAGTGGATAATCATATTTATGAATGCCGGAGGCCTACCTCCCCTCCCCCTCCTTCCTACTCCTCACCCCTACCTCTCCCCCCAACCACAGGCTGGCAACGTACTTGCGACTCCCCTGGTGTTGCTAGTGTCTATGGACGGCGGTGATTACTTAACAGGTGACACGCCTGCTCGTTTGCCTCCTATGAAACAAAAAATATCTTGTATTATTTGACTCTATATGTTGTTATATTGATTGTGTTTTACGTAATATAGTTCGGTTATTGTGCACGAATTAAGTGGGTGGAAAATAACGGAGCATGAATTCTAACTTGCCACAAAAACTCCCTAGAAAGTTCTGACAAGGGAGCCACCATTGTTAAAATATTAAAATGACTGCGGGAAACTTGTAATACCATTACGTACTCGACAATGGCAGTAATAATCTACAAGGAAATTGTTGGCCAAAAAAAAGTTAGAGATAGCTTTATAGAGTTCTGTTGATGTATGCTCTATTAAAAAAAATGGATAAATTTGAATCACTGGTTTTAAGAAACTACGATTTAGCACTACGCGTTTAGCGATTAATGTTTTCTTGCTGTGAAGAGGTGGAACAAAGGTTGTAATCAGTGGCGGATTTGCAGTCTTGGCCGCTCTAGGCCCCAGGCCATGTAGTAAGTACCAGCCACCCTTGTGTCAGGCATTTTTTTGTTACGATTGGCCGCCCCTAATATCTGGCCGCTCTAGGCTCAGGCCTCCTGGACCTTAGGGCAAATCCGTCACTGGTTGTGATGCGTATACGCGGAACAACACAGACAAAGTCACGTGTATAAGCCAATATAATATAATCCGTAAAATTGTAAATTGTTACCTTTGTTAATCATATGTAATTGGGACATACACTGCGTGAGAAAAAATATGCATATCCGATAATAAATGTTTAATTATTTACCTTGATTTTAATTTTACCTAACATCCTCAATTAAATAATTCCTAGTCATTTTACCGATATACGCAGTAGTTACAAACAATGGAACCTAAAATAAATCTGTAGATGATAAGGATGAGATAAAAACAAACCGTTGTTCAAGCCCCACAATGTTTAAACAACTAATTCGAATTCAATGAAACTATTACTATTGAACTAATATTTATTTGGAAAATATCTAATGTAACCAAACATTAAGGATATATATGTTGTAGACAAATTAATTCGTTTAATATGAAAATATAATTATATAACGCAGTATCTGTTATGAAATGGATGATATGTGAAAATACTCTAAGATTCTCTGTATCAATACTAATACTAATATGATATTATAAAGAGGTAAAGTTCGTGTGTTTGAGAGTTTGTGGGTTTGTGACGTTGTAGTGAGTAATCTCAGAAAGTACTGGTTCGATTTGAAAAATTCTTTCAGTATTATATAGCTCATTTATCGCGGAAGGCTATGTATAATCACGATAAGATCAATAGGACCTGAGCACCAATGAAGAATGTTTAAAAATCGGGATGTTTTCCTCTTGAGAGCTTCCGCTGCGTGTTTGCGTTATCCCAAAGTAACTATTCTACGCGAACGAAGTCGCGGGCAGAGGCTAATATGTTATATGTTTAACAAATGTTAACCGGGATAAAGAAATTTTAAAATTCTTAAGTAGAAAAGTTCATAATTCCTTATCTGGACTACAAAATTAGCAGTAATTATTCGTGATTACAATTTATCAATGTAAAACCATCAGATAGATTACATTCCAACCAAAATATTAATGACAAACTGTGCCCGCGACTCCGTCCGCGTGGAACCTTGTGTAAAAATCAGTGACTAATTATTTTATTCCTTGTTGCTAGACACCTGCAACATTTTTTTATTTAAAAATCTAAAAAGTACAAACACTTTAGAATTACATTGTTCCAATACGCCGGAGACCCATATCCCCTCCCCTCCCCTCTCCTCTCCTTTCCCCTCTCCCTTTCTCTCCGTTCCCCCAAACACAGACTGGCAACGCACTTGCGACTCCTCTGGGGTTGCTGGTATCTATGGACGGCGGTGATCGCTTAACAACAGGTGACCCGCATATTCGTTTGCCTCCTATATGATATAAAAAAAAATCCATGTTTAGATGTATTGCTTAAATTTCTTCAACTTAGAAGTATAAGAACACACGTACATACATAAGACTAAATTATTTTACATTGTGCCTTTATACTGCTAGAGTAAAGACCTTAAATATACGTATTTCAGTGATTTTTTTATGGATTGTAATAACTGTAATGTCAACATCAGATTTATTTTCAAATTTATTTATTGCACGTATATGTACGCCAACTGTACCTATAAATCAGGGACTACTGATTATAATGAATTTGGTTACGGTCTCTAAACATAGTTATAAGGTTTGTCTTTATTACTAATAAAAAATGTTCTCGAAAAATGGCTAAAGTTTATTAATACACGATAAATTAAAATAAATAATTTGAATCAGTACGTACTTCTTTTTTTTCATATGTTTAAAATTTAATACATGATAAATTAAAATAAATAATTAGAATCAGTACGTACTTCTTTTTTTTTCTTATGTTTAAAATTGAACAATGTAGTGTATTTTGGTCGTTTTACGTGAAGCCATACGCACAATGGCGAATTCATTTTCTAACGTGGTTTTGAAGAAATTAAATGGTGACATCAATGCTCAAGTTCGGGCTGTAATTCACGTGTTCCTGTTTTTAAAATAATTATTCCATTTAATATTTAACATAATTTAGCATATCGATCGTACCTATCCCCTTATCGATATGCGACTTTACAATTCTTACGCATATCACTACACCTCTTCATAAGACCTGTAAGTGCTAGCGAGACAGACCGCTAAATATAATTTATGACTCGAAGCCTCGTTCATAATGCGTCGACTAGTACAACTGAATACGAGTATATAAATGGCGAGGTACTTCATAAGGGGCCAAAGAGGCATATGGACTATATACAAGAAGTTATGAGATTTTTTGTTAGATATTATTGAAGCGTGTACCTAACGTAAACATAAATAACCTCTTCATTTGCAGATTATAAAATATAATATTGGATAGGTGAAAAGAGATTTAATTTAGAAAGCCAAGGGTCAATCATTTTAAATACTCTTTCTTCTTCTTTTTCTTGTTTTGACTCTGCAGAAACATTTGCCAGTGTCAATGTTTTGTTTCAATGGAGATTACAACACATTTTACATGACAGACCTAAATCACGCCAAAAACTCCTTAAATACTCTTTCAATAAATTTACTGTAATATAACATTTCTTAAAAAAATACTTTTGAGATTTTAACATCAAAATCATACATATCATGACATTTTGTTACCTTTTATCGATATGCAGGCATTTAAGGAACGAGTCGTAAACATTAAATCAAAACTAGTTTTATCAACATCATTATCATTAAATAATTGCTGAAGTAAAATTATCAAATCAGATATTGTTAGTAAAAACACTAGTGTAACCTACAGTCTAACTAAACCTATGAAAATGGTTTAAAATCACACTGTAATTCTTAACAAAAAACATATAGGTATTTCGAAGCAATTGAATACACATCTGTGAAAAATACATCTTCAAAAAGAGGTGGAAGGCAAAGAGACATGTGAATGTCAAGGATGGAGAAAAGAATGCAAACAAGTTAAATGTGGCGACGTAAAGTGAACTCCCATAGACGATCATAGATTTAATTCCTAGAACTTCCAGCCATACATAACATAATACATATACATACATAACATATGATACGAAACTACAAATATTCCGACGTTTAATAATAGTATATTTTAGAGAATCATTGCGCAATCTGAGAGCGTAATATTAAAAAAAAAAACCATAAAACAAATAAATTCTAAGAAAACCATAGTATACATATATTAAGCATCACAGAAATAATTAACGTTTTTAATGTTGACATAATCTAGAAATTTTATTTTATTATTGAAGAAAGATATACCTAAAATCGTATCTTGATAATATTGTTGGATTGTTAGCATGAGTAAATCATTTCATACATTTTTTACCAGCAAGGTCTGTCTGTGGTTGGAATATACGTGAAATAGCACCTGATGAATTAATCATGTTTTATATTAACGTATACTCACAAATAACAAATGACCAAAGTTGCGAGATGAATAATGTTTAAAAAGATTGTTAATAAAATAACTTGTGCAGATATATTCTGTGTGTTTCTAGGAAATGCTGTGAAAGATACAGATGTAAAAACAATTGTGCTTATTTATTTCGGCAATGACAAGCCAGGACTCTAGCTAGAGTTGAATTTGAGGCAGTTACAGTTAGGACGGAAGTAAAAAATTATCGTAATTGATTTATCCTCGATTGTCACAGATTGTGATATGTTGGGAAATGTTGAGATGCCTATGGCTACAATTATTTTGAACTAAAACTATTAACAAACAATTTAATTATATTAATTTATCTAAGCTTTCGGTATTTTTAAGGTAATAGCCCCCGATGCCTAGGGTTGTCAACCGTACTATAATATATAGTATTGTACTATATTTCAGGTCGGCGTACTATATATTGTTGGAGAAGTACATAGTACGCAATAATATTATATTTTCAACACTGAACGGACTTTAATAAACAATATTGTTTATTTTAGAAATTTGACATTTGAAAATAAATTAACGCGCCTTTTCATTAAATTTTGAGTGAGGCGAGTTCGTGTAACCGAATGCCGGACTCCGAACGCATCTACAATCTTTTGTTTTTGGCTCCCAGTAATCTCTGTTCTCTATACTAACTGGAGGCGCTGCCAGCACGTCAAAGTTGTTAATATCAATCTAAAAATTGAATGCAATAAAACATGACACCTTAATTCGAAACAAAACATTGTTAAAAAATGCAAAAAGTGCAAAGAAATATAGTTTTTTCAAAAATAAGTGAGTGACAATATAACTTTGTGAATTTTTATTTTTTCCATAAAATACTATATTTTTTAAAAGTGTAATATATTTTTGTATAATTTATTATAAAAAACTACTATATTTCGCTGAAAAATGTTGGCAACCCTAACCATGCCCCCTGGTTACGGTCGTGTGAAAAGCGTAGGTATACAACATTAAAATATTACCTTAATTAAATTTATTTTTTTCGCTACGGTAATTATATATAGCTTAAATAATCGATTTTCCCACCGTTCTGGGAACGTTTCATTCTGGGAATCACCTACATTATTATTTTTTTCAATTAAAGTTATTTCCTATTTGTTGACGCTGATTCCTGTTGGGTGAAATGATTTAATAATTAAGCGGGATGCTTTCTTGGTGATCGCTAAAATGCACAACGGCCAGTAAGATAGGGAACAAAACGGGACTCACCTTTGGGCTGGTTTTCACGGTCGTAGGAGGCCTCCTCTTCAATCACTGACACTTCAATCGGCCCTTTAAATTTTCTAGTCTCCAAAAGTATTTAACAACGTTATAATGCAATTAGTTATAATATTCGGTCGCAGAGATGCGCGCGATGGCCATTGAGTCCGGACTAACTGCCACGCCGGTGACGGGTTGGGGGGAGGAAATAGGGCACTTGACGGATTTAAACAAGGGTGGATGATACCGTTGTGCATTGCAACGTCTTTTACCATTTTAGCCTAAACATCCCTCCGGGCTTGACAGGATAAAATCCTTCAAGATTTAATATGAAAATATTATATAAAGCATTTAATTTCGTTCAATCTATATAAATAACTACCAAATTATTATTTAAAATTAATAAAATAAGCGATAGAGTAGTGGACTGTATTGAAAATATATTATTTATTATGCGTAATTCGGCAAAGGGAATATACCTTCACCACAGGTCGGCGATAAATATCGGTTTTGGTTTTAACATCCACAACGCGAGGAATTCCATCCTTACCAGGATACGTTCGATCTATCACCCTTAAGGGCCAATCCAAAGGGGCACTGTTATCTGATTTAAGCAGCACAACATTTCCCGGTTGGACAGGTACACCACGAGCTAACCATTTAGCTCGCACCTGCATGGTATGGTATTCAGGTATTCAATTTTCCACCTTTTCCAAAAGGACTGAACTAAATGGTCGACGACCCATTTTCTTTGAAGAAGCGATACTTTTTCATGTGATCTAGCATCTAGCCTCTGCTGGTAACGACTTTAAAGGAGTCATAACCAAAAAATGCGCGGGAGTCAACGCTAGGGGTTCATAGGGATCGCTACTTAATACCGATAGCGGACGCAAATTCAGAATTGCCTCTATTTGAGTTAGAACGGTGTTTATTTCTTCGGAAGTTAGTAATAATTTTCCTACTACTTTAGTGAGATGAGCTTTGACACTTTCAACGTTACTTTCTGCTAAACCATTGAAGTGAGGACTCCAAGATGGATGAAATTTGATTTCTATCCTGTTATCACGGGCCAAATTGGCGAATTTGTCTTTATATTCTTCAGACTCTAACAACTGGTAGATTCCGTCGAGATATGACTTAGCCCCGACGAAGTTCGTCCCGTTGTCCGAATAAAGAACCGCCACTGGACCGCGTCTGGATATAAATCTTTTTAATGCGTTTAAAAACGTCTCTGTACTTAAATCAGATGCTAATTCCAGATGAACTGCTTTGGTTACGAGGCAAACAAACAAGCATATGTAGGCCTTTACGCTATGTACTTCACGGCGATGATAAGGCAATATATGCAATGGTCCGGCGTAGTCCATGCTCGTATGACAGAACGCTTTGGCTTCTTGCACTCTAACGGCCGGCAAATCAAACATGAAAGGTACTGTGTTTCTCGGATTTGCCTTAAAACATATAGTACATTGTTACACTCTCTTGCGGACGATATCACGGGCAGACAATATCCAGAATCTTTGTCTCAATAAAGAAATCAATAGTTGAGGTCCAGTATGCAAATATTTCCGAGGATAATGATCAATAATTAAGTTCGTTATGTGGTCTTTCCGAGGGAGTAGTATGGGATGCTGGCTATCATAACCTAAGGAGGCATTCATCAAGCGGCCACCTATTCGGAAAACACCATCTTGCAAGAAAGCATTAATATTCATGAAAGCGGGGGGCAACTTCTGTCCAGATTGTGCAATTCCGATCTCATGAGTAAAATATATTTTCTGAAGGTCCTTAATTATGTATTCTTCGGCTTGATCCAAATGTGAAACTTCAAATTTCCTGGGTAATTTTTTCGCAAACCGCAAAACATTAATTACTATTTGTAGTAATCTAGACCACGAAGATACCCTTGTCAAGAGGGCATAGAAGATTGACTCTGTAGCAGGAGAAGCTTTATCCGTAGAAGCTAGGATATTGATCTTAATTTCGGGAATGTCACCCTCGACATCTGCAGGATCAAAGCGATTTACTGGCCACTCAGAATTTGGTAATTGCAGGAAAGCAGGGGCCAATGAACCACAGTCGATTTTCGAGTAACTGAGCGGGAGTAAGCCCCCTAGAAAGGCAATCCGCGGGATTTTCTTTCCCACTTATATGGTGGAAGTATCGTGAATCCAGCTCCGTGTGAATTTTTGAGATTCTATTAGCGACGAATGTCTGCCATCTAGTAGGAGAGGAATGAATCCATGCAAGGGCAACAATCATTTAAAGATTTACCAGTGCTAGTCTGGCTACTCGCATTTAACACCACCCGTAATTTGCTGGTAGACTTATCTTTGCGTATCACCGCGTGGTGGAGTATGACGTATTGATTATTAGTACCCCCGACCTCAGAAATAGTACCTATAGGGGTACATGTATATTTTTGTGAAGGTATTCTTTGAAAATGTTATCGTACTCTAATTTCAGAGCAGTATCCGTTAATAATTTACGCTCTAAAGATAAAAATCGACGTTCGGCTACGCGCATGGAGTTCCCTAAAGCAAAGGGATCGCGTTTAAATGGTAATGACACGACATATCACCCGTCCGATTCTCGTCGAGTTATATCACAATAATATTTCTCACACGCTTGCTCATCTTTTATTTGGCAATTGGGCACATTAGGTACCTCTTCCAATTCGAAAAATCGATTCAGACAATTTTCGAACATATCATCCGTAATACAGTACTAGCGAACAATACTGCAGACAGGATCAAGAGTCGGGGCCTGGCCAATTATTATGAAAACTAACAGGGTTTCAATTGCGACCGGCTCATTATCAGCACGCGATATTGAATTCCGGCATAATATTCGAGCGAATAAATCCGTTCCTAAGATGAGGTCAATATTCCCATTGCCGTCTGCGTCTACAGTATTGCACAACGCAGTGCCGAGTAAGACGGAAGATGTACTATTCGAGCGCTCTGTTGCCGCGGCGCACGGGCTCATTGCACAGAGAGATGCTTGATAGTGATTTTTTTTTTTCGAAATGACTACGCTATTGACCCAGCAAGGTCTTAACAGCTCACGCACGGGGAAGTTCTTCTCCTCAAGGGAGAGGGTGATATCCTCGACTGAGATTTCGGCCGGGACACGGCGAAGCACGACACGGAGGAAGTGCTCGTCCTCGATAGCGTATGTAAAATAAGCGAGTTTCGATTCCGTGAGGAATCGAATCAGAGCACGGTGGTCGTCGACGGTGGGACACTTAACTCGAATGCCCGCCGGAGTGCTAAGGGTATTCGTATAATTGACCTTAAGGGTCTTCAAACGATTAGAAATCGCAGTCCATTGGGACTTGTCCTGAATCGTGACAGGGGGCGGGGGGCGCGGCTTTCTAACTGCGGAACCTGGAGTGAGCGAGACGGAGCTAGGTCCTTTCCGCGGTTGACTACACGGTATAGCCGCGGCCGGCACGCGGGTGCCACCTATGTTGGTGACTTTAACAGGGCCTACGGAACCTGATTCCGTCGGGCTGGCCGGACGACGCCTACTGTAAGAGACGGTCGTATAACCGTCCTTGTCTAACTGCGCAGAAGGCGCGGGAATCGTGGACGCGGACTCGGTCGTGGTCGGTTCGGCGGACGCCGTCACGCCTAGCTCCATCTCGAAGCCGGTCTCCGAGCTGGAGCTAGGTATCAAGGCCTCAAGTAGGCGTTTGTCGCGCGCGTCTAGAAAAGACTGTGGCGATAAGGTCGCGAAAGAGTTCACGGTCGGAATGTTAAAAAGGCCCTTGGAGGCCTGCGACGTAACATTGCGGAAGGTTAAATTAATAATCTCCTGGTCTAGACCGATCGCGAGGAGATTTTTGCGGTATAATTCTACCAAAGCTAACGGATCCATCGAGGAGAGGGAGAGGCCATGAAACAACCTCCCTGCCTTAAGTGCAGGGGGGCACGCCGAACGGGTTAATTACGGGTCTATCCCGGGTGCAGATCACGAGAGCTGTTTAAATGAACCAGAAGAAGAAAGCAATAAGGGAAATATGTTAGCGAGACAGGCAAGGTAAATAATTTGCATAGATATAGAACAAATAAATAAATGGATAACTAAACAAATAAATAATTAAAATAAATAAAGTTTTAAGGAAATTACGACTAAAAGTGTAAAGGACTACGTAAATAAATAGATAAAGTAATGAGTAAACAAATAAATGTACCAATATATTATAATAAACAAACCAATAAATATATACAAAGGAAGGGTCTCACTCAATTTCGAGAAAAAGAAGGCAGGTGTTACGCAGCTGCGGTGCACGTGTGCGCCCCATCAGCCGGATCGGCACTTCAAGGTGAAAGCCGAACACTTCACTCTGTATACACTGTATCACAATAATCAAGAAATATCGCTCCGGGCGCGGACACAACCGTTCCCGGCCGCGTCAGAATCGGAACTCAGGACGGATGATACCGTTATGTATTGCAACGTCTTTTACCATTTTAGCCTAAACACTATTCTTTATACACTCTGAATACCTATAATATACAATTTCAATGAATAATGCTAAAAACTTGAGATTAATACAATTATCATAATTAATTATACAAGTTTGCACAAACCATACTAGATTAACCCTCAAGGATAGCGACCTATCTAAGATTGACTTTGCGTAGGACTGCTTTCCTGTTTGCGGTTAATTTAATACATACAATACAGCTAGAAACGAATAATATCAACCACAATATACTGTTTCAAATGAACGTATATTTCAGTTAATTTTGTACTATGATTCAAAGGCATAATATAAAAAAACATGATTAGTACTCTGGTCGCTTGCTTCCTTCACAAATGTGGGAAAAATACACATATAGCTGGCAGTGGGAAAGCGATTAATTCAAAATTCCGCGCTCGCAAAACAAAGCCTCTGAAGATCAAGTAAAGAAACCATTTTTGCAGACATATTAGCTGAGCAGTAAAACTTAAAATTAAGATGTCAGATACATCTTGAACCGTGAATCCGTGAACCAATTTTGATTATATATAGCCTACATGTTGTCCTAAGTGTCATTTAAGTTATTGTGAAAACCTTATGAAAATTCGTCTAATGGTTTTAGAAGAGATTATTGGCCACACACAAATAGATACACAATCAATATTTTCAAAATTATACTGATTGTAATCTGTTCATGCGCATCTAGTCTTTGTTGAATATTCGCACGACATGACATTTTGAAACTTTTATTATATATTGTATAAAAATTACATAGAATAAGCTAAGACAGGAGATGGAAGATAATAATTTTGTTTTTTGGGTATGCACTGTTTATGCAAGCTTTCATGATGCATGACATATATTATTAACTAATAACAAATTCATTTCTCAAATCGTACTTTACTACACTGTACTTTTCTAGTTTCGAATTAATGATTTCCTTATTGACTAAATGCCTATTTCCCAAGGAACAGATAATTTGTTTGTTTATACTACTACACTTGCTCTTGTCCGTGGCAACCCTCGTTTAAATATAGATCTGTCTGACCCCCTGGAAGCAATACTTTTAAACTAGATGAAAAACACCCTACGTCCATTTATGTACCCCTCCCTACTTTTATGAAAAATTAATAATGATTGATCGATTAATTAAGACGCCTAAACATGACAAACATTCGCATTAATAATATAATTTAGAATTAGGATTTAGATAAGGAAGTAATAAGATTTCCACTCAGCTCTAAAGTTCAAATTTCCGCTAGGTAATATATTTGATTTCGGGGTCGCTTATTTCCCAGAATTATTGTTTAAGCACAAAGGAAGTAATGATACCATTTATATTTGTTAGAATTGATCGATTTAAACTCGAATTCTGAATCGGAAATTGAAGCGAATTAAACCATTATGATTTCACCAAAACAATCACGTAGAAGTTTTTTTATTGTCCTCTGTTTATTTAGTATCTTTTTGTTGAGATCTATCGTCAAACTAATAACTATGTTCCGGGAGAGTTTTTGCCGCAATCTTAGTATGTCATGTAGTGACTTTTATATTTTATTCATAATCTTATGTTATTTAGCTGTATATTTGTAATATTAGTGGAATTTTACGTAATATAGTACGGTTATTGCGCACAAGTGTTGTAGATGAAGGATTTACCACTAAGTATATATTCTGAGATGCCACAAAAACTCCCTAGAAAATTCTAGCAAGGGAGCCACCATCTTCTTAGGACATTAAAATTATAGCAGTTTTTATAAAATTATTATCTACACGACAATGGTTGTAATAATCTGGAAGATTGGTTAAGAAAAATAAAATAAAATTGAAGTATGTTCCGCCAACAGCACGTAAAAGGCAATTCTCCACATTTAGCCTGTTGCCATCTTAGGCCCCATAGTCATTTTATAATCAGGTGATGTTGTGGTCAAACGACAAAATCTATAAAGTATATGAAAAATAAAACTAATTAACATATATTTTTACACCTGGGTTGAATAAACATAATTTGCAGATAATGAAAGACTAAATTGGTAAGTAGATTGATACGTATAAGAAATATTTTGTTGTGTTTCCTTTTTCGCAAGAAATCTTGACTAAAATTATAAAAATACGAATGTAAGCTTTTTTTATCTTTTAGTAGATTATTACTGCCATTATCGAGTCAGTAATGATATTATAAGTTTGTTGCGATCATTTCAATGTTCTAACGAGATGGTGGCCCTCTTGTTAGAATTTTTCAGGGAGTATTTGAGCAACACATTTCAAGATCCCGCCAAAAATTGCGTGGGTTTGCTATTTATTTCTTTCTTACTCCTTCATGTACCCCTGGTACATGAACGGATGAAGGCAACTTTTTACCCAGAAAAATATTATATTCTCGAGGGTTTGATAATACGAGCAAAACCGCGGGAAATCGCTAGTAAAACAATAAGGCAAAGTTTTTTCTAAGAATCGAAGAAAACGGAAACTTTATTATTATTATAGATAAGAATTTGATATTTTTCATGAATATAATGTTGTTTCTTGTCATACATATAAATTAGATCTTTGTTAAAACCACAAATACATAATTCGCGTTGAATTTTAATTTAATCTTTTATTTCCTGTAACTAATCACATATAATTATCGTTTGATAATATTTATTATGAGAATTTTTGAAATAAACAATATCAAAGGTTCATTCTTTATAAGCGGGTATATTTGAAGGTTGTAAGTAAAAGATTTAAGTACTCATTGTATGGATTGTTTTTGATACGTAACTGAATATAGTTAACCTTCATTATAATAGGTGAGTGGTAAGATACGAGGATTATGTTTGAGTGAACTGGAACATGCACCATAGGTAATTCCCGTCTTATTTGGTGTGTATCGTTCTCAGATCAAAGAGTGTATACTCAGCAGCCAAAACGATTATAGGGATGTTAGCAACGACCAGGAACAAATTGTCAATGTCTCGATAATCATCGCCTTTGTTTTGAAATGTATTGTGTGGACATCACGTATCGGTCGGTCGGTCGCACCAAATTTCTTATTGGCTCTAAAGTTTAAACACACACACATATTCTTGGGCGAGTCGAGTCATATTTGTGAATCGAAACTCTTTGAATAATAATATTAGAGACATTTATCTATATATTAATACATGAAGCAAAAAAAATGTACCCCTTTTTAACCTATTTGCGTGAACGAGTGAACTTGAAATTTGGCATAATTAAAGTTTATATGGCGGAGAAGTGCAGAAAGCTGTTTATTTTATATAAAATGCATTAGAAGTACATTAAATTTATTAAAATATGCACTACTCACACTACTGCCTGAATTTTACACAACATATACACACATGTAAATAAAAAAGACATTTTGACAGCCGTCAATAATTATGAAGTTCAAAAGAAGTTGTGAAGGAGGTTGCTATGCTCGACTGTATGTATTTTGAACTCTTACGTTCCAATTACTATTTTTCATTCTACATTCAACAATGATATTATAAACTATAACTATTATTGTAATGTTTATTATTTTTTATGATGAACTCACTTCAAACGATGATTTAATTAAAAAATGAGCCAAATATGTATAATCAAAATAAGAATTTTGTTCATAAGAGTAATCCATGACTAAGACCTCCGCGGTTACAATGTTGCAATTCAACCTCATGTAGCAACAAAAAAGAATTTATTTTCAAAAGCTAATGGTAGTATTAAAAACATCTTTTCCAAACGATGATACTGGGCATATCACTATTTCTCATAATGAACAGACTACATTTAATTCAATATCACCCAGAAATACCACCCACCCATGGTGTCGTGTAAAATTAATTGAAAATTGTGTCATGGGTTGCGATGAATTTCTTTATTTTCGTTATGTTTGCTTCAAATGTGAGAGCTTTACCACGTGATTTTTGTTTCAAATTTATAATTAATTTCAATTTTCATTTACACATAATTTTTTTTAAATGTTTATATAATTAAAGATCATGGAAAATAACTGAGTAGCCATGATGAAAACTTTTTTTTTTTCGAAATGACTACGCTATTGACCCAGCAAGGTCTTAACAGCTTCACCGGACTACCATGATGAAAACCTTTGATTATAGAAGTATACCCTTTGACAAAAGAACCCTAATAAAGTTCAAACTTTAAAATATCAAATAACTATGGTCGAATGTCGACCACTGGGCGCCCACTAGTTTATCGTTATTTATTATACATGACATTCACTAATTATGTAAATTCTTTTAATTATATTATAGATACATGTATTTAATAAACTTTTATTTACTTTTAGTCTAATGTTATCTATATATTATTAATTTAGTCGTATTGCCCAACAGATAATTTGCTTGCTTGATTACTCTATTTGTCGCTGCGAGGTTCAATTTATGTGAAACAGTGCAGCGGTTAAACATTTATAACCCTTTATATAGTCTACAGTACGTGCACGGGACTGAGAGGTGCACTTCCTGCGCAGCCTCCCATCTATTAATTGCCACCAGTTTGCAATAGGTTTTTTTTACGTGAGATATTCTTCGTTTGACACGCCACCTGACCGGGCGAGAGAGAGGTGAGATTTGTACTCACTAAACCCCAGGGTATACATCCGCCGCTATACTTGGTGTAACACAAGACCTTTATAGACCTTCATCGCGTCACCACAGGGACTGACCCTCCGCAGAAAACTGCCACAGTCTACCAAACCTGTACAATGGGAAGATGAGCTCCCGATCATCTTGTCTAGGCCATGTCTAGGCAGGTAACATTGCTGTTCAAAATTCCTTCATTTGTGTGTCTGTTGAGCAATGCAAAACACGTCTCGACGCGTACTTCGCGCTGGCGATCATTGAGTTCGTGGGTCACCCATTTGTCAACCTTTTTTACGTTGCTAATTTGACGCAACTGGACCAATATTGTTTAGACGCTAACGTCGAAACCTGCTGCTAATTCAGCCGTAGATTGTGTATCATTAGCTTCCACAATCGCTATTAATTGTCGACCAAAGTCTTCGGACGACTGCGAGGTTCATTTTTCAGGTCGAAATTCCCAGAACGGAAGCGAGCAAACCAATAACAGGTGGTGCGTTGGTTTGTAGTGTTAGCTCCGTAAACGTCGTTGATGTTGTGTGCCGCTTGTACCGCGTTGCTGCCACGACGGTACTCATATTCCATAATTACTCGAATTTTTAAAGTATCCATGATGACAAAAAAGATTGAAATGCGATGAAAATCTCTAATCGATAAAGAAACTTAAGAACCTTTGTAACCTTTAAGAAACTTTGTAAAAAAAAATTCCATGTTTTTAATAAAATTAATTTGAAATTACAATTCTTAACCAAACAAAAATTATTTTGATTTGAAATGGCCAGTACTGCAGAACTACGAATTATCATAGTTCTCCTTAAGACTGTATTCTTACTGAGGTTAGTTATAGCTATAAGCTGCAGTGTGTATTCTTGTTTACTACATCATACGACGATGTAATAGCTTTTGTAGCAAGTCCACGTGACACTTGACATTTTAAAAACATATGACAAACTTTTAACACTTACGCGGCTTTAATGTACTCAAAGCCGTTCATTACGTCAACGACAAGTTTACTTTTATTATTTTCTTAGAAATAACCTGACTCTGGTATTGACCAAATATTATCTCGAGGTGAGATGTAGGTTTTTCCAAAATCTGTAAATAGATTCGATGGAAGATTCCCGTTACCTTGAGTTTGTAGGTTATGACCACAATCTCATATTATGCTACATCGCGAAACGACATAAGATGGAAATGCTAAATCTAAATGAAGACGGACTTTCAGGCGACTTGACAACAGATTTTTAACTCGAAACTGCTAGATAAGCCGACGGGCATTTGAAAAAGCCTAAACATAAAGCGTATTAGATAGATTCATCACATGCTTCATCAAAAAATTCGTGCCGACATCGATCGACACAGTGTTTGGACAAGCTAACACAGAGTACGTATCGCTGTCTCTTTGTTGTTCAGCAGTTTTAGCGAAATAAAACACAAATATTAACCCACCTTCGTTGTAGCGTTTGATGTATGTAAATACTTAATTTAAGGTAAATCTTTTAAAGCAGATTCTCGAAAATGTTCCTTTAAGAAGATATGATCAAGAAAATGTAAGGTTACACAGTATCTACAGTCTTCCGTTGTCATTAACGACTCCCTCCCGGTAAAGGCTCCAATGCGCCTTTTGAATTACTATGTCATATACAAGTGTATGTGGTAGATCCAAGGGATTTCGCCTACGGATATAACATATGCGGAACGTGAATATTTGGGTACACCAAACTTGGTTTATTTGATATGTCAATTTGTTTAAACGAGTCAACCTCATAACTTGTTCAGACGACATTATAACTTCACCGGGTTGTAATTTTTTGTATAAACTGACGCTGATTGGTGAAAGAAGACATTCTACAAAGTAAGACATCTTTGGTGTAACAAGCTCAAGTAAAGTTGCTACTATTTCAAACTTTTTAATAGATTTACCTCATTAATTGACATCTTGAGGAAGAAAGATATAAACATTGTGATTATGAAAGTGGCTTGAAAAACAAGTTCTGGAAGTAATTCAACACAGCTAATTCTAGAAATTTTGATTTAATGATAATCGGTTGAGTGAATAAGCGTAACAAATAAACTCACATTTACTGTTATATTATTAGTTAGGATTATACTGCTAAATTAGAAATCACGTAGTATAATACCGTAAAAAAACTCCCAAGACTTATTTAAAATGGAAGCAACTTACAAAGTCGCTTCATAGTTACTTCAAATTATCGACAACGAAGATGAATGAAACGAAATAAAGTGAACCGAAATAGATTGGCTTGTATAAGAATTAATGTTACGGAACATTTTTTTAGTGTTGACATTTTGAATTTCTTAAAGATGGCAAAAAGAAATAAAGCATTCTTACATTCCTAAATTACCGAATGGGTAGTTTTATTTTAGTGTGTTTCTGCATTCAAATACATGGTTGTTTATTCGAAAACGTACTAAATAACACATCTAGGTATGAAATTCATTCATATGAACGACGGAATAAGGTAACAAATTAATTGGCCAATAAGAGTATTACAATTAGCTAAGCGTGCACTCGAAACTTTCCTACCTTTTTTTTCTCGATCTGACTACGTTATTGACATAAGCAAGGTCTTAACAGCTTCACCGGACTACAATTTTCCTACCACCTTATTGTTACTGCATTACTAAGTCCCATTATTATATTACAGTCAATATCGATCAACACGTAATCAGATTACGAACATTGAGTCACTTTTATTTCCAGAATAATATTATTTTCACAGTTACGTACAAATCCGCTTAACTGGGTATCGTTCTTGGAGTATTATTATCCTATGTTTGTTTCTTTTCAATGTCGTCAATAAAGAGTCTGATGATACAGTCACGGATATGGAATTTTCCAAAATAACCATGTTCATGCGCATATTTGCATAATATCAGATTTACACTCCGTAATAAGGAGAAACAATTTACATTCATTTGTCATTCGTTTCCAAGTAAATATACGGTATTATCCTAGATCTTTCGATTTCGAGTTTTCAACAGAAGTAAACAGTCTTACATTGCAATGATTTTTTTTAATAATTACCAAAAAAAAATACTGAGTTTATTGTCATTTTTACAATTTTTCGGATCAGGAACGTGTATTTTTTTAGTGAATATAAAAAAATGCCAATAATAGGGTTACATGAATTCGATAAACTTTAATTTTATAGTGAGCGATAATGTCTCTGTGGTTAGCGCGTTTGTGCTCCGTATTGATAAACGTAAGTTTGAATCCTTGCGTGTAAATCGGAGTTTGCGATAAAGGAAAACCATATTTTAGTTAAAAATTTGCAAGCATCTATGGGTCGCTTAAGGTTTAACGGATCTGTCGTCTCGGAACGCATATTCATTCAACGTTAAATAAAATTGTGATCAAACACTAAGACCTAAAGATTGTATATAGATCATAAATAAAAACAATATACCCAACCACACAACACATTACATATATTTAAAATAAAAGCTCTAAAACTGTGTGATCGAACGCTACGAAAGTCGATTTTTAATTAATAAAAGTTGTTATGCTATCCATGTCACTATAACACGTTATTAGTTTTTTATTGCGTATAACTTAAAATCTGTGGCATTTTTTTAATATACTGAAAAGAATAATCTTGAAGTACATTAAATCCCCAAGATGACTAAACAACGTCACAACGTCACAACGTCACAAACTTTACCTCTTTAGAATATTAGTATAGATAGTAAATATAATACTAGAATAACAGTAGTAGAATACTAACAACAGAAGTGAGTTTTGTTGTAACCTTTATATATAGTTTAAAGCAATAAAGTAACAGTGCTTGCATTTTATCGTTTGTTCAATTAGTGAGAGCGCCGGATGCTCGTCTCCCCAACCCTCTTCTCTACCTGTACTCCCGAGCACAGGCTAGCAACGTACTTGCGACTCCTCTGGTGTCGCTAGTATCTATGAACGCCGATGATCACTTAACATCAGGTGACCCACCTGTTCGTTTTCCTCCTATGATATAAAAAATAATAATAAAGTATCAATAAAATAACGCATTTCGACATAAATTCATATTTTGTTAGAATATATGCTTATTCAAGTTTATACGTACAATATGTTGATGCTTTTCTCATTGATTTATCTTCTTCCTTTATTAGAGTTCACGTCTATTTGGTTGAACATGCTATCTCTTATCTCTTCTAAAATTATATATTTTATCTTCTAAAATTATATATATTATATCTTATAAAATTTCTAATTCTGAGTCTTATGGAACTTCCAATTGCCTATTAATGTCTTCTATCTTCTAATACCTTTAAACGAGCAATTCTTGTATATTTTTATATATTCGGGATCTCGGAAACGGCGACATCTATTTCCGTGAAACTTAGTATGTAGGTAGTTTCGGGGACTATAAATCGATCTAGCTAGATTTTATTCATAGAAAACTATTTTAACTGGGAATTCAGGTAATGAAGAAATATACCTAGAATGTAACGGTAAATGTCACCGCCGCTGTTAAAACAAAAATAGCTCAGATGGAAATCGGTTGCTTCGAAAATCCGTGTAACCCCAGTTCAAATCCGAGTTAGTGCAGAAGAAATATATTTTTGTAATATTTTTTTTGGAAAAACTGTTAATTTTATAAGGCAATCCTTTATTTTAATTTAAAAATGTTTTTAAAGAACCGAGCTAGGCTCGGTCGCCCAAGTACTTATTTATCATGCTAGGTCAAATGGGTAAAAATATGATTTGATTTCACAAATACATTATTTTTATATAATCAAAACATTTCAAAATTATCATAACTACAATCAACTAAAGACTTATAGGTATATTTTAAAGCAAAACAGATTAGATTCAAGTGGCACACCTTTTCGAAGAATACAAAGTTGTAAATATTTTTTTCCATCAACCGGAATCAAAGATACAGAATAGTTACAAAAATAGGCTATTGGTGTAGAACTGGTTCTAGATTTAACAAGATAATTACTTACAAGATGATTCCATGCAGTAACGAATTTGAACTGATAGTTTATAATACATCACGTTTGGATGTGTACTGGCATTAATTACGGACTAATTTAAATATCTACTTGACCAAAGATTACTGTCGCTGTTGGTTTTAGAATAACCACATCTAACCTTCAGCTAATAATCTAGATTATTTCGAAACAATTACTGGATTTAATAAAAAATAATAAAATAATTGTTTTATAATTGAATCCTCTTCATATATGTAGATATAGCTGGGAATAAAGAGCTGAGCTCTTAGCAAGTGAAGAATCTTTCGATGGTGCTCCTATTTATGTAGTTTCAAATTACTTGGATTTACATGATACGGCCTTAAAAAAAACTTGCGAGCTCATCGACAATGTATACCACATCTTGGCAGACTGTGTTCTAAGCGAAGACATGAGATCTCTCATGAGGCTCAAGGTTTCTGGCTTTTTCCACGTTGCTTTATATAATTCCTTGTTGTCTGGCCCTATTTGTCAATCAGATAGAGAATTATATACAATTAAATTAGTGTTGCTTTTATATCTTAGTAAAATTTGTTTTAAGTTACATAGGCGATATAGTCACGTAGGCGAATAAGCTATCAATAAATTAAAAAAAAACCTTGAACTCTCAGTAGCCAACTTTTTTTAATGTTACTAACCCACATGTTGTTTAACCTAAATTATGAGTATTATATCTAGCCCATAAAAATGATAATGAAGAATAGTAGTAACTATAAAATGAATACATTATCGATCTCAGATTAATGTCCAATAAATATATTAAAAACGTTTGTTTATTCGTACTACTTTCTGGAACCAAATTTACGACTGGATAGTTTCACGTGGAAACGTTTATTCCCTGTGTAAGTGCAGCGATAGCCAATCAAACTTTCCTATGATACAAATTGCCATCGGATTTCAATCGCTAATAACTATGAGAATAATAATGATATATAAACGGCTATAACACAATGCAAAATTGAAAATGAAAATTGTCGTCTCGTATAAGTGGTAAATATGACCAAATTATAAAAAAAAAAACGCAAATCAGAGGAAGATACCTATCATGAGGAATTTGAAAAGTCTAAAAGTCTAATGCCGAGCATATGCTAGAGCTACGGCAACATTGAAAAAGAAAAGAAAAATGGTGCAAAGTAACAACGTAGGTGAACATTTATTATGATGCTGCGTGATCCTGGTGATTTTATGTAAAATCTAAAACGCGGCGCGGTGCGTGTTTTAACTACGCTAAGCTATAAATCTTTCTTATTGATAAAAATGTAAGCATTTATTGTAAATATTACAAAATGTTCTAATGTATAAATATCTTTCTAATTTATCTTTTAGGTTGAAATATCAGTAAATATTTTTTTAAATTTATTTTTTAATCATGAAATTTATATTTTTATGTTAATAGCTATGTGTAATCGTTTATACCAATGATATGTTTATACCGATTTCATGAATTCGTACTAGCAAATATACGGAGACTGTTAAATTCCATGCACAGATTATTAACTGTCAAAGATGTCAGGAGAGGTTATAAAATATTATTATAAATGTGAATGAATAATAAACTACAGAAATTACACTTATACCGTAAAATACCTTAAAAATGTTAAAGCCAAAAGACTTGGGAGACAGCCTCCCAGGTTTCGATGCTTCTACAGAAGAAATCTCACAAGATGAAAAACAAAGCAGTAAAAAGAAAAAGAAGGCATCTGGTGGTTTTCAGACTATGGGATTGAGCTTTCCCGTACTCAAGGGTGTAACAAAACGTGGATATAAACAGCCTACACCTATACAGAGGAAGGTAAATAATTTTATAAACATATGTGCATAACCTAAATATTCAAAGTAACATTTTCATTGAGGAGTAAATCAACTATTTGTGTCTTGTCTATTACTCCTGTACATATTTAAATGTAAGAATAGTAAAAACTTGCTTAATAAATATTACATGTAATATATTTATAGGTTTTATTTAGTAGGCATATATAAAAAGAAAATACACACACACAAAATAGACAAAAACCTAATTATAATCACAACTTTTATAATGTTCCAGACAATACCCCTAGTATTGAATGGTAAAGATGTTGTGGCTATGGCACGCACAGGGTCAGGCAAGACAGCTAGTTTTGTTCTACCCATTCTGGAGAAACTTCTTGCACCAAACAGTAAACCTCAGCCCGGAAAGAATTTCAGGGCACTAATATTGTCACCTACAAGAGAATTAGCTTTGCAGGTAATTTTTTATTATGAATTAATAATATTAGGGGCTTACTTTTAGAGTATTTGATTGGTGAAGGCTTTATGTTGTAGATATCTATGATGGAATATTAGAGTGAACATTCGATTTTTAAAATTTTATGTCACTACATATTATAAAACAAAGTCCTCTTCCACATCTGTCTGTTTGTAAAAAACTCAAAAACTACTGAACAAATGTTCATGCGATTTTCATGTAGTAGTAGTCAGTAGATGAAGTGATCATAGGGAGGGCTTAGCTATAGGAATATACTTTATGTAGGTTTTTCTAGAAGGGCCATATGAATATCAAAACTTACCAGCAGGTGTAGTAAACATCATATTCATAGAGCAGAGTCAGCTTAAAACTTAATGGAGTTAACTAAGTTTTTGGTGTTTTTTTTTAATCTACAGAACTAATAACATAAAACTAAAAACAAAATCTCAGATCCTGTCTCAAAAGTTTTGTTTACATACCAAAACAGGCCTCTAAAAATATGAACCCTTAATATCTATATTAAAGGTTGTCCGTATTGCACTTTTCGATTTCCCATAGGAATAACATAGGGAAAAATAATTATTTTTTATTTTCATACCTTATGAACCATAGATTGCTCTGTAATTTCCATTGAATACTTTGCAGATAATTGAATGCTGTACAAAAGAGATCTGATATTATTTTTCGAAGAATAAACCCATTAAAATTATTTGAGTTAAACGAAACTTGAGCCTGGTTTTGAGAACAAAAATATATTTTTAAAAAATATTAAATACATTATAAGTTTTAGCTGATGCAAAAGGACTCAATCTCTTACAAATGTCATTCAGATCATTATCCACCCCATATTATGAACCTGGTCCAAGGGAAAGGGAAAATAAGGAATAAAAGGGAACATAAAAAATTTCAAAAAATTGCAAATATAATCATTTGTAATAGTCGTGTGCCTGTAGTCAGAAAAGGTTTAAAAGCCTTAGTTTAGTCTTAATCATCATTTTTTAATTCAAATTACAATCAAATGAATTGTATAAATATTAGAAACCAACATTGAAAGTCGCAAATAATTATTTGGAAATGATGACTACTGATTTTTCATTCATGAGGTGATTTAAGACTGACTACAATGTTATAAAATTACTATTCTATATCGTAAAAAAAAAATGTTAAGAAATAAGACTGGATACAGTAAATTGCTCACTTTCATGACGTTTGCATAGCTTGATCTCTTAAATAAAAAAAAAATGCAAAAAATTTAAAATCGCTACTTAATATATCATAGGTATATACTCAAAGATTAATTAACTAGAAGGAATATAGTTAAACAATTCATTTAACATATAGAAAGTCTGTGTATTATATAACTTATATATGTTGCTTCACAGACTTTAAGGTTTATTAGAGAGTTAGGGAAGTTTACCGGATTATCATCAGCTGCAATCCTCGGTGGGGAGTCAATTGAACAACAGTTTAGTGTGATGTCTGGCAAAGCACCTGATATTGTTGTAGCAACACCAGGAAGATTTCTTCACATATGCATTGAAATGAGCTTAAAACTTGACAATATAAGTATGTATCTGTTAGTAATGTATTACTTAATACTAATTTTATAATCTTGTTGTACAGTGTACCCATTATAATAACCACGGTCAATAAGATATGGTCTCCTTAAAAGCAATTTTAAATTTCAAGTATTTAGTTGTAATACCTCTGGAAACATCAGTGGAATCAGCTTCTTATTCTTGAAGTCGGAAAAATCATGTTTATTGAGGTGGAATGCCTTGTATCTATTTTTTATGAGTTATTTTCTAAGGTATCTAAAACCTTTTGCACTAGCTTTACTGATTAAGTGTTATTGTATTGATCAATCACTTTTGCTATCAATTGTCTAACACTGAGTCGAATAATTCTCTGGCTTGGTAAAATAATGGCGGACCTAATTTAAACACACATTAAACAAAAATATGTAGTTTGCACATTTAGCTAGTTACTTTAGTAGCACAAATTCCTTTTTTAGATTAATTAATGTAATTCAAGAAAAAAATGATGTAAGCAAACATGAAGATACTATTAAATGTTCTTTTTCCCCTTGTTCTGAATATGTATATCAAATTTAGTATCTAACAAAATGTCAGATGCGCTCCCTCTTTTGGAGGGATAGATTTACATTTGTCATTTGACATGAATATTAATTGAATCCCCTCATTGAAGTCATTTATAGATTATTAATTGTAAGTTCTTTTTTTATTTGTAGAAGTAGTTGTGTTTGATGAGGCTGATCGTTTATTCGAACTCGGGTTCGGTGAACAACTTCGGGAGATTGTCGCCAGATTACCTTCCAGTCGCCAAACGTTGCTCTTCTCAGCTACTTTACCTAAGATGCTTGTGGAGTTCGCGCGAGCTGGTCTGTCAGACCCCATGTTAATAAGACTGGATGTTGATTGGAAGCTACCTTCGACATTATGGTTGGGTTGGATATCAGTCAGAGCAGAATTGAAAACTGCAGCTTTATTGTTACTGCTGGATAAAGTGTTGACAACAACTACACCACAAGCTGTTGTATTTGCAGCAACTAAACATCATGTAGAATATTTGAATTTAGTGAGTGAATATTAATTTTTACTTATTCTGTAAATGATAACTTTTGACCGCAAGCTGATCTATTTGATTAGTTTTACTCCAAAAAGTAGATTAGTAAAAGTCAAACAGGATTTATCTACATAGAGTTTCAATATTAATGATCTAAATAATGTAATCTAAATATATTTAACTAAATATGTTTTTTTAAATCATATAAGCACTGAAGTTAGTAAACACTAGCTGTCACACATGAACTAAATGCACACGAAATTTAACGATAAAAAAAATTCAGTGTAAAAGAGCACTGTACTGGACACTACTTTAATTTATTCTAAACATATACACATTTTTTTTTCTATAATTTATTATACACGTATACACATTTTTTTTCTATAATTAAAGTAGCTTTCATTACATCAGGATATTAGCCAGAACAAAGAAACATGCTAACAGACAAATGCTTACATATTGATTGTAAGTAAAAAGCTATTACTTTGATAACAGATACATACGCTTCAATTTTGATTATTTGTATAGATTGCAAAACAAATTAGTTTTAGAAAAAAATTGGTTTTAATAAGTGGGTTACAGAAATGACAAAAATACAGACATATTTTTTCTTTTTCATGTTGTTTGTGTTTTTAATTCTAGGTAGTAATATTGCAAAAATGTATATCATTTACTATTTATATTTAGTACTTGGAGTTTTCTTCATAACTTCAATTTGTGACATATTTACAATTTGAAAATGTTGCAATTGTTACATTGCAAAATAATTCTTTTATAGGTTCTTCAACAAGCTGGAATAACATCAACATATGCATATTCAGGGCTGGATCCATCAGCTCGTAAAATAGCATTGGGACGTTTCACAAACAAGAAGGTCTCTGTTCTAATAGTAACTGACGTAGCTGCTAGAGGTTTGGATCTACCTGCCCTTGATACCGTCATTAATTACAATTTTCCTGCAAAACCGAAGCTTTTTGTACACAGAGTTGGTAAGTAACTTAATTATTTGAACCTATTTAAGATTCAACTGATTTTTACCACCCAGAATATAAGTCTTTCTGTTTTTTTAAGTCAGCATTACATACAAACAAGCTCATAATTTTCATACATAATCTAGTTTTATATTTAAATATAAAAAACTAATTGTATAATATCTGTATATCGACGGAAGAAAGCAGAATTGTAGTAACTTGAAAAATCCAACTTTACACCAGAGCCAAAAAACGATCTCAAAACTTCAATTTTGTTTATGTGTAGCACTAAAACTAGGCAGAAAACCAAGGTCGTATCGATGAAAAATTGAATCATACGAAAGCGAGACCCAGAACATTCAAAGCGGTATTTATACAAGAATATTGTAAAAAGTAATTTATTTTTCAGCTTTCTCCCGTCGATACAGTGTTTAGTAAACGTATCATAGTGTCTCTCGTTTGGTTAATCCCGTCTCAGAATCAACAAACATATATCTTTCTGTGGAGTGATTTGTAGGCCCTCATGATAATGACGACAGCCGGTGGGTTACCATTAGATCATTATGGTGCAAAAAGAAGGTTCTTTGTGAATGCAAAATTAAAAAGAAGCGATTCTCATATCCATGTCTGATGTTTTTCAACTATGGTTGTGTTTTATAGATGAGAAATAATTAGAATGCTTATTACACCTATATAAAGCCTTTAGGGGCAGTCATTAGTCTCTTTTCGAATTACATGTTGTGTTTTTGTATCATGCAATTTTAATTGTATGATCCAAAAATGGATACATGTATAGCTTAGCATAGTTTAGCTAGGACAGATTGGGTTTTTCTAGGTAACGGCCAAGCCGAGGTGTGCCGAGCACCCTTGAGCTAGTTACCAAAATAAAATCGGCTGAGTGCCTTTAGCGCTCGCCTTAGTAGTCTGGTGAAGCTGTAAAGGCCAAAAAAAACAAGGCCAATAGCGTAGTCAATTCGAGAAAAAAAAGGGCAGTTATTATCATTATCATAAGTGTTTGTTAATCCAAAATACAGCTTACAATTGATCACAAAATCAAAATAAAAAAATATGTTACTCAATGTAGGCCCTAAAAAGGCACTTATGAATGTCAAAATTGCCACCAGTTCTACTAAAGTAAAAAAATTTCGCAAACTTTTCAGGTCGAAGTGCTCGCGCCGGAAGAGCTGGGAGAGCATTCTCACTCATTGCAGCTGAGGATATCGCTCACCTGCTAGACCTTCAGCTCTTCCTCGGAGCTGAACTCATATCTCCGGATACAGTGAAAGAGTGCGGTTCTGCCTGCCCCAGCGGAGTTTGGGGTTCGATGCCCACGGGACACTTGGAATTGAGGCATCAAGATGTTATGACTTGGGAGAAGAATTATTCAGAAATTGTAAGCCACCTAGAGATTTATTAAAAACAACGCGTTGTGATATGAGTGGTTTCTGTTATGATATTTAAATTTAAATTTTGGCTGGTTTTTTATTATCGTAATAAATTATTTTATATTTTGAAGGAATAATATACAACAATTTGAAAGCAAAAATAGTCTGTGCTTAAAAAATTTATAACAATGTTTACTTTTTTGACGCTTAGACCTATGTTACCTTCTTAGGCTTTTACTAAACCGCTCACCCCCTTTTTTGAAAATAAAAAATATATTTAAATACGTAGTATAGATAAACATCCTAGTTTTTAATTACCTTACATTAAATAAAGATATAGTGGTATTCTTTTAAATAACAGCCAAATGTTTATGGAACGAAAGTAAAATTTTATCAAAGTCTACCCATTACTTTCGTTTGTAGTTTATCAATACTTGTTACTGTAGAGAAATGATTGAATCTCATTTTTACCATTATTGGGTTCATCCGTGCGAAATCAAACCGGGTAACTAGTATAGTATAATTGCTTATATAGTAAGTAACATTTTGGAAACAATAAGGCGTTATGAACCCAATTTAAAATCAATATACTGAGAAAAGATAGTACTAAAACAATGATTTGTTTCAGGAAGAAGCAGCTAGAACCTGTGGTCGTGGTTGGCAGCAGTATGTGAAGTGGAGAGAACCGGCTTCAGCGGAGGCAAACAAACGTGCCAAGACAACTGAACCACCCACCCTGCCTCATCCGTTCCTTGTTGATGATGCAGGAGTTGGGGCCGTAGACCTCATCCACCAGATCAAGAATTACACACCTAAAGGAGTAAGCTTACCTAGTAGTTTACCTTAAACTAGCTGACCTGCACAATTTCGTCTGCACCAAATCGGTTATTACCAGTTCCAATTATATTTTCATAAGCGATAAATCTTCTCAAATATGCCAAGAACCTAATTACAATATCACCTACCGGGTCCAAGAAAATAAAAACTATCCTGTATATTATGGTAAGGAATGTATTCCAAGTAAGCCCTGCCTCTCACTTCCACGCCCCGCCTACTATTCTTGCACGGATAGCGGCAGCGACAACGCAATAATCTTACCGACTTACAATTTTTATTTCGCATTATTTTCTGACCAACTATATCAATTAACATGCTGTAGTAAGTAAACAGTTATAAGTTTCCATGAAATCACCATTTTGATTTAGCTACTTATTTTGATAATAAATTCTTAAGTATATGCAAAACCTTTATTCAACCTTAATTATGTAGAATTTATTTTACTTTTGACATAAAAAGTATCTATGTGGCTGAGAAATTAATATAAAAAAGAGATATATGGTGTTGCAGACTTTTTTGTAAAACTAAAAGTAATGAATATTTTTGCTATGATTTTATTTCTTTATATCAAAACGTTTAAGAATAGAATTTTTGTTGATTTTCATTACATTGTTTAATTTAATGTAAATTCTATAATTATATTATACATGCTATTCCAAGATTTACAATTTTCAGACATCTAGCGGATTATAAAATTGTATATATTTTAATTGGATAACGATCAGTAAATATATATGAATGTATATTGTATGTATAATATAAGTTATATTGTGCTACGTTATTATTTTGTTAGACAGTGGTGACAATGCCACTGTTCTACACAAATACAGAAACTTTATTCTTTACTAATGTTTTCATTGTCATATATTTTCAGACGATATTAGAACTGTCTGCAAAGAATGATTCGCCCAGTTATCTGGCGATGAAGGCTAAGAAACAAAAACACGGAAAAACAGTACAAAAGATACGTGACAATAAGAAATTGCAGGTGAATGCTTTGTTTTATAGATACACTATGTCATAGGAGGCAAACGAACAGACGGGTCACCTGGTGTTAAGTGATCACTGCCGTCCATAGACACTTGCAACACCAATGAAGTCGCAAGTGCGTTGCCAGCCTTTATGTGGGGGAAAGGGAAAGAGGAGCAGCGAGGGGAAGGAAGATGGGCCTCCGGCGCTCTCACTGACCGAACGAAACGCAACAATGCAAGCACGTTACTTCACGTCGGGTTTTCTGTGAGAGAGTGGTGCTACCCCAGACGAGCCGATCCATTCATGCTGAAACCAGTAATAACTTCTACATAGCTCTAGCACCTAATAAATTAAGAGATTTTTTTAGAATATTTAACCTCTGTAAGGTTTTATCGATTTTAAATTACCTTTGTTATATTTTGTTATTACTGTTTAAATCCTATGAAAAAAGTAATCTACACGATACTATAAAAAACAATTTTAATTGGTTCAGTTATACCCAACAATTGCAACGACAAACAACTACAAACAACCAAACAACTACAAACAACGGACATTAAAATTTTATTTTTTATATAGAAATTAGATTAAGTAAAGTGACTATTAGATAAACTTGACTATGATAAGATACATGGACATAGTAAATATTTTCACCTTTAACATATTCGTTATTTCGAATATAATGTCTGATTTCTTTTCTAAAGTCTCTGTACAAATTGTTGTGAGACTTTATAACAGAAGTATTATAGGTGAAGTTTCATCATAATGTTATTTTATTTGTCAGGTTGAAGGTGTATTAGAAGAAAATATAAATAAGAAGTCAAACAAAAACACTCTAAATCAACAGTCAAATAAAAAGAAAAGAGGAGTTGTCCGTGATGAAAATTACATCCCACATCAAGCCAGCGATCAACATACGGAAACTGGGTACATTTATTTTTTTATTTATCTTCCTATTTTGAATTTATATCTATGTAGATATTACAAAATAAACTTGTAACAAACCGAAGACATATGTGGAATGTGGGTAATAATAGTGCAGTCCTTAATTGTCAACAATTCACTGCATTTGGCTAATCTATATCTATCTATTTAATACCTTTAAACGAGCAATTCTTGTATATTTTTATATTTGTATATATTCAGGATCTCGGAAACGGCGTCATCTATTTCCGTGAAACTTAGTATGTAGGTGGTTTCGGGGACAATAAATCGACCTAGCTAGATTTTATTTGAAGAAAACTTTTTATAACTGATCTTTTAGGCAATGAAAAAATATAGCTAGAATATAAAGGTAAATATAGCTCAAATGGTAATCGGTTGCTTAGGAAATCCGTGTAACCCCAGTTCGAAAACTAATGACAGCACAGCGGAAGAGATTTTTTTTCTTTTTTGTAAACAAATGTAATTTTATGAGGCAAACCTAACAGTTTATTTTAATTTAAAAATGTTTTTTAAATAACCGAGCTAGGCTCTATTCCCAGGTACTATATTTAATTCCTCTAATTTCATAGAAATAAGTAAGTGGTTTTTTGTTTAAATTAAGCCGTACACGCTTTAAATCCGCTGTGGAGTAAAATTTGAAAAAAAATGCTAAGTAATCAGTAAGATATTTCAAAGTGTAAGAGATATTGGTTGGTCGACTGTGGAGTTTAGTTTCATAAAATCTAAATCTATTACTAAAGTTGGTGCAATGCTGTTAATTAATGCTACTAATAAATTCCTATAAATAAACTAATAAATGCATGAAATCATGGACAGGATAAACACATACAACACAAAAATCATATACCATCCTAATATACTTGTCAAGAATTTAATGGAACCAACCCTGCCAAACATAGAAACTGACACAATCTACTATAGACTAAAACATAGAAACGGTCATGTCACTGGACAAATGTTGCACAAGCCTATCTGCAAATACCAACCTATCACTGAATGTCTTGAGATAGATTGCAATATTAGATAATATATTATTTTTTTTAATCCACACCCGAGAGGAGCTGCAGTATGCATTTGTTGTATTCTGAGATTTGAATAAGGTATTCGATTCTAAAATCAAAATGTTATGGTATTTGTGGAACTACTTTCGATCTTCTCGTATGCTATTTAAAATATCACTGTCATAAAGTTATTAAACATCGAGCAATATGTGCAAGGTTGATGGTTTGAATCGGTGTTCCACATTTTAGATCTGTTTTTGTTGTTTAGTGTAAATTACCTGAAACTAGCAGTTGATAACTGAGTTGACATAGTTCTTTTTGCTATCTACATATACTGTTAACTAGAATTACTTATTGGTTTGTATTGAATAATTACCACACAGTTGTACCGCAGCATGTAATTGAATTGGGATGTCGTTGTTCGATATTCTATTGAGCCGTGTGTATGTTTCCTTTACTTATCTTGTTGTTTGTGGTGTTATCCAACAATAAAGAGTATTTTTTCTTGATATGAGAATAAGAAAGGATGTAATGTTGTTGATTGCAGTATGGCGGTGAATTTGAACGCGGGTGCAGAGAGTGCGCAGCTGGAGCTCGGCGCGGACAGCGGGGAGGGAGCGCGCGCACAACGAGCCATGCTGCGGTGGGACAGGAAACGGAAGAAGATGGTCCACGTTGATCCTGTTAGTACTCACCAACAACTTAGTAACACCAACAACTTAGTAACATCAACAACTTAGTAACATCAACAACTTAATAATACCAACAACTTAGTAACAACAAAACTTAGTAACACCAACAACTTAGTAACACCAACATCTTAGTAACAACAAAAACTTAGTAACACCAATTACGTAGTTGACCGTCAGTGGGAGGTTTTTAAAAACAAAGGCGATTTTTTGTCCTTTATGAAAACTTATAATATAATTAATTATTACAATATTGAACTTAAACTAACGAGTGAACCTCTGAGCTCAAGCGATAGAGCGAGATTAACCTTTTGCCACAGCTTTATTGTCCCACGAAATGTACATTCCACACGGTCAGCACTTATGATGGGAACTTGCACTGTAATCCGAGTGCGCGTTACCTGGTTCTAGGTATTGAAGTATATTATATAGGTAGTACAGTAGGTAACAAGTGCGTTAGGTTGGTAGTATAGTAGGTAACACACCAACAACTTAGTAACAACAACAACTTAGTAAAAACAACAACAACTTAGTAACACTAACAACTTAGTAACACCAACAACTTAGTAACACTAACAACTTAGTTACACCAACAACCATACGGTTCTCCAGAACCTTCTTTATGTGTACGCTTACGTTGTGGAATGAGTCGTCCGGTACAGTATTCCCTCAGAGTTATGATATGGCTCTCTTCGGAAGGGGATTGAAACACACCCTTCAAAGCCGGCGACGTAATAGCGATACTTCTCGGTAATAGCAGGTGCAGCAATAAGCGACGGTTACCATTTCCCAGATGGGCTGTTTACCTGTTTGATGACTCTTGGCAGAAAAAAAAAACTTTCACATTCCTGTACTTCTAGTTTTTAGCTCATCCGCTTCTCTTCTAATATATTTAAATACATACGCCCTCCCTTGAGGGGTCTACCATCTCGACCCCTCAGACAGCAGTCGGAGCCCCTCAGGAGGGAGCAATACCTACTCCTTCGGACAAAAGATATAAGAAGGTACCATGGACTTTGATTCCTTGTGACTCGAACATACTCATCCTCAGGTGCCCGACGAAATGGATATCCATTAGGAATTTCCTCATAAAATAAAAATATATTTTCTATTATATAAACTTAGCTTTTAGAATGTTATGGACATTTAACAAACCCGATACATATGTCAAAAATCTATCGTATCCACAACTTTTAATCAGTTTATACAGATAAACATTATGTTTTCGTACAATGATAGGAAATTTATTTTTAATTTCTTAGATAAATAAAATGATATGAGAAAACGGTTGTGTTCGCGTAACGAAAACACTATATTTGTTTGATCAGATTTATATTTTTTTATATCCGAGACACGTCATCATTATCATTACATAGTATATATAATACAGAGTCCTCTACCACGTCTATCTGTCCGTCTGTTTGTTCGTGACAAACTCAAAAATTGCTGAACGGATTTTGATGCGGTTTTCACCAGTAGATAAAATGATTCATAAGCAACGATGTTGTGTATAATTTATCAAGGTTTTTTTTATTATCAAGGCGGGACATTGACCGGCGAGACCGCCAGTCTTAAAAATAAAAATTATTACGATATCATCATTGAATATAAATTTAATAAAATTTAAAAAAATCATAATTTTTATGGACTCTATAAAAGACTAAAGAATTATATTGTACACAAAATATGTTTATGTTTTTGTTTCTTTCGCTTTCAATTTTTTTCCCTTGTTTAATAACAAAAAAAAATAAAGAGTGTGATTTCACACGCGGTACAAATGAAACTTAGTATATAGTGTATTCTTGAATACTAAGGTGGATGCTACTTTGCACTTCCGCCTGGAAAGGAAAACTTCCAGGTGGAAATGCAAAGTAACATCCACCTTAGTATTCAATGATGGATTTCCGCAAAGTAACGCCTTCTTAAATCAAATAATGTATCCTGTTTTTTTAGAATGTTTTAAATACACTATAAAGAGAGTGAACATTAGATTTCGGCATTATATTTTAATATTTTAACGATTAATAATAAATACAGAATATTACTCAGAAGTACGTCGATAGTCATTACGATGTAAAAGAAAAAAATGTTCTATAGATATCTATCATCAAGCACTCTCTTTCTCTCTCTCTCTCCCTCTCTTTATATATATCGAGTACATTAAGAATTTACTGTCTCATTCTCTTGCAGCCTAGAATCTATATATTTATAGGTGTCTCTTTTTTGTTATCCATCTATATGGTTTCATGTCCTGTACTGATCTAGATAACTAGGTATTTCAACAGCTTTTAATACACGATTAAAAAGATAATAAACACTTTAAGGCTATTTAAATATTAAAAATTAAATGTCTTCACTTTTAATTAATTTGTGCTATGCAAGTCGTGTTTACACTTAAGTCTGCGTTTTTGAACTTACACCTATTTTGGCATGATTTGAATTGGATTTTTTGAAACGAGCTACTTGTGAACATCTTTAATTATATTATTCTATTATTTTTTTTTATAAAGATACAATAATTGTTACATCAGCTTCTATTTTTAACAAATTTATTACTTTATTGATTGATTTATACAATCTTTACTTTCATGATTTCAATTCAATCCTGATGTACTTTTAAAAACGCAGACATAGTCCCGGATATAAGCTGGTGTTGGATAAAAATTAATAAATAATATTAGGACGGGGGGAGGAAGATGATCCGTACGGAGAGCGGCGGGCGCGTGCCCGCCACATACCGGAGCGGGAGGTACGCCGACTGGAGGAAACGGCACGACACACAACACGAACACGAGGACGAGCCACAACACAACAACAGGAATAAACCAAGTACGTTAATAACTCTACCAACAATCACACATTGAAACCAATAAAAAAAATCAAAGCGGTCTAAGAACTACCGGCAAAAGTAAAAACTCAAAACGATCGATTTTAAACAGTCCTCTTTTGAATTTGTAAATTAAATATAGTGTAAATTATTTAAATTCCATAATTTGTATATTGCAATATTATATATGCTGTATATAATAACGCACGAAGGTATATCTATTTATATATACACAGTATACATATAGCTCATAGAAAACGTTCGGTGTCGATAACGCAAGTTGTATGATTTAATTATCCTGCACAGAATACATATAAGAGTTGTTGAAGTATATATATTTGGTACACATTTTGTTAGAACAACTCATATATGTACGAATAGTTAGCTTAGGTTTAGCTCAGACAGGTCGCGAATTGCATGTGCCGTGCACCCTTGAGCTAGTTGTCAAAATAAAATCGGCTGAGTGCCTTAAGTTCTCGCCTTAGTAGTCCGGTGAAGCTGTTAAAACCTTGCTAGGTAAATAGCTTAGTCAAATCGAAAAATAAAATCCTCTAGGTCTAGCGTGTTTACCATTTTAGACAATTTAATATAAGATTGTGATCAAACGTTTAGCAGTCATTCGAAATTTTAAGGTACAAGTTTATATTGTTTCCTATATAAATAATAATTAATTTTAAACAGTATCGGAGTTCCGTCCGCATTGGGTGAAACACAACGAGAGAGTTGCTAAGAAAGCAGCCGAAGGAAAGTCCAAGGAATTCAGAAACAAACAGCAGATCGTAAAGGAGAGACTGCGCAAGGAGAAAATCAAACAGAAACTCAAGTTCAAGTCGAGTAAAAAGAAGAAAAGGAAATGAACTTAAATATTGAATAAAGAGTTTTTATGTACAAAGAATGTTTATTTTAATAAATCAATAACCTCTGAAATTTTATATAGGATGTTTGTCATAAGTTTATATATATTTTACTCTAAAACATTTGCAATTTAGAGCCAATAATAGTTCACTTTAAAAGAATACAAATATCTACTTTATACTTAGATACAAATATTTTAGCAGCATAAAATCTGGTTAACGAATCAAAGGACTTGTTCAGTTTTAGACCCTTCCCCCGAGGTAGCGATTTTTAACGGATTTCCGCTTTTGAAGTTTATTATTACAATATAATGAGGTAAGTAAAAGGAAACACACAGATTTTATTTTTATTATACCTAGAAGTACTATTTCCAAAACCTAGACTTAAAAATACCTTCAGGAACTTTGTATTACCTCAATGTGAGGAACTTTGATAGAAACTACAAGAGTAATGAAACCCGGTATTGATTTATTAATAATTAAATTTAGTATATCAGTCATTGTGGTTAGAGATGGTCGATTATCATCGATGTTGAAGAAACATCGATGTTTTGATTTTGATAACATCGATGTTATGAGAATAAAATAGAGACTAGATAATTATCAAATTTATAAGTTGTACGAAGTTATTTCTTTGCATGACCTATTTTGTTTTTTTCGTCGCTGGGCAACTTCTATAACAGCAACGGAACTGACAATATGGAAAACACCCGATAAAGTTTATTTTTTTACAGACACATCTTAATTGCTAGTAATAACATCGATGTTTTCAGATATCGATGTTTATCGAACTTATACTTTTGAATCGATGTCAACATCGATTTTTTTCTAATATCGATCATCCCTAAGTGTGGTACAGTGAGCAAAACAGTCTTCTACTACTACATTATCTGCAATGTATTCCTGTAAAATTGTATCTAGGTCCCTCTTTTTCCATTATGGTTTGGTTCAGGCAATCGCTGGTTAGTTCTGTGTGAAGACATATTTGCAGACGGTAGATCAGTCTGAACACTAGCTCCAGGTATTGGAGATGTGGGTACCTGATTTATAGGGCATTTCAATACATCTTCATTTGACGGTGACGATGGCGGGACTTCGGCAAAAACACTGTCTAGAGCTCTTTCAAAAACATCGAAGCCTCTTGGTAAGGGTAATTGAAGATTTTCCACTACATCATAATAGCTTTCTAAAAGCCAATATAATATATAATAATTCGTAGTCGTTAATATAAAAAAACGTATATAGCAAAAAAAATAGCACTTCCTATTCTGTTTATAAAACATTTCCAATTACACAAGCACAGCGAAGTGACAAAATGTTCGACAGCAAAGAGTATAATAAGTATTATTCGACAGGTTGTATCAAAATATGATCCATGTTGAAGAAACATCGATGTTTTGATGTCGATAACATCGATACATCGATATTTTGATTTCGATAACATTGATGTTATGGGAATAAAATATCGAAATTTCAATATATTGTTTAGGGTCATCTAACGTTGCATGTACTAGTTAAAGAGTAGATAATTATGAAATGTACCTTTTTTACATTAGATGATACTAATCAACGTTATCGAAGTAAGCCGTACGAATAATTATTCCTTTGCATGACCTTTTTTTCAACGCTGGCCAACTTCTGTACCAGCGACGGAACTGACAATATGGAAAACACTCGATAAAGTTAGTTTTTTACAGTTTTAATTGCTAGTAAAAACATCAATGTTTATCGTACATCGATACTTTTAAACCGATGTTTTCCTAATATCTATCATCCCTAGTTGTAACTTGATCAAATTTTTCAGCAACATTACGCGGTAATTCAAATAACGCGCTATGATTGGCTTACGAAAACTGTACTCTAAAAGATCGTCAGGTGTAGTTAGCTTTAAGTGTTTTGGAACTTAAGTTATTAGACGAAAAATGTAGATGTACTTTTAAGTACCGTAAGGAGTGACAGGGTTATAACTGATGATACGTATGCTCTACTTCGAATCCTATTATCGAACTATGAAGTTACAATAAAATAAATCGGTTCAGCATTAAACGGCGGCAAAAAACAGGCTTATTCAATGAACTTCGTAATTTGATTAGTTTATTAGTGTATATAAATTTGAATTTCATGCAGATCACGCAACTGAGTCGTGCGTCATGACGCCTAACTAGGCGTTTACAGTTTAGCCATTTCAGCTAATGTTCGGTTTCCCTCGTACCCAGACACACCCCGCGGTGGTGAAGTGGCCCGCTCTCATTATTAGTTATTCTCGCTTAACATACTGAGTTAAGATTTATATGGTCATTGATCCACTCCTAATTGTCGAGGCGTGATCTTTTTCACCTCCTAAATTTTCTTCAATACAAAATGCATTTTTTATATTTGTCTGATACTTCCAGAAAGATATGAATGTTCAAATAAAACAATTTCTATGCTTTTTCATAATATAGACATAGATGACGAGTAGAAATTATGCGTGATATTAAATATAGGTCAAATGCTACCTGGTTATAGGTAAATGAAAAACATTATAAAAACCATAATCATTATGTATATTTAAAAAAAAATACGATACACATACTTACAATTATCTGTACACATTCATAAATAGGTTGAATTAATTTTCGAGAAAAATTTAATTATGGACTTTTACATGTAATTTATTATACATGTAATATTATTAAAATAACAATAATAATTTATAGTAAAGCGAGAACATATTTACATATTTGATTTTATACTAAAAGAAATACAATTATTTTATTAATCACCGGCAAAAAATATTGTAAAGGTACTTCAGATAAACCCTATATTTATATTACGTTCGTTATATAACAGTTACATACATACAAACATAATCACATTCAAAAATAATTAGTATCGTTGTTGTCTGTTTATTATTAAAAAAATTTTTTTTTAAGGTAATTGGTGGCGTAATAAAGTCGACAGGAAGAAGACACGATAAATTAACATTTTGATAATATTTATGTGGTGGAAGTACATTCCCATGTATATAAAGTAGTTAACCAACTATTAATGATAACGAAATTAATTACATGAAAATTCACCAACTTTTATTATCAAATTCAATTGAAAAAGACAAATTGTATTAATTACATAAGGGATAAACATAATTACAGTGTTTAATTCGCAATATGGTGCATAATTATTATGAAAAAAATATTTTGTTTTCGATGGGGAGAACATCTCATCCAAACACGAATCTAGTTGGACACCCTATTGATTATTGTATGTGACGTAACTTCTCTCTGTTGTTTTTTACTGAGTGACGTCACTTTTTTGCCGCTTTTTACCCGTTGACATCATTTTTTTGCTGTTTTTTACTCAGTGACATTATTTTACCCTGACAAATTTTACTTAGTAGTTACTTTTTGCTACCGCTTGAATAACCGTGTGTCGTCTCTTTTCTATTACTTATTACCTAGTAACTTTTGGGAATATCAGGTCAATTTTCATTAAGATAAAAAAGCGCTTTCTTCACTGCAAACAATTGCCTAAAATTTGGCCACATAATCACATATTCGATATCGATTAAGGGGATACAATTACAAATTAAAAAACATATTTCAATTTGTTAATAATTGTATGGAATATCAACATCGCATATATACTGGCAACACCAAACATGACGCATACGATATACCATAGCTTTCATACACAAATCCATACAATATACATACATACATACATACATATATTTTTTAAATTGTAATATTTATAAATTTTCAACACCAAATTTTACAATAATTCGCCTAATTCATTACGGTGTTCAAATCCTATCTAGCGTCAGATAACAATAAAATTTCCTTAATATCATCTATCTAGCTAAACGGTACCAACACAGATAACATATATATATCAACGCTTACGCGTATCGTCTGTTTGTACACCATACATATCAGAAACCACGCATCGCATTCATAAAGTACATTATTACATTACAAACGACTAATTTAAACAGGTAAATTAACTTAAATTTAATCGGTTAAGAAAGAACCTAAATCTAGACCACTTTTCATGCCTGAACAATCAGTCTTCTCATTGCGAAAATTATCATATTATAACTTTTTTGAAGTTATACTTCTTTTGGCGCGTTAGGGAAAAATGATTAGAGTAAATTTTTACAATGCGCGCGCACACCGTCACGAAAAACCGACACCTTGAAATTAGCTATAGTCAACATGTTGTTTCTTTGTATTTGTTGTTTGTATTTCTTCGTATTACAACTTTCATCGTATTAAATGCCTTCTTTCTATTGTTAGTGTCGTTTTTCCTATAAACGTAGAATAAGGCGAAAGATAACATTTTTGAAAAGATTTTCATCTTGTTAAGCTAAAGAAGTATAACTTCTAACGCGTGTACATATATATATAAGTACACACACACTTTTTTTCTCTATATTTACAAATCGATTTTCACTTTTAATTTTTTTTTTCAAATATCTTTTGTACGAGAAAGATATTTTTCACTGTCGTTGGTTGTTTTTTTTTAAATATTTTTTCTAGAAAGCATTCTAATGATATCTCTACAAGTAACTATAATGGACGGGTAGAAATGTGAATGTGAACGAACAAAGCCGAGGGAAATTGTTATAGTGGGCAAATATCTGTGAGGTTATGGCACTAATAGTAAGAAACGCTAATAATCACATGCAAAATATTTAGTGCTAAACTATAACCTATTCCGGCATTTCTTGCAATACCCAATGATCGACAGAATATAAATTTATCGGACCTAATTTAACAAAAAAATAATTAAATTAATCCCAATAAAGTTGTATAGACACTAAACTAAAATAATGAAATATTAATTTTTGTTTAAATAGTTTATAATATACAAAAATTAAATATTATATAATTTTTATTTACATTTTAAAAATACCTTTTTAATAATTAAATTAAATAATACATTATTGTTACAATCACGTGAAGAAAAACACCTATTATAGCACGTGACGTCACACCTTTTGAAACACTATTCTCTTTTTTTTTATATTTTCAATGGAAGTAAAACACTCTTGTTTACAACGGTGTGACGTCACTTCAACGCCATAAGGGACGCGAAATTTTTAACGGAAATATTTAAAAATATAGTTGAGGACTTATTTTTTAAAATTAACATAGAAAATAATGACAAGTAATTTTAGATACATTATAAGCTTTATTGTAAATTATATTTGCGATGATTCACTGCAATTCTGAATGTAATAGCGAGTGGTTATTTTTGCATTTAATGGAAAAGCCTCGTCATTAAAAACTATACAAATATCTTATAAGACGATGCTCCACGCCTTTGTCTCTCCTGATTATTAATTTTTTGGTCTGACAGGCCTTTACAGTTTCACCGGGAACATGACTTTTAGACGGATGGCATCTGGCACAATGGACTTTATGGGCCAGCCTGGGTTTAAGCTGTTGCCTTGATTGCAACAAAGGCGTATCCATTTAAACGGCTCCCACATAGCGTATTCCCCTTTTTAATACTTCTCGCAATATGACTCCATCTCGTCGTGGGCCCCGAGTTTTACAATAATATAGTGTATCAATTATACACCATTTTTCTATCCTTTAACATTGCTATACTACGCTACGTTATTGACCTAGCAAAGTTTTAACAGCTTCACTGGAATAATTTTTTCTCAATCTGATGTTTCACTCGCTTTTTTAAACGCAAAACTTAGAGCCATTTGTTGTTCTTAATTTTCAACTTCATATCGACGGAAGAAAGCAGAATTGTCGTAACTTGAAAAATTCAATTTTACACCAGAGCGAAAAACCTATTTTACAATTTCATTTTTTTTTAAGTGTAGTGCTAAAACTAGGCAGAGAACTGAGGCCGTATAGATAAATAAATTGAATCGTAGGAAAGCGATATCCAGAACGTTCGAATCGGTATTTTTTTATACAAGAATATGGTAAAAAGTAATTTAGCCCAAAATGCAAGTTACGGCATTTCCGCTTTCTCTCGTCGATGTTAGTAATGACAGCCATTTGGTCTTCTCAATTTTCAGCTCCACGAGTAATGGCCCACTCCGATTGGGTATAGCGAGTACGTTTTGTGCTGTATCGTGAGGAGTTTTGTAGGGAGTATTATGACAGGGGTTGTGGGGAGTAATGTGAGGGGTATTGTGGGAGAATAGCGTAGACCGATCCCTTGTCGCCCCAACAACACAGTTTATTGGTACACCGTGGGGTTTTAGTCCGTGCGAATCGGACTTAAGGAAGGTGGGTATCCATAAGGGATTTGCCCATGTAAAAAAAATAGTATTATGGAGAGTATTGTGAGGAGTGTTGTGGGGGATGCCGTGAGGGGTGTTGTGAGAGGTATTGTGAGGGATGGTGTGTGGAGTGTCGTGTTGTGAGGTGAGTGGTGTCGTGTATTATAGTATCCCGTTGGTGTAGTACTGGTAGTTGTCGTAGAGTCGCGTGGAGAGGGAGCGCAGCGCGTCGCGTACTAACCGTTCGACGAGCGCCTGCAGCTGCGGCTCGGTGCGTCCGGGGTGGAAGCGCGCGCGGAACGCCGACACCGTACCGCTACTGCGGAGACACGACAGCTGCCCGCCTGCACACCGCATACCACACACACACAAACCTTATTATAACCTCACAAGACTTAGGGTGTAAGGGGTGTCGAGTAACATCTTAAGACTTGAGACACCCAAGCCAACCTCACCTGCACGTGGTGCACCCTGCTGAATAACGAACGAGGCAATGGCGATAGCGGGGTGGTAGGGTTTTACAGCCCGACTGGGTCGCAACCACCATGTATATAACGAAAAAGCCCGTCATAGTGACTCGGTCCTGCGCGTCGCGTTTCGGGATCAGCCTGTGCATATCCAGTACCGGGTGACTTTCGTCATTATGGTCGGCATGACAGCGGCGAACGGCGATGGATAATCTGTCTCTCGGTGGTTGCCGATGTTTTTGGATTGTACTATGCTGAACATCAGGCATAGTGCAGTCACTGTGTCTTGCTTCGATAAAAAAATATATATATAATAAAAAAAAGCCTATTTAATCAAATGTAACAATGACATTATTAAGATACAAATTTTTTAACATTAATTTTCGTGGACCCCTCTTCGAGTAAAGGCCTCCTCCAGAAAAAGCCAAGACTATATACAATAATAAAAAACAGTAAGTGTATCAGTCTACACGCAGAGGACGTGAAACGTTTTTAGCTTAGATATAGAAAGTCTTCATAATACTTCGCATACATTCGACACTAGCAACGTTGACATCCCTACACTGACATCTATATTACACTGAGCGCTATCCCTAAGGATGGTCGATATTCATCTACGGCCTAGCTGGAAAACATCGATGTCCTGATTTCGATAACATCGACATATCGATATTTTTTTAACTTTATTTTTGGTAATAAATCTTTCAGATTATTACTGCCATTGTTGCGTAGTAATTATATAGTCTACAACTAGTGCATCTAATGCTAGATATCCCTAAATAATCTATTGACATTTTGATGTTTTATACCCATAACATAGGTATTGGGAGTTTTTGGCAGGATTTTAGTCTGTCATGTAATTGGTTTTATATTTTATTCATAACGTTATGTTATTTGGCTCTCTATTTTGTAAATTTGGTGGTGTTTTACGTAATATAGTTAGTTTATTGTGCATATGTGAAGTGAATGGAAAATAATATCAAGAAGCATGAAATTCTGAGATACCACAAAAACTCCCTGGAAGATTCTTCTAACAAGGGATCCTCCATCTTGTTAGAATATTGATTCACACGACGCTTAATATTGAAATGATCACACGACGCTTGTAATATTATTAACTAAACTAGAATAGCAGTAATAATCAAAAAGAATGGTTGCAAAAAAAAAATGTGCATGTAGCTGATCAACATGCACGGCATTAGAATGTATCCAAACTGGATATGAACCACAAAAATCAGACTATACTATGATTGATTAATTTAGTATTTTACTTTGTATTCAGACTACTAATAATCGTACCTTATTTTTGTACCAACTACTAGCGACTACAACAAATTGGTAACACGATAAGCAACGTCACTAAAAGCATGGCCCAAATGGCCCAAGGAAGTTTATCGCAAAGAACAGAGGATTCAATTATGTCTACACTACAAGAAATGATGATAATTTTTATAACCATGAATTAATGAGTGTAAATTTAAAGTACCTGGATGACCGAGGCTAGCTCGGTTCTTTGCAAGACATTTTTAAATTAAAATAAACTGTTAGGTTTGCCTCACAAAATTAGCATTTTTTTCACATAAAAAAATTATAAAAAAGAGAGATATCTTTTCCTATAATTATAATAATAAAATTATTTATTAGATCAAAATATATTTTTAGGTTTGCCTTACAAAATTATAATTTTTACAAAAATATATATATATATATATATATACACTCGGATTCGAACTGTGGTTACACGGGTTTTCGAAGCAAACCAAACAGAAATTTACCTTCATATTCTACCTATATTTTTTTTCATTGACTGAAATCTCAGTTATAAAAAGTTTTCCATGAATAAAATCTAGCTAGATCGATTTATAGTCCTCAAAACTACCTACATACTAAGTTTCACGGAAATAGATGACGCCGTTTCTGAGATCCTGAATATATCTTAATATATATATTTCTTGTGTGCGTGTGTATGTGACTGAACTCCTCCTAAACGACTGGACCGATTTTGATGAAATTTTTTGTGTGTGTTCGTGGAGATTCGAGAATGGTTTAGATACAGAATTGGACCCGGTAGGTGGCGTTGCGGTTGGCTTTTAGGATTTTTTTATTATCAAGGCAGAACAGCGTCTGCCGGGACCGCTATATAAATATAAAAATATATATGAATTGCTCGTTTAAAGGTATTAGATAGATAGATAGATATACAGACCCATTCTCATGAGTTCCACGATGTGTATGATCTGGTCGCAGTGTTTCCTGGCGGCGATGAGTCCGCGCAGGATCAGTATCTTGAAGTACTGGAACATGTCCGAGTTCTCGCCGTCCATCACCTCCACGAACTCTTGCGTTAACTACCAACATACACAGATCTTATATAAAATCACTATATATTATAACAAAGTCATATGGTACGTCTGTCTTTTTGTGTCTGTTCGAAATAAACTCAAAAAACAGTCAACGGATTTTCATTCGGTTTTTAATCAATACTTCTATTATAGAGTGGCAAAGTTTGTGACGTTGTAGGGAGTAATCTCAGGAACTACTGGTCCGATTTGAAAAATTCTTTCAACGTTATATACCTCATTTATCGAGTATAATTATAGGCTACATATCATCACGTTAAAGACCAATAGGAACGGAACACCAATTAAGAATGTTTCAAAATCGGAGTTACTATTCCAGGCGAACGATGTCGCGGGCAGAGGCTAGTAGTCGATAAAGTGATTTATGAGGAAAGTTTAGGCACTTAATCAATCATGGTAATAGGTGTTTAATATTTGACCTAATTATCTAGAGAATAACAATACTGATATACACTAAACATCAAGTGATTTACGCAAAAAAAAAAAACTGGTGTAATAAATGAATCACGCCTTGTCGCACAGTACGGCCAGTCATACACTTCGGCTCGCGCCCCGGTTCCGTTTGTTCGACCGTGCGGTGTTTCCACGATAAGCAGTTATTAGAGTTGTTTACTGAAGCTACGTGTGAATTTTTAAGTTGAGATTAATACTTTAAAAAGTTTTAGAACAAACTTTAACTAGGGTTCTCTTTGTTATTAATTAGTATTTGTATTGATATTATTATATTATATCTTAAATGTGACCATATCACATATCACCTAGTATATAAATGTATACATACCTATAACCATTTTAAACGTCAGAGTAACGAACAATAAAAATGAGTAGATTAATTTTATATTTTAATTACACAAAAAGTGTAACCTATTTAGTTAACTACTTATTTCAAGTTTTATTCAGTTTCTAAAAAAAATCTCATTTTTCGAAGTCAGTTAAAAATAAAACAATTTTCCCTGCACTAATCACGTTACGTATGAATAAGATAGTTAAGGTATATAAGTGTGTTAAAAGAGTATCATGATACATTTTTAAGTTCAAAGGGACACTACAAGATAAAATTCATTAAGTTAAAGACAAAATTGCTATAAATTTGTTAATTCACATGAATAAAATTAAAAGGTTACCTTGAATGGCGAACTCTCAAATCCTAAGTTCTTGGGCGAGATGGAGAATATAAATCCAAAGTCAATATGGATGATGTGACCTGCGCTGTCCAACAGAATGTTACCATTGTGCCTGAAACAAACAGGGTTCATTTGACGTGAAGCAGACAACGGATTTTTTTTTCGAAATGACTACGCTATTTACCCAGCAAGGTCTCAACAGCTTCACCGGACTACTAAGGCGAGCGCTTAAGGCACTCAGCCGATTTTATTTTGGCAACCAGCTCAAGGGTGCACGGCACACCTCGGCTTGGCTATTGCCTGTTGCATGCAAAATCGCGACCTATTTTAGCTAGCTAGCTAACTTTTCATATATGAATGAGTTGTTGAAACGTATATGTGTACCAAGCATACACGCCTCAACAACTCCTCCATATATTTATTATTGGAAAACTGAGAGTTTTTCAGTTCGATAAGGGAAATAAAAGTAAACCCGTTCACTTTTATGTATAAGCGTGTAGGCGTGCACGTGTGTGGGGGTGATCGTGTAGTGTTGTAGCAGTGATGTATATTTGTGTGTGACCGTATCGCGCAAGCAACGCACTCAAGGGCTCCCTACCGAGGGATCGAACCTAGGCTTGAGCCGCTAACGTGGGAGGCCTAATCGGTGAAGCAGACAACGGACAAAAGTATGATTGCGCTTCTAATAGGTATGAAATTGCATTTTTTTTTTGTCAACTATATTTTGCTTATAACACTTTTTACGATATTTTTTAGCAACCAACCATCTAGATTAGTTCTTAAATTGTCAATCAATAATATTAAAAGTGTTTGCAATAATTTAACGTTCTAACAAAATGAGCTCGGAAAATGGATCAGGTACCTAAGAAGTAATACTAAATACTTTACTAGCTGACTCGGCATTACATGTTGAATTTAAATTATGATAAAGTATTTTCAAAATTAAAACGTGGCGCCATCGATGAGACCTTTAAAATAGTCATACCTATAGTTCTCTGACAAAAACTAAATTAAAGCAGCATCTTTTCGAGACTGGTGAAATTTACTAATTTAATTTACTGGTAAAATAATAATCAATATTGACAATCATTAAATTTGAAATTAAACATATTGCAATATATATTACCGTATCTCTCTAAATTAAATATAAATGCCAACGTTTCACGATGATTGTGTCAGTAGTTTCGGAGTTCAGTGCGGACAAACATCGAGACACTGATTTTTTTTTTATATCTAGAAAATTATTTAAGACATAACATCAGAGAGAAGCTGTGAGGTAGTTTGGTGGATGGGTGGGTATATATACCTGTCCTTGAGCTGCAGTAGGTAGCTGGTGAGCGCGTATGCTGCTGCGGACTCGACGAAGTTGTTCTGCGCGCGGAGGAACCCCTCGCTAGTGGCGGGCCCGTGCTCCAGCTCCAACCACGCTCGCAGCGACGCGCCCGACTGCTTCTTTATCTGATGCAGCGACACAGAGTTCAGCACCTGCAACCACAACCACGCTACAACCTTCCATCCCATTGCCCTCTACGAACCCAACGTCATTAGTAGTGGTAGAGCCAAGCTGAAGCTATTATTGTTTTCAGCACGAATAGGTCGGCTCGTCCGGGGAAGCACCACCCTCTCACAGAAAACCGACGTGAAGTAACAGTGCTTGCATTGTTGCGTTTCGTTCGGTCAGTGAGAGAGCCAGAGACCCACCTACCCTCCCCTTCCCCTTCAACCTTCCCTTCTTGTCCTCCCCACCCTCCTCCCAAACACAGCCTGGCAACGCACTTGTGATTCCCCTGGTGTTGCAAGTGTCTATGGACGGTGGTGATCACCTAACATCAGGTGACCCATCTGTTCGTTTGCCTCCTATGATATAAAAAAAGACGCAAACTAATGCAGCGACACGGCGTTCAGCAACCACAACCAGCCCCGCGCATGCTAGAACCTTCCATCCTACTGTACCCCACGGACCCAACGTTAGGTAAACCGGTGCCGCGACACAAAGTTCAACACCTGCAACCTAACCGCACCGCTGGTACGCACGCTAGAACCTTTCATCCCACCGTCAGCTACCGCTACTTCACTTGGACCGGTGCAGCGATACCGGCTTCAGCACCTGCAACTCGCACCGTAGCGTACACTGCGCATACTAGAACCTACCATCCCTCGGATCCAAAGCCAAGTGAACTGGTACAGCGACACCGACTTCAGTACCTACAACTCGCATCGGGCATGCTAGAACCTTCCACCCCACCCACCCGCTATATAATTTCGTTATTCGCTTCGGACCCCATGTAGCGTGAACTGAGCCACGTATACTTTTACGTAGTGCAGCGATACCTAGTTCACTACCTGCCGCCGCATACAACTGGAACCGTCAATTTCATTTCCTCGAAGGACACGTTCCGTATTTATCGGCCTAAAATTACGTCAAAGTCACAATACGCTGCTCGGTGAAAATTACATTTATTCTGACGTTTTCCACAAAAATCTTTTAATAAAAAGCGACAAAAAGAATGAATTATTTTTGTCTCTGTCAAAACAAACATGTTTCGCGAGTTGATCTAACTTAGTTTTCTATCAAATTATGCTTTCATTTTGTTTTGCACTAAATAATTTCACCAACAAAGATGTAAAAAAAATAAGAAATATTCTCGGTGCCTTTAAGTATTGAGGTATTTGTGTTCCTGATCTGAGATGATGAAACCATAAATACTTCGCCGTTTTGAGTGTCTGTTGGTGTCCTATATACAAATTCCTGTGTGCGTGCGTATGTGTGCGTGCGTGTGCGTGTTCGTGCGTGCACGTACCGGCTGTATGAGTCCGCTCTCGCGGTCGAGGCAGAGGATGCGGTAGGGGTGCAGGCGGAGCGGCACGCGCTCGAGCGCCCACACCGCCTGCAGGCGGGTGAGCAGCTGCGCGGCGAGCATCTCCTGCCGCAGGTCGTCGCCCACCTTCACGATGCAGCCGAGGAGCCGCCACCCCGCCAGCGCGCCGTACGGGGACGCGGCGCGCATGCGCGACAACTTGCTCTCCCACGACTCCTACAACCAACACAATGTCAGTCGATAGTGTTACCAATTCACGTAAACGTAGGGCCAATTCTGAAATAATCGTTGGTGCATGCCACCGGATGTTGACATTCTACCGTTCAAACCACTTGAATGTCATGACATTATAAAGGTAAAGAAGATTCTAGATTAACGCACCTTGAGCGCGGTAGCGGAGGGGTCGGCGGGGTCGTGCCTGAAAGCGTTGGCGGGGGGCGCGGCCGTAGCGTCTGCGAGACGTCGCCGCACGTCGCCTGCACCTACTGCCACGGACTCCCGAGACCCGCACGAAGATGTCGACAGAGCAGACACAGCCGACACCTACCGGACAATGGACAATGCATATGATTAAGTTAAAAAAATCCTCTATAGTCGAAGACCGACCACTGGACCAGGACTCATTATTATAAAACCATTCCCACATTACCACACAGTTTAATTTAAAGGGTAAATAACGTGTCATTTACGTGTTCATAAGAATATAACATGTATCTTTGAACGAATTGAAATAAAAATTTGTTGAAAGATTTTTAATTTTTTTTTTTATTTATAGGCTCTCTGCTAATTGAACTATAGTAAAATAAAGCCAGCATAATTCAATAAAACTATTACAACCTGAAACCAGATTAGGCCTCCCTCGGTAGCGGCTCAAGTCTAGGTTCGCTCACTCGGCAAGGAGCCCTCGAGTGCGTTACTTGCGCGATACAGTGACACAAAAATTTACATCACAGCTACAACTCTACACGATCACCCCCACACACGTGCACGCCTAGTAGCGCTTACACATGGAAGTGGAAGGGTTTTATTTCTTTTTCCCTTATCGAACTGAAAGAACTCTAATTTTCCGATAGTAAATATATGGAGGGGTTGTTGAGGCGTCTATGCTTGGTACACATATGCGTCTCAACAACTCAAACACATATGAATAGTTAGCTAGGTTAGCCAAGATACTTCGCGAGTTTGCATGTAACAGGCAACAGTCAAGCCGAGGTGTGCCGTGCACCCTTGAGCTAGTTGTCCAAATAAAATCGGCTGAGTGTCTTAAGCGCTCGCCTTTGTAGTTCGGTGAAGCTGTTAAGACCTCGCTAGGTCAATAGCGTAGTCAGTTCGAAAAAAAAATATAACCTGAACAACGATTGTTTTAATCGCTTAGTATACTTAACCCGTATTAATTAATATGCGATTGTTTATATTTAATCTTTATTGTACTCCACTATACACATACATTATAAAACATTTCAAGCTATGTGATTAGTACAAAGATTAGTATACTATGACATTATACGTTCAGCAACCATATAATCTTCCAAAACAATCGAATCGAATAAGCGGACCTTAAAAAATCGTGTTTCTACAGTCACACGCGCTCATTTCACACGCTATAATAACAATAATCCTTGGATACCGCGTCACCCAGTGTGTGAACTTGCAGACTCGACCTCCACTTATAAAGCCAATAAATTCTAAGGCTATTTTGCTTGAACTAGGGACGAATAGGCATGGAGAATATTATATACATATATATGTGTGTGTGTGTGTGTTTTAAAACATCCGTGACAGTAACGTGACCCGTGAAGTTTATACTATTATGGCTTACTTTTTAACAGTCGTATCTCGCGTTACACGAGTGAGATTGGGTTAAGTCTAAATTACGGTAGAAAGATAAGATTTCGTAGAAAAAAAAATCTGACAGTTTTGTGATCGGCTGACTTATTTTTATTTGAGGACGCGTTTCGAAGAAGAACACTAACGAAAAGAAAATACACCATATTTTACAGTTTTTATTTATATTTTTAGGCACATATGCGCCTATGATCAAACTATTACAATCAAATCCACTAAATAAATGAAACGATAAAGCAAATCACAATTAATTAAAGCTAGTTACCGTCCGACATAAACTGAATCTTTCGATTGTATCAACCAGATTTAATGTTTTACGCACCTCCAGTTATAAATCATAGATATAGCCCATTCCTTAACTAAGCTAGAAAATTATGAGCGATGGTTACTGCCACGATATTAAATCCATATTAGTGGCCGTTAAATTATTACGTAAGCAGATTTTTTGTAATTTCGAACTGCCCTTGTTGCCCTGTTCAGCAAAAGTAAGCAATGCTCTTAACCCCCTCCTCATGCTTAAGTAAAGACTTATGTATTTTAAAATATGTTCTGCATAAATAAATAACTTTGCTGACGTAACCACCATCCAGACCCGTCATCACCTATGTCATCAAAAATAAACTATTCAAGGACCCCTACACCTCCATCAGTGCTTATGTAATACTTGAAAAACCCCTTAATCTAAACCATTATTATCAATAATATTATAATAATAATTGTGGAAGAAGACAGTTGAGAATAAAATTTTGTGGTTAGTTCAAGGAGGTTTCTTTTATTAGCAGAAAAAATAGTACAGCTCTTATTTAGTGTATTCTTGGTAATAATATTGAAATAGAACCCTAACTAATATAACCAAAGCGAAAGTGAGTTAGTTTTTTTTGTTTGTTACGCTTTCACACTTTAATTGAACATTGAACATTTTATTAATTCTTTAAATATTTCTACAGATTTCTTTACTATGTTTTATCTCTCTTGCTAACTTTTATATGGAGATTTTTGTATGCATATCTTTTTCTTTTTCTTACAATTTATCAAATATCTTTTTTCACAAAACCTTGTCTTAACAAATACACGAACAATCAAATAGGTGTAGCCGTTTTGAAGTGATTCATTTATTTTTTATACACTATCGGTGTTATTACAAAAAAGTTAAATACGTATTGATTACTTGCTTTAAAAAGGTTACATTTTAAATGCAGCGCGTTCGCTGAATGTTCGCCATCTTGCTCTTTTGTCTCGCTTTGGTTAGGTTGGGTTAGACTTGCGGAAAAAGGATAACGCGAACTTGCCTCGGGCGAGCGCGGTGCATTTAGTACAAAACCTTTTTAAAGAAAATATTGAATACGCATTTAACTTTTTTGTAATAACACCGCATAGGTTTTAGAGTTTAAGCAGAATCTCATAAGACATTAAATGACGATATGTGCTAAGATGGTAAACATGCTAAATCTAAAATGCAGCTGCCGGAACACATATTGGAGATTTTTTTTTTTTTTCGAACTGACTACGCTATTTACCTAGCAAGGTCTTAATATCTTCACCGGACTACTAAGGCAAACGCTTATGGTACTCAGCCGATTTTAAATGTGTTTGGCGACACACTTTAACTTAAGGTTGGCAGCTAGCAAGGCGGCCTTAGAAAAAGCCCCACCACCACTATGATTTCACCAGTTGCAAGGATTCGAACTTACGTTCATCGACGCTGTGTCCGAACACGCCATCAACTAATCCATCATCGGTTCATTCGTTAATTAATTTTAATTTATACTATACCAATATTCTAAAGAGGTGAAGTTTTTGCGTTTATGACGTTGTAGGGAGTAATCTCAGGAGCTGCTGGTCCGATTTGAAAAAATCTTTCAGTGTTATATACCTTATTTATCGAGGATGGTTATAAACTATATATCATCATGCTAAGATTAATAGGAGCGAAGCATCAATGAAGAATATGTTTAAATCGGTGTTTTATTCCTCTGAGAGCTTCCGCTGCGAGTTAGCGTTAGCCCGAAGTAACTATTCTACGCGAACGAAGTCGCGCTCAGAGGTTAGTATTATACTCTCGCACATATTTCCAACAGAAACAAAGCTATATACGAATATTAGTAAGCAAACATCAGTACGCGTACTTAATATACGATACTTCTATATTATTATTATATTATCGCTGCAGACGCCTTGACCTAATTGCTACCGGATCAAAGAATTCGTACACGGTCCAAAAGTTACAGTTATGTTCTTATTACAGATGAAAGCTAGTTTTATTTATTGATACAATTTTCAACGCTTAATATTATTAAAATAAATTCTAACAAATCAGTGGCGAAACCTGATGCAAATCAAAATAGTTTTACACAAGAGTTCCGTATATAATATCGGTTCACATTAAGAAATTGTTACGAAAAATGCATCCGTAAGATGTCCTATAAATCTCTTATAAACACACGACTAATCCTAATTCTAGCTAATATTATTAATGTGATTGTCGATTTGTTCGTTTATTTTTTCCTCGCGATTTCACGACTTAAATATTGAACCGTATCATGAAATATTAGGGATACAAAAAGGGCACAGCATACCTTTAATCTACACAGTTATTAACTACAGCAGTCACTACCACTCATGTAATTATGATTATTGCTAGCTATTGTTTGGTTAATTAATATAATAATATAGTTATAAGTACCATTTTAATATTTTGCATTTATAAAAATTGTATATGTATAAATAAATAAAAAATCTATGATAAAAAAATACTAATCTCAAGAGATAGGTCAAACGTATAATAAAGCGAAAGAAATCGGGAGCAAAAACTAGTAAAAATAACTATGTATTCGCTCAGTAATACATCATCATTGACATAATTTTGGTTTGAATAATTTTGTTCTATATATAATTAAGTGTCGAAATCGGTTTTATCTTAATACATTTTTCTATCAATCATTATCATTACCCGTCAAGGATAAAACGGATTCCTCAAGACCGATACATGGTTTAAACCAGAGATGCGCTCGATTAAAAATGAAATTAATGTATTCTCTATAAATTCAGTACAAAATATAGGTACAAAAAATGTTCAGTACATTCAGTACACATATATTCAGTACAAAAAATAGGGGGCATCCACTAATTTCATAAGGGGATGAGAAGGGGAGTCAAGCGGAATCTCGTCAAATCTCACGTGAAGGAGATAAGGGGTTTCAGCAAATACCACGTTTTTTTTTTCGTGTAAAAAATTGTATAAAAATGTGATCAAATCAGATTAATTTAAGGTAACACATGTTGTAGGTATACCGTACCGTAACCATGCCGATATCTAACATATCTCTTTTATGTATTAAAATCCTGAATAGATGTAAAATTATTTAGTATTGATATATCGAAATATATTGTAACTATCAATGTATTTATAGTAAAAATAATAATAAAGAAAAATATGTTGTTTTTAATCAATGTAACGAACCCTTACTCAAAATACCAATTTTCAACTACCTCACTCAATCAATCAATCAATCACGGAGTGGGGATCGAGACAAATCTCATGACATATCATCAGGGACGGAGAGGGATTCACAAAGCCTCACGTAATTAATGGGCGCCCTCTAATGTGTTTATTTTGATAGGATTCTTACATTACCTGCGATAAACTATCCGGCGCCGGTGCTCTATGTGGGTACTGTATGCTAAGTTCCTCATCGTCGTGGCTCCAACAGTCGCTCGCATCAGCATCCTGGGAGTACAAGGAGAAGACAGGCCATTCGGGTACGAGGTTCTCTTCGCTCTTCGTGTGCCGTATAGGCGGGGAGTGCGGTGCGGGCGGCGCTGGTGGCAGCAAGCGAGGCGGGAGGGGCTCGTGACCCTCAGTCTCAAGTACCTCCACGTACATTATATAAGGCGCCTGAAACAACATACGAATTCCTTATTTATTTATTTAAAATTCATAAGACTGAAGTTCGATTAATAAAGATTAACACGAACTATGCTAAAGATAGACACAACACGAGAAAGAGAGAAACAGAGGAGAAAGTATTTCGGTTGTGTAATTAAAATAATGAGAAATTGAATATAATAAACATTGTCATAAAAAAAAAATCGCAGCACTCATGAGGACTGCCGACAGAAATGAAAACTCAAAACAACAAAATAAATATGTTCTCTTTTGAATATTTAAATGAATTATAATACGAATTATTTAAATTTCACAATTTGTATATTGAAATTATTAACATTATTCTGTTTTTCACGTCTATTGGCACTGAATAATAATTATAAACATTTTTATACAGTTTATTAATTAATGAAACATGTGACGGGCTACAAAATCTCAATAAAAATACCACTATTAGATGTACAGAGACTCCTATGCTACGCATACCGTCCTGTCACGGTTTACTAACATAACATAACTTTATCTCCTATCAAAAGAAACCACACAACGCGCCTTAAGAAGTTTTCACTTTTAAAAAAAGTAGTTGATTTTTTTTATCACAATAATAAGGTGAATACACTACGATATTTATAATTTAAAATGAAATATATCTTTTATCACATATTCAATTTTCTTTATAAATTCAATTTAGTTTTCAAAAAGGATAAAAAATTTCACCGACGCCATAATATGTCTAAAGAAATATGATAAAAAATTTTTCGACCTCTCTGAATATAACCGTAAGTTCGAGCCTACGTATAATACGGTCAAGAATTGAATCTAAACAATCTAAATCTTACGTGACTGCACTTTTAGATTTTTGTAAAAAAAAATGTTGCCGGTATCTAGGAATAAGTAATAAAATAATCAATCAATTTTAGAAGTGTCTGTCTGTCTGTCTGTTTGTATAAACACGCATCACTGTTAAGGTACTAGGTTCACAGTAAAACCTCATACAAAAATCTAGTCTACAAAAATCTAGTCTTTGTTTCATTAAAATCGTTTGGGTCTATCAAAAGTAATTGTAGTTATAATGACGACGCGAATTAAATACGCGAATAAAGTAGATAAATAAATGAACTTCATACAATCAGATGGCTATTAATCGCTATTTTATCATATAGTATCCCACGCGGACGAAATATAAAGTTCAAATATTATTATATAAATATAAAATTGGCATTTATTTATCCGTAAGTTGTCTCAATAATAGTCACTAATCAATCTGAATTCTACCCTCTCTTTTCACACACAAACATGCTCCAACGTAATAGACAATTCACACGCAGACACACGCTCACAAGGCACGAGGTTGCACACGTGAACTCAAATTATTATTTTAATACTTTTAATACAATCTTGTTATTCTTATCTATGATGTTATTCGTGTTGGAGCTAATTGAGTCGTTGCTTTTGAAAATGAGCTAAACCCAACTTTAGCTTCTTCCTAATATTTTACTTGATTTGTCAAGATCTTAAAAAAAAATAGAAAGCTCATGGACGGCAGTTTGAAATTCGTTATCGGTGTATAAAAAATTGGAAATCTTAAAAAATTAAACATGTTAAATGAACGATTTAAATTGGGATTATTAGCTCATTTTGAAATGCAGCGATTCAATAAAAAAATCTATTTAAAAGATGTCTAGGTATGAATGTTCAGTCAGTAAAATTCATGGTTTAAAACAAACCTCTGTTGCAAATTCTCTATAGCAACCTGCAGTAACAACAGTTTAAAAAATAAAATCTTCAACGTCTTCAATAATAATATTTTAGTGTACGTTTCACAAAGAGATACGTTTTCGGTTTAGGGGAGGTATTGATAATAACGTTTCAGTAACATATGTATTAATATTTACATTGTAATTAACACGTAAAATTGCGTAATAAAACAAAATGAAGTCTTCAATATATATTATCTGTAATACTTACATACAATTATGACTGAAAACGGAAAATACAAATTTAAACACTTATTACAAAAAAAAATTGAATACGTATACCTAAAAACTTGCTTTAAAAAGGTTTCTTACTAAATATACCGCGCTCGCCCAGGGCAAGTTCGCGTTATCCTTTTTTCGCAAGTCTAACCTAACCTAACCAAATCGTGACAAGGGTGGGGTGTGGGGTGTGAGGGGTGTCGAGTTAGGGGTGTAAGGGGTGTCGAGTAACATCTTAAGACTTGAGACACCCAAACCAACCTCACCTGCACGTGGTGCACCCTGCTCAATAACGAACGAGGCAATGGCGAAAGCGGGGTGGTAGGGTTTTACAGCCTGAAGGGGTCACAACCACCATGTATATGGCGAAAAAGCCCGTCATAGTGACTCGCTTCTGCGCGTCGCGTTTCGGGATCAGCCTGTGCATATCCAGTACCGGGTGACTTTCGTCATTATGGTCGGCATGACAGCGGCGACCGGCGATGGATAATCTGTCTCTCGGTGGTTGCCGATGTTTTTGGATTGTACTATGCTTAACATCAGGCATAGTGCAGTCACTATATCGTGCTTCAATAAAAAAAAAACAAACGGGCAAGATGGCGAACATTCAGCGAGCGCCGTGCATATAAGACGTAACCTTTTTAGAGCCAGTATTCAATACGTATTTAACTTTCTTGTAATAACACCGATACCGAGGTAGTCCGGTGAAGCTGTTAAGACCTTGCTAGGTCAATAGCGTAGTCAATTTAAGAAAAAAACAAACCGATACTGTCTAGTATTTACCACATGTTAAAAGGAATTTCGAATAAGATATAACCTGTCGCTCACGTCGTGAACTCGATCTTTAAAATGTGCCTTGACTTTATTACGAACACGAGTTCCATTCCGGAATTTCTACAAAGAACACTTTACAAAATATATATCTATACTTAATATTATAAAGCTGGAGGGTCTGTTTGTTTGATTGAACGCGCTATTCTCAGGAACTAATTGTCAGATTTGAAAAATTCTTTTAGTGTTAGATAGCTCATTAATCGTGGAAGGCTATAATATGCTATATATAATCACGTTAAGACCAATAGGAGCGGAGCACCAATGAGGAATGTTTGAAAATCGTTTTTTTTTTATGTGAAACATCTATAGGCGAAGGATACCTGATAGTTGGCGTGGCGACGCAAAACACGATCATGGCACTTTAAACGAAATACTCGAAAACATTCGCAATCCTAGATCTATAGATAAACATAAGATTCAAATTGTTTTGTCGGCCACTCGTTTTACTAGTGTTACGCAGCACGCACCGACGATCTAGCGCTCTTTGATAAATACCGCCAAACATACCGGCGTGCGCCTAATTGAATTTTTGGATTTTTTATACAATAAAGTTTATATAATAAAGTAAATAAACGGTCATTATTTTATAGAACAAATTTGTAATGCTTTATCTTTTCATTATGCCATAGCTGATACCTTTTGTAGTCGATTCTTTTATGCATATAACTTATACAAAACAATTGCGATGTTTCACATCTGCCGGGCGTCCCGTGAAGACTCATAGAGGTTCCGTTGCGTGTTAGCGTTAGCTCAAAGTAACTATTCCACGCGGACGAAGTCGCGGGCAGAAACTAGTGTATCAATAATTGACTTGTTTTTAAAGTTGATAACATTTTAACGAGTGGTCGTAATGTCGATGTGAAAAAGTTGCAAAGCGCATACAGGCAAATTAAATTGTATTTAATTTACTGTTAGTAATAACTACATCTAAAATCATTTGGAAAATAGTTTTTTTGTTCATCCCGACGTATGATAACTTCGTAAAGGTATTTACATTGTTGCAACAAACACGTACGATCTCTCGGCAAACAACTATTTTTACTTCTTTAATTTTTTTTGTAATATGACATAGTTATAGGAATATATAAATCCAGAAATGTATAAATTAACCTCAAACACTTATTTTAAATTACATAAATTGTTCTGTTGAACAGACAAAAATCATGTAGGAGGATGGTGATGTCAGCCATGACATTCGGACAATATCTGTCCTCCGATGTATATCCTGCTCCCAAAGCGAATGTATGTACCTATAATTTTATATTCCGACTCGTGCGCGATACATTCAATTTGGAAGCATTAAATTAATTTATTACTATACAACAGTTATCATAAACAAATAATATCGTTTGTACTCATTTGTCCATACTCCGTATATTGCACGTAATTAACATTCATGAGCTAATTATAATTGGCCACACGCTTAGTTTAACGGTCGAGATGCGTATGTGTTAATACTTCAAGACAATAAAATGTTCGTCACGGTATAAATGAAAATTCAATTAGATATTTTTATATCTATTGTTTTTAATTGTAATTATTTCTTATTTACATAATTTAGTTATTTTATATTACTATGACTATAATAGAGTTTAGATTTGATTTTTGTTTATAACTGACTAGCCTCTGCCCGCGACTTCGTTCGCGTGGAATAAAGATATTCACGATAACACGCAGCGGAAGCTCTCAAGGGAAAAAAAAACCCTGATTTTGAAACATTCTTCATTGGTGCTCTGTTCCTATGTATCTTAGCGTGATGATGTATAGCCTATAACCATTCTCGATAAATGAGCTATATAACATTGAAAGAATTATTCAAATCGGACCAGTAGTCCCTGAGATTACCCCCTACAACGTCACTACGTCACAAACTCACAAACTTTACCTCTTTATAATATTAGTATAGATTATTTTCAAAAATACTTAACCGATTTGAAAAATTATTTAATCTAAACAAAGCTAAATTATCAGTGAGTAACATGGAATGTATGTTATCTACAAAATCTACATTAATACCAATGAAGCCAGGAGCAAAAGCTAATATTTCGTAATCGGCTTTTCTTAAGACTTATCCTTTGCCGTCGTTATTATAAACTAAATTGTAGTTCCGACTGTATAATATCTGTCTAAATAAGAAACGAAAACGCATGAATCCAAAAAAATATTTATGAAATTCTTTAGTCATATACGAATTAGTAGTAAGAGTTTTATCTAATTCCCAACATGTTAGGCATCACTCTAGTGTAATTTTATTTTAATTTTTTTTTTCAAACACTTGTATATATATCAATAAAGAACAGAGTGTGTCGTAAAGACGGTAGGTAGATGGTGGTAGAGCCATGTTGAAGCTATTATGGTAGCAGCATGAATGGGTCGACTCGTCCGGGTTAGTACCACTCAACCCACAGAAACACCGAAGTGAAGTAACACTGCATGCATTGTTACATTTCATTCTGTCAGTGAGAGCACCGGAAGCCCACCTCTTCTCACCTTCAACAGGCACAACACAGACAAAAGACACAGGCAGGCAATGTACCTGCGACTCACTTGGTGCTGCAAGTGTCTATGGACGATGGTGATCACTTAACATAAGGTGAGCAACCTGTTCCTTTGCCTCCTATAATATTTAAAAAAAAACATAGGATAAAAATGAGATTTTTGTATTACAGGGAGACATTTAAAAAAAAGCCATCGTCACCCGTCGATCTCGAGACGATCACCCATACAAGTATTGACAGCACCCGACGTTGCTTAACTTCCTTAATCGGACAAGAATAGGTGTTTTCAATACTCTATCCGATACAATGTTTAACCCCAGCATTTTTCGTAAAACGAAAAATTTGGTGATCAGAATTTCAAAACCCTTCCATAAGTTACACTTCAGTAAAAGCTTTTTCTATGTATTCATTTCAACCTTGCATCAAACAATTTCAAACGGCGTTGAATAATAAAATGTATATATAATAACAGAAACAAAGAATGAACATTAATTGTCTCTTGTTCATCAACAATGTTTTTTATTATATTCAGTTAACAGATAAGACACGAACTTAAACACATGTTCTATTACAGAGATGAATACAGACACAAATTATAAATATTCGCTTCTGAAGGACAAAGTCCTTGTCGTTAAAGATAACGATGCCATATTACAATATACGTAGAACGTGTTTAAAACAGACAAGTCAGAATAAAATACCACTAACATACCAAACAGAGCTGTAAGGGTTCTGTTGGGTACAACGCAATGGATAGCAAGTCTGCATTCCTGACATAGACTCAATTCTTCAACTGTAGTTGTGTCGTTTCAAACTGCAAGTACAGTTGCCGTCAAGCTTTTTGGCCGCTCTGAATGCTCATCTGTTCATCATTGTTATTCAAAAATGCGCTTACGTACATTCGACAATTGATTTCTATTTGTCAGTACATTTCAAAACGAGCTAAATCCTATTTTTCAGTTAAGTTCATATTACAAGCTATTTTTTTAAGAGTTCCAATTCTTATACACCGAGAACGAAGTTCAAATTTTGCCGGTCATAAGATTTTAATTTTTTTTTTAACGCGTTCACGCCGGCTCATACCACCGGTGGCCCGCACTACACTGTCTTTTCTGGCGGCGCGTACCACCGGTGGTACATATTCGATTGTGCTATTAGAAATAATGAGAATTTAACGTTTATTTATTAAAAATAGCACAATCGAATACGTACCACCGGTGGTACGCGTCGCCAGAAAAGACAGTCCAGTGCGGGCCACCGGTGATACGCGCCGGCGTGAACGTGTTAAATGATGTTCATGTTTTACGTGTATAAAATTTGAAGATCTTGAAAAATAACGTAGAATATTAGGAATGGATAAATTTAAAATAAAAAAATATTAAAAGCATTCATTTATATAGATTACAATTCCATACTATAATTAAATAATGACTGTATCGATTACGGCGCTTCCACGCCCAGGGAATCGCGTTTTGACAGTTCGGGAAATAACGCTCTCATGACACGGGACATCCCCGAGGACACTCTAGAATTACATCACTAATCTACCAAAAATAAGCTCCGACAATTTACTTAGCTGTATTTTGTAATATTGGTAGTGTTTTACGTAACATAGTTTGGTTATTGTGCACAAGTGAAGTGGATCGGAAATAATACCACGAAGCATGGATTCTGATTTGCCACAAAAACTCCCTGGTAAATTCTAACAAGACGGTCACCATCTTATTAATTTGATGTAAATGATTGCGAAAAACTTGTGATATCATTACCAGTTTCTGTGACCGATTATGACGTTTGGAAATGACGGTCCTCTCTGTGCATCCATTAAAAACGTAACTTTTATATACTAATTTATGTTTTCTAAAATATGTAACATGAACAGATTCATCAGATCGAGTTTCTTGCCGGTTCTTCTCGATGACTGGGTTGTTTTCCGAACCATTTATTAGCATTGACTTTCATAAGCACCTTCTCAGGGCCTAAATTGAATAAAGGATATTTTTATTTTGATATTGTTGCGTTGGTAACTCGACAGTGACAGTAATAACGTACTAGAAGATTTGTTGGCAAAGATAAATAAACTTGATGGACGTTTTCTTAACGAAACCCTTAATAGAATTAATACACGAGTGAACTAAATTAGAATAATTGAAGTTTCATGTCGAAATTACAAAGAAACAATTCTTCGATTCTAAATCTGATGTTGAATTTACGGTGAATAATAACTTTACTATTGCGACTAGTCAGTTAAATAAATGTAAGAAAAGAAATATTGGAACAGGCCTACTAAGAGAATGAGACCAATTATTTATTGTAAAGGTATGACCATTTAATAAAATTACATCGCAACTAAATAAGTGAAAGGCGATATGGTAATTCTATCAATATCTTTAGAGATCTGTATACTTCTTTTGTCTAACTCACTCTTTATATAGAGGTTTTTTTAAACCAAATTTTTCTCTTTTCCCCTCGCTTTTTCAAGCATTTTCTTTATACAAACTTTGCGCTAATTTAAAAATACAATAAAACAAGAATTAGCCAAATAAGTGCAGCCGTACTAAAATGATGAACTACTAGAATAGTCACTTTGGACTAACGCTAACAAGCAGCGGAAGCTCTCAAGAGAAAAGAAATCACGATTTGGAAACATTTTTCATTGGTGCTCCGCTCCTATTGGTATTATGGTATTAGCGTGTATTATAGTATTAGCGTTATGATAGCCTAACCTTTCTCGACAAATGAGGTCTCTAACAACGAACGATTCTTTCAAATCGGACCAATAGTCCCTCTACAACGTCACAAACTCAGAAACTTTACCTCTTCATAATATTAGTATAGACTAGCCTCTGCCCGCGACTTCGTTCGCGTCGTTACTTTGGGCAAACGCTAACACGCAGCGAAAGCTCTCAAGAGAAAAAATCCCGATTTTTAAACATTCCTCATTGGTGCTCCGCTCCTATTGATCTTAGCGTGATGATATGTAGCCTATAACCATCCTCGATAAATGACCTATATATAACATTGAGAGAATTTTTCAAATCGGACCATTAGTTCCTGAGATTACCCCCTACAACGTCACAACATCACAAACTTTACCTCTTTATAATATTAGTATAGATAAATGTATAGATAGATATATATTATTAGTATAGATAACAACTATCATCAGTGGATAACCAAAAATCATGTGCTATCATCAAGTGATGTAATTATTACCTTTTGTATTTATTGACTTAATTTAGCTAATTGCATGTTCAAAAAAACTATAAAATTAATACAATTATTATAATTTAAGTGTTGTCGTGACAGCGAACAATGTTCCAAAGTTGGCTAATAGTCCCTATAGATATATCCGACTATAATATTCTTCATTGTAACATATGTATATATTATTATCATTTTCCCTTTCCACAGTTAGCGACGGTCTTTCGGTATTTTTGAACATAAAGGAAATACCCACATACAGAAACACAATGCGCATTAAACACTGCATTCATATTTAAAACAAACAAAAAAAGTGGAAACTTGAAGGATTCTTATTTCAAGTTCGAAAACCTCTTTTCAATTTTCCTTATACACGACAAGGTATAATAACACCATGAGCTAAAGTTGTATGACCTGTGTACATCGACAGAAAAATAATATATTTACTTGTTTATCAAACTCCTTCATCTATTATAGGTAGACGACCTCTATTGATGTTAATAAAATGTAATGGAAAAACAAGGAACGCACCAATTTGTGTTTAGACTTAAGGGAGTTGACCTTTGCCAAACAAATCAATAATGTTCTCCAAAAGCGTTTAGTACACTTAGAGTGTAAGCTTTGAAAGAAAATAAAAACCAACCAAAATAAACACTTCTACTTAGAAGATACAACAATAAGTATGTCTTTTCAATACAACTTTACTAGCTTTTGGTTGCGACTTTGCTCACGTGAATTGGTTAGACTTTGGGAACAATATTTTTTTCTGGATGAAAATTTTATGATAATCGGTTACAGCGCGCGAGTGTAAGAAACAAGTAGACAAACAAACGAATAGAGATACAAACAAATTCACATTGATAATAGTAGTTAAGACTATACATGAATCGCTACATTACAACAGGAATCTAGTCTAATTTTACTCGTTTTTGTTTTCGTATTTTATACACCTCGAATGTAGTCCCAATTTCGCTGTTAATACTTTTTATAATCTTAATATTCCACGAGTATAAGATTGAAGATTTTTAAAAATTAAACTTAAAATCTTATAAACGACTAGCTTCTGCCCGCGATTTCGTTCGCGTGGAATAGAGATATTCTTTATTTCTAACACGCAACGGAAGCTCTCAAGAGAAAAAAAAAACGATTTTGAAACATTCTTCATTGGTACCCCGCTCCTATTGGTCTTAGCGTGATGGTATAACCTATAACCATTCTCAATAAATGAGCTATACAACACTGAAAGAGTTTTTCAAATCGGACCTTAGTTCCTGAGATTACCCCCTACAACCTCACAAAATCACAAACTACCGCTTTATAATATTAGTATAGATATATTATATTTAGGCTTGTTTTCTTTTGAAATATGATAATGACTCAAATAACCTTTTTCTATTTCAAGCATCAACTTTGAGATAAGTTATGATTAAGTTTAAGAAAATCATAGAAAAGTAAACAATTGAGTGAAAAACAATGAGCATTAAATATAAAATTTGTAGATTTCAAATGATTATTGTTAATAGTTCCAAATTATTTAATTTAACATCGGAAATAGAAATACGACTACATACTTGTTTGTTCAACAAGCTACTGACGCTACTGAGTGTAGGCGAAAATACCTTTTTTTTTACAAACTTGTGTGATATGAAATGTAGGAAGATAAGATACACTATTTGTATCGATAAGTTCTCAGTTATTGCCACATATATTTAATTTTAGACATCAAAACATTATTTTATCAAAGATCACTGCACTTTGGTCACTTGGAATGTTTATTTTTATCTCATTCCTGTACAAATTGTAAGGGATTATAACACAGGTGAACCTAACAATTAAAATATAGCGTAAACAAAAAAAAGTAATAATAAATAGCATTGTAACGTCTGTTTATCTGAGCTTATTTCCGAAACGACTGATCTGATTTCGATGCCACTTTATCGAAAGTGCCATTAGGCATCTAGATAACTTTTCAGAGTATTGCATACGTTACGTACACGTTTAAATTGAGGTTAAGTAGTGTTGACAAACTTATAACTTCAAATAATAAAAAGCCCGCAGTTAATTAAAAAAAACAACAAGTCTAAAGTAATAAATATAAGATAAAAAGTAAGGAAAAATGGTGAATCCACGTGGATATGTTATGTTACTTGGTGCTTGGGTCTTTATTCTGATTAATAAAGAAGTCATGTCATAATGTGTGTCCACGGTGAACTCCGAAACTACTCAACGGATCTTCATGAACGTTAGCATTTATGTAAAACTTAAGGATGATTAATATTTCGAATAATGGCGGCGATAATTTTAATGCCAAATGAAATACAATAATTGTCAATGTTGATTATTGTTATTAGTTTCATCAGTCTCGAATAGATGGCGCTTAAATTAGTTTGTTGACAGAAAACTGCAGAACCGACTATTATAGATATCTCATAGATGGCGCCACGAATTTAATTGAAAATGTAATAACTGAGCCACAGCAACGCGTCGCAGGGTCAGCTATAATTTACATACATAGATACATGCATATACAGACGATATATTTATCTATAATATCTATCTTTGTACGTCATTGCTATTTATTAATAATATATAGAGCTTATCAGTTATTTTCCTTTAGATTTATTACGACTGAAACTTGATACAAGTGTATAGAGTATATTTTTGGAAGTATCTTACAAGTGATCCTAAGTTTAGTAACACAAAAAGGCTTTAATAAGAAGGCCTTTTTGTTATTCTTCTTTACCTTCATTGTAATAATCACGCATGGGTCATAAATTCCATACATTTCTATTCAATATTAGAAGTGTGTATCGCAACCATTGATAAAGTGAAAACATACGACACACGGACAGGAGAAAGTACGAAAGTCTAGTATATATTTAATGTATTAGTTATAAAAAGAATTTGTTTGAACTGCGAAAATATTTACTGCTGCTTCGTGTTTATTTGTCTACGCTTTTAAACTTTCTTCGGAGTTCGAGCTTGAATAACTACTACGTATTAGGTAATTTCTACACAAATAAATGTCAATAGATATTCCAGTATAGACTGGTTTTGTTTGCAGTATTTGTCGAGTGTGATTTTTTATCACTCATAAAACGGATTCGAGTATAATAAACACTATTATTAGTACTCTGATAATCTATATGCATGATTTTTTTTTCTAAACTTTGGCATTCTTTATAAAACTAGCTGTACTCGAATTTGACATCAAATCTTGTTTGGACAAAAGTCCAAAAGGGCTTGGATAGATTTTTATAAAATTTTAAGATCGAGAAGTATACGTTATACAATAACTATTGTAATATCAATAACTCTTTTAAAATTATCAATAATAGTAGTAATATTATAATAAAATTGATAGTTTATATTAATGATAAATAATCATTTTTTTATTTAGTCATAATGAAAATATTCTAGAGGGGCAAAAATTCATTTTTTTTTTATATATTTAACTAAACATAGAAAAAAAACTTTTCTTAACGATTATTAATATTTTGTAAAATAAATATTGTTTTACCTGAGAACACTGGGTTATACGACATTGTATATTTTTGAGCATTACTTTGTGATGTGTATAAAACATTGTAAAAGTCATCATTCACCATTTGATGTTAAACTTTATCCTCGAATAACTTTTAAACGAGTCGTCTCAAGCGAGAAATCATATCAATTTTTTTTGTATAGCTCGTTTGATTAAATTTAATATATGTTTTAAATTTCAAAAAAACTTTCAAAATTTAATTAAAATTCAATCAATAATTCGGTCGAGTTCATTAGAATTCCATATTAAAAAAAAATCCTGTAATTTATATTATAAATAAAAAATTACGATGACCCACCTTTTAGTATTAAAATTAAGGGCTCAAACTTTACTTGAATTTTCTTTTTCATCATCTTGACGAATCAACGATATTTTCATGATAACTACCCACCCTAGTGTAAAAGAATATCATTTCTTACCTTATCCTTGCTGTTTAAGACGGCAGCCGCGTGCGGAGGTATCCTCAGAACGTAATGAGGTCGATCGTGGAGCGGCAGCCACACTCTAGCAGGTAGATTCAAGTCCAGCGTAGCGAGTTCCGCCCTTAGGCGACCGTTCCGCCGCTCTTTGTCGGCGACGCTCGCCAAACGCCGACCGATGTTTGTCAGCGCCGTCAGAAACTAGAATAACAAGCATTCACGTTTGTAACATCTATCTAATATATATATATATCTATCTAATACCTTTAAACGAGCAATTCTTGTATATTTTTATATTTGTATATATTCAGGATCTCAGAAACGGTGTCATCTATTTCCGTGAAACTTAGTACGTAGGTAGTTTCGGGGACGATAAATCGATCTAGGTAAATTTTATTCATAGAAAACTTTTTTTTGACTGAGTTTTCAGACAATGAAAAAATATAGGTAGAATATAAAGGTAAATTTCGCTGCCGCTATCAAAACAAAAATATTTCAGATGGAAATCGGCTGCTTCGAAAATCCCTGTAACCCCAGTTCGAATCCGAGTGACAGCAGAAGAGATATATTTTTTTTTTTTTTGTAAAAAAAAAGGTTAATTTTATAAGGCAAACCTAATAGTTTATTTTAATTTAAAAATGTTTTTTAAAGAACCGAGCTAGGCTCGGTCGCCCAGGTACTATTAGATAAAGTAATATTTTAGCGTAAGCACTTTTAAGGGTGTCATCTTTGTGTCTCTCTGATAATAGACGTCTTGCAGTATTCGAGTTCCGTAAAGTAAAACCTTTTTAACCACGCGTGCAATGGTCTTGTCTCTATTCAGTACATATCTTTGATTACGTTGACTGATACGAATTTTTGTGGACCAGTTACACATCTATATACTTATTACACTAGTATCATTTTTAATTACAACGCATACTAGCTCTAAAACTTCAATTTAACCACAGATTTGAATAGGAAAATAGGACAAATTAATATAGAATGTAAAAACAATAATGGAATACAACAATCAAGGTAACTTGTTATCTCCGCATAGCTCAAACATACATGTACAGGAAGTAATGCTCATATTTATTATAACGGTTAATTAAATGAGAATTATAAAGGTGACAATATACACTAAACCACCTGCTATTATGATTATATGTAAGCCTCTACTAGCTTCGCCTTCGTTAGCGACTGATAATATATCGTCGAGGGAAACAGAAATCAATTAATTATGTTCTAAATTTAAGTCACTAAGAAATAAAATACCTACTTTAAAATCTCATATAGAGAATCAAAGACAAATTTCATCCCCTATTTACACACTACGGAGATAAAACTTGGCAAACGCTGAGATACGTGTTTATATATCTCCAAATTAACTTATTTCTAAAGGTAATTTCATGCTAAATTTCATATAATTTAGGAAATTAAATTCCAAGAAATCTCAGCTTAGTGAAACGCTACGCCACGAAGAGAAACGACTATCCAAACTATATATTTCTAACTTCGATAGACTGAACAAGAGTCATTCAACCATGTTCTTTATACATACAGATTACATCGAGGTCAATCACACATAAGAGTTTTACTAGAAAGCACCAAGAATGTTTCTTGTTCTAGACTCGCGTTTAGTCTATCATATGCTCTAGATTGTGAGGATATTGCTATGCTATATATCTGCGACAACACAAGATAATTGAATACGGTTTAAAGTAAGTGCCGTAGTAATAATGTCTTTCTGACCTTATAAGGTAGATGGCAGTGTAAAAGGTGGTTTCGAGATATTGGCATTAAAACCTTTCTCTTCTAATCTTTGCTAATATTATAAATGCGAGTGACTCTGTCTGCCTCTTGCGCATTCACGCTAAAACTACTGATCCTATTTAAATGAAATTAGTACACATATAGTATACAGTTTGAGAAAGAACATAGGCTACTTTTTAATGCAAAAAAAGTGTTGAAAGGAAGGATGAAAAGTTATAAGAAAGTATCGTCTTTTTTAGTGGTAAAGACTTGGAACATATTTTTTGGCTGTTGATTCGATATAAATAAATATGACATTCAAAGTTTGTAAAAGTTTTCACCTTAAGGGTTTAAAATAACAATAGGAAATAAGGGATGGAATTTTGTACAGGAATATGTAAGGTTTCGCTCCGATTTGAAAAATTATTTCAGTGTTAGATAACTCATATATCGTGGAAGGTTATAAGCTATATATCATTATGCTAAGACCAATGGGAGCGGAGCACCAATGAAGAATCTTTCAAACACGTTTTTTTTTCCTTTCAAGAGCTACCGCTGCGAACACGTTAGCCCAGTCATTACGCACGCGGGCGAAGTCACGAGCAGTAGCTACTATTTTCTAGACGTTTTATCTCCTTCTTCTTCATATCTCTCCTCATGATATGCTGAAAACCACGCTAACCCATCACTCTTGAACTTCTCTGTCACTGGCGTTATTTTCAAACTTCCTCTGATATACTCATACGTAACCTCATCAATTGTAATTCAAATAATTAATAAGTCTCGATTACAGTCGCAACTTTTCAGTTATACTGGCGTTTTTAATTCTGCCCGATCTTCAATGACCGCATCCTACCTATGACACATTAAAAAGTTAAACTCTAGTAACCGGTCGCAATCTCGCCCGCTAAATAAATTACATTATCATAATAATAAAATAAAAACAAGCGTCATCTAGTAAAATTTATACTTAAAATAATCACCACAAAAAACCACGTGTGCCAACTATCTCTGTTGCTAACTCATATAGGCATGGTCCCTATATTGACGTTGCAACGCCAAATAAGAAATCGATTCGACAAAGCACTGAAATTCTAAAATTATTGTCTTAGACACTCTATAGATTTAATAGAGACATATATCTTCTTACATAAATAAAATGACGCATCACGCGAAATTACTTGGCTAGATTTCGACAAATAAACTTATTTCTCAGACACTTAGCCTTTATCTAAAAAAATGTTTTTCGTGCCGTAAAGAATTGGGACAGTCGGTGTCGTGCACATGCACCTAAGAAGGGAAGAAAACGGATAACATTGTTTAGAAAAAAAAAAGTATTTTAAGATTGTTTTGTTTTTTTATTCCATAGAATATGGTATTGTTTAAATAATAGACAACGACGACGACGTCACAAGTATCAAATAGTATAAAGTAAATTCATCAATATAAATTGATACTGCCGTGACTTTAAATTTCAGACAATGAAATAGCAATCATGTGACTTGATAGCATATAATTACGTTCCTATTTACGATTACACTAGTGGGCCCGGCGGACGTTATTCCGCCTTGATAATATAAAAAAGTGTGTTTCTACTGATGTACACGCGTTAGAAGTTATACTTCTTTGGCGTAACAAGATAAAAACCTTTTTAAAGATGTTATCTTTCGCCTTATTCTACGTTTGTAGAAAAAACGACACTAACAATAGAAAAAAGGTATTTAATATAATGAAAGTTTTAATACTAAAAAATACAAACAACAAATACAAAGAAATAAAATATTGACTATAGCTAACTTCAGGATGTCGGTTTTTCGTGACGGTGCGCGCGCGCACGCGCTCTTCGTAAAATTTATTCTTATCATTTTTCCCTAACCTGCCAAAAGAAGTATAACTTCAAAAAACCTAGACAAATTATATGCGTAAACCTTCCTCATAATCACTTTATCTACTGATGTAAACCGCATCAAAACCTATCAAGTAGTTTTTAAGTTTATCGCGAACAGATAGAACGACAGACGTAGCTGAGGACTTTGTTAGAAAAAATATGTGTATATATTTATAGTGATAGTGATAAATTTCCCTAAAATCGTTCTAGAATATAAAAATGTAAAGTAGGAGAATTACGCGATACCGATCTAATGTAAAGGTTTTAATAATGCAAGACTATCAGGAAATTATGTAAGTATGTTAATGTAGTGGCCGAGTGTAAAAAGTATCATTTTGTAAATAAATCACGTCTTTTTATGTAACCCTAGCTGAGTACATATAATAAACGCACACGAGGAAAAGTAAGCAGTTCGTTGCTCAATCGCATCTGTCGAAAACACGGGACGTGCAACATTTAACAATATAGTGTGATAAATTATTTGCAATGCAATTTCTGCGATAGTCCAACGATTCTTAATTTCCTATACAGATACAATAAAGGCGGTAAGTTTGATTTTTTTTTTTATACTACGTCGGTAGCAAACAAGCATGCGGGCCGCCTAGTGTAAAGCGGTCACCGCAGCCTATGGACGCTTGTAGCACCAGAAGTGTCACGTGCGCGTTGCTGACCCCTAAATAACCTATTAATTTTCCCCTTGAAGTACTCCATACTGTAGTCCCCAGGAAACACTTCAACAGGAAGCTCATTCCACAGTCGGGTCGTTCGTGGAAGGAAACCTCTCTGGAACCGGACCGTCCGAGACCATTTCGGTTCCAATGTGTGAGGATGAATTCCCTGCCGATTGCGAGCGGTGCGATGGTAGAAAATAGCTACAGGCATGATGTTAAACAATTCCTCGGAACACAACCCATTATACAAGCGGTAAAACACACATAAAGAAGCGACGTCTCTCCTGTGACTTAGTGGTTCAATACTGTTTGTAAGCTTGGGATCGCCAACAATTCTCACAACTCGTTTTTGCGCTGAGTCAAATGGTCCAAGCTGGTATCCAGGTGCTCCCGCCCAGAGATGGCAACAGTACTCCATATGGGGTCGCACTTGTGTTTTGTATGACAACAGCCTTTGCCCAGGGGTGAAGTACCGTTGCGCCTTATTCAGAATACCGAGCTTTCTAGATGCTAGCTGAACCTTGTCTGCCAGATGATTACGAAACTGCATGTCACTAGAAATATTGACACCAAGGATCCCAATACTTTCTGCGATGGTAAGCGGTGTGTTCTGAAATTGTGGGGGCCACAGTGAATGGAGTTTTTTTAGCAGTGAACGCGTAAACTTGTGTCTTATTAGGGTTGAAACGAACTTGATTGTTCCGACCCCAGTCAGATACTTTAGACAATGTGTTTTCGATCTGAGACACAAGTTGTTCACGATTTTCTACCACAATAGATAAAGGGATGTTTGCACGACCCGTGTAATACGCATCTCCAGTACTATCGTCTGCATAACAATCAATGCCATCAATAGATAGCATATCATTGATATGCAGCAGAAATAATGTTGGAGATAGTACGGAGCCTTGCGGGACGCCAGCATTTATGTCCATGCTTTCGGAACAGCTACCATCTACAACTGCTTTTATACGTCTGCCAGACAGTAAACTGGCAATCCATCTACACAAGCCCTCGGGCAATCCGTAACAAGGCAGCTTTGATAGAAGGTCCCGATACCAGACCCGATCGAACGCCTTTGCTATATCAAGACTAACTGCTAAAGCCTCACCATGACTCTCAATGGCTGAAGCCCATCGGTGTGTGAGAACACTAGAAGATCGCCAGTCGAGCGTCCGTGGCGAAATCCGTATTGACGATCACTGATTAGATCGCATTCTTCTAGGTATCTCAGGAGCTTGGTATTGATGATGCGCTCCAATACCTTAGAGAGCAGGGAGGTTATAGCGATAGGCCTGTAATTCGATGGATCTGACTGTCAGCTGTTGTCTTTAAAGAAACGTTTTAATATTATTGAGTTTTATATTCTAATTAGCTGTGCCACATGGTTTCACTCGCCTAAATTTCTTTCTCCTTTAGACTAGGACACCATGCGTTGTGATACTTCTCTCCCACATTATAAATTCCTTACAATAATAAAAAATCCTTATAATCTTGCTGAAGAAATATACAATACAAAACAAAAAAAAATCAAACCAGACTGATAGTTCGTATAGGTTAAAATAAATGAAAAAGAACGAACAAAGAATATTTTGAGATTTGTAATGTAATAGTATTAATTATACGTATATTATCATTTTTTTTATTTTTCACCTATTGTCTAACTCGTTCTACTTAGTACCTCAAGTATTCAACAGATGGTGCTGTATTAAATTTTGTATAATCTCGACGAATTAGTGCTGATTTTTTTATTTCTACGAGAGATATTGTCAAGTGAACTCTACTGTACTCTATTTACAAAATCTACATTAACGCGAACGAAGCCGTGAAAAAAAGCTAGTTCCATATAAAAATTGTATCATCATTCGAAATGAAATTATTTTAACATAAAGGTGTATTTATTTTACAATTACACAATTAATTATTTTTGCATATTCAAAAACCTAATCTTATCAGTTATCAGCGACACTAAAACTAAAATGTTTCGTCAGGACGAATACCTAACTTTGAAATTATAATCAACTTTAGATACTACATAGTCTAAACTATTTACATTATATGTTTTACACATTTCATGTGTTATCATTTAACCACAATCTAACCTGATGTAAAATTACGACGTGGTCCAAAACAGTAAACACGCAAAACCTAGACAGTTACTGGCTTTCAGGGACAACTGCTGAACAGTACACCTACAGCTGTTTGCAGACAGGGTTATAAGAACTCCTACCAACAAACTATGATATCATCGCGATGTTTCCCTTTACGAAAATCACAGACTCACAAGAATTGAAACCCACGTCGATCGAAAAAATGTGTGAACACAGTAACCACTGAGTCATCATGCACTTCTATAACGAAACAAATCCGGTAAGACTTACAATATCATTTAGTATCATAATTTCCTTCGATAATTAACTATTATCATCTCAACTACGTTTAAGATAAACAGAGAATACGATGAGCAAATAAAAAAAAAAAACAAATAAAATTTCCCACGTCATGATAACATTAGCTGTATTAATTACACCAGTATGTTAATGATGATGTGGGATTTAATTAATTTTAGGACGTGGACAATACATTTTTAGATATAAGAATTTCTACAATTGTAATTTATCATTTGAAAAACAAAAATATTACATACGGAAAGCGATTACACCTTTCCTTCCTTAAGAACTTAATTACAATTCACTGGAATATTTTTGAAGTGCAAATTTCTTTAGACGCGTTGAGCGGCATTTTTGCAGGTGATAAATTTACAATTCCGCGTCATGACATGCTACGTAAGTATGACCGGCTGTATTGCAATTTCACGGCTTGAGTCAGACTAGCGACTCATATTATAAGAGCCTGTGTACATTTAATATTGATATTGTGCAGCTCATTACACCTTAGATTGTTTAATCTATACTAATATTATTATAAAGAGGCAAAGCTTGTGAGTTTGTGACGTTGTGATGTTGTGGCGTTGTAGGGGGTAATCTCAGGAACTACTGGTCCGATTTGAATAATTCTTTCAGTGTTATATAGCTCATTAATGGAGAATGGTTATAGGCTATATATCATCACGCTAAGACCAATAGGAGCGGAGCACATATGAAAAATGTTTCAAAATCGGGATGTTTTTTCCTTTTGAGAACTGCACGTGGCAGCGTGTTAGTGTTAGGGTTAGTGTATCTATTCCACGCGAACGAAGTCGCGGGCAGAGGCTAGTAGAGTTTATAAAAATGTATATAATTATTGCTTTGAGTGTCAATAGATATGAAATCCACATTAATGTTAATAATTTCAATACACAAATTCTAAAACTTGAATATTAAAATTCAAAAGAGAACACTTTTATTTCATTGTTTTGAATTTTAATTTTTGTCGGAAGTTCTTGTGATTCTTTTTATATTTGATAATTAGCAACCAATATTCCAGATTATGATTGCCATTCTCAGGCAAATGTTAATATGTATTAGAAATTGGATGCGATAATTTCAACGTTCTAACAAAATGGTGGCCTACTTATTTCAACTTTCCGTGGATATTTCGTGGTATTAGGATAGGTATTAGTTTCCATCCACTTCACTTATGCACAATAACCGAACTATATTACGTAAAACTCTAACAATATTACAAAATATATAGTGAAATAAGCCTTGATTATGTATAAAATATAAAAGCCACTACACACCAGACCGAGATCCCGATAAAAACTTTGGTAAGTCTGAAATCTACACTAAAGCTGGAGGGTTTGTTTGTTTGGTTGAACGCGTTAATCTCAGGCACTACTGGCCCGATTTAAAAAATTCTTTCAGTGTTAGATAGCTCATTTATCGAGGAAGGCTACATATCATCACTCTAAGACCAACAGGAGAATGTTAAGTCTTAGAATGTTACAAAATCGGGGTACGAAATATATATGATATTTTCACTTTCTACGTTAACAATGTCGCGCATTAAATTTAGGATAATCCGAAAGTAACTATTCCACGCGGACGAAGTCACGGGCAGAAGCTAGTAACTTTATATAATCGAAGAAGTATCTAGATAACATTGTAAACACATTTATAAATAGCCGGAGAATTCTAGAAATAAGTAATTACATTTTTGAATCTCGCATAATAATAGTCTTTTGAAATAATTAGAAACATATATTATAATATATTATATTATAATATATCATAATAATTGAAACATTTAGCAACAAAGTCAGTTTTGTATGAAGTCATTATTATACGAAGACTCTCATAGTATTCATAATTAAAAAGAATCACACATAAAACTTGCATCATGTACGAGTATTGACAAATGAATTTTAAAATCGAAAACATTAACTGCGGTACATTTTTTATCTGGAGTACTAGTAATATATTATTTTAAACAGATCCATAAAACACATTTTAGTAAAACACTTTTAACTTATAAGTATTACCATTTAAATCTAGTTATGAACTGTATACTTCATACCAAATGATTATTGAAATTTAGTAACTTATGTGACAAAGATATGCTTTATGATTTTCTTGTTGAGATTTTATTGTGAACTTAGTACTTTAGACAGACATTTCTAAAAATGATTTAAATGTATTCTATTAGCTATTTCTAGACACCTTCAACATTTTTTTTTTCACAAAAATAGAAAAAATATGAACACATTAGATTTACATTCTTGTTATATGTATAGATTGAACAATAAAAAATATTGTATTAATTTTGAAGTTAGAATTCCAACTTATTATTTTAAAAATATCAGAGATATAATGTCACTTTATGATAAATGAACACAAATTTTGTTTAGATATACCCAAGACAAAAAATCAAATATCACCCTTTGGTGTCAGAGCGGAAATAAATTGTATATCAACATATTCGTATCTATGTGTCTATGATACACACTGGATTATAAAAAGGAATATGGGAAGGAAGAAATTCGAAATGGAAAACGTAATTCGAATTTTATGTCATGATTGTAACGATAGTAATATTATTGTGTAATTATTATCTGCACTATTTATTTCGGAAATATCAAACACTTGACTAATTAATAATTAATAATGCCCGATAAGAAGTGAATCTGGTGACTTTAAAATTTTAAAAATATTGAAACTCTATAGATTATGTTATATTGATTGAAAAAACAGTGTCAAATTTCCGATTAAGTTCTATCAGGAATAATTAAAATGTTCTGATATTTTGGCCTTCCTACCCAATGCTAACTGACTTATAAAAAAGGATTAATACGATTCTATTACGCAATGTATATACGTATGGAAATGTGTTATTATACATATAAACTACTAGCTGTTACCCGCGGCTTCGCACGCGTATTTTGAATATATTAAATGAATTTAAATTTGTTATTACATGTGTAAATAACAATAATACTCTTTCAAAAATACTTGTAAGTATGACACGCACATCATCGACAGTAACAGGTAACATGTACATTATATATGTGAATACTAATAGTGTATCGAATGGGATGGGATTTATCATAAGCCACATAGCTGGAACTTTAAACTACTATCTATATATCACCCTCAGTGTTCACTTACACTATATAAGAAAGTAACGAAAATATTAAGTTATACATTATCGAACAATATGTGTTAAATCTTTTATTATATGGATATAATATATCCATATTGTTGATATAATCAAGTTATTAATATACCTTGCTATAATTTAAATACACTTTTACACAATTTAAATACAATAAACATATAAACATATGACTTTCAATTATATTTATTCTTGAAGTCCAGTACAATGTACGTCACACGCGCATGTTTACAGTGAACAACATATTTTTGGTCATTTTCACACATGCACGGATAACAGTTCATCACAACATAGTGTCAACAAAGTCGTGTTCCACGTTTGTCTATAGGTCTGTTCGCGATAAGATTAAAAACGCATCTTCATGCCGTTTTCAGGGCGGGTATCGTCTGTTGAACCCGCTAGCTTAAAATAAAAAAGCTAATTAGTTAGTTATTCACCCGTAAAATTCCCGTTCAAATATTACTTGTAGTTCGTTGTAGCTGTTAAGACCTTGCTAGGTCAATAGCGTAGTCATTTCTAAGAAAAAAAAACCGTTCAAATAGGTCCAGCCGTTTCGGAGATTACCCGGAACGAATAAACAAACAAACATATCGACACAATAAAAAAAAATGTTGATATTTGTAGCACCGCAGATTTTTTTTTTCATTGTAGCACGGCAAACTGACTGCACTATGCCTGATGGTAAGCATAGTACAATCCAAAAATAATAGCGACCACCGATTGGCACACTGTTCATCGCCGGTCGCCACTATCATGCCGGCCTGTAAAAAGCTGGATATGCACAGGCTGATCCCGAAACGCGACCCATAGAAGCGAATCACTATTACGGGCTTTTTCGCCATATACATGGTGGTTGCGACCCAGTCAGGCTGTAAATCCCTACCACCCCGCTTGCGCCATTACCTCGTTCGTTATTCAGCAGGGTGCACCACGTGCAGGTGAGGTTGGCTTGGGTGTCTTAAGTCTTATGATGTTATTCGACACCCCTTACACCCCTAAAGATGTATGTATTCATCAAAAAGTATTTATTTTAATATTATATACACACACACTTTATTCTTATAACACGTAATATATCACAAACCAAAAATTGGGAACAAAACGTTAGTTCTACGTTAGAATAAACTTTTTGAAGTGTTTTTGGTGGGATTCCAGTCTGTCATGTAGGGGATTTTATATTTTATTCATAATCTTGTGTTATTTAACTCTATATTGTGTTAAATTGGTGGCGTTTTATGTAATATGGTTTGTTTATTGTGCATAAGTGAAATGAATGAAAAATAATACCACGGAGCATGTATTCTGGGGTCTTGAAAATTAAGAAGATAAAAATTTACAAAATATTATATAGAAGATTTGGCGCTTATACCTTTACATTAACTTAAACATAGAAGAAAACTGGGTAGAAAATACATAAGAACTACCTATATTGACAACTTCAGAATTGGCAGTATGGATTAATTCCTTCGCCTATATTGATGGACGAATATTATTACTACTAACCTTTTAGCAGCACAAAATAAACTTTAAAAATGTTTGCGATAGCAACGTATTACGTATAATCAAAAATTGGAATTCAAAATAACGTAGAATAAACTTCTGAACAGGAACACAAAATAAACCGTGATAATATTTCCGATAGGATGTTATCATGTTACAATGGCATCGCATATAATCTGACACTGACACGCAGCGGATGCTGTAAAAATAGCCCGATTTTGAGACATTCTTCATTAGTGCTCCGCTCCTATTGGTTTTAACATGATGATGAGAAACCTTTAGCCATCTTCGATAAATGTGCTATCTAACACTAAAAGAAACTTTCAAATCGGACCGGTAGTTCTTGAGATTAGCGCGTTCAACCAAACAAACAAACTCTTCAGCTTTATAGTATTAGTATAGATTATTATCAATTGATTTTTACAAAGCCTGTTTGTTTTCCTATGCTAAACAAAATGATTAAATAGAAAATTAATTCGTTTCGAAATTTACGACAGTCAAAGGGCATAATGCGTAATTGTGTTGTTGGGGTTAATAAAGACCAATTTATCCGACCGTCTCCAGAGTAGCTAAAATTTGAACCGACTCCAACAGGAATCATATCCCAACTTCACTATTGTAAAAATTGATTAATATAGGATTATAATGTTTACCTGTGTCTGTGGTGCTAATCTTGGTGCACCGCAGGAGCACTGTTCGCCGCACAAGCATCCGCTATCGAATGCTCTTCCGGACGCCAAATCTCCTAAATGTCTTCCAGAGGGCGTTGCCAGTCTTAATGCGGAAGCATCAGACTGTGACCTGTGGTGACCCCTCCTCGCCGCTGGCCTTATCTCCTCCGCGAGTATAGAGTCCCTAAGCTTCATTGCCTTCGACCTTTTCAAGTCGCCCCCGAACGCAGTCAACAACCACGCCAATCGCAGAGAAAACTCGGCACTTTGTTTACACCTGTGTACCAAATACGGCCTCAGAACATCCGCCACGTCGCCCATCTCTATGTACATCGTTGCCAACTGTGGCAGGTAAAAGTCCACATCCTCGTATGGAAATGAAAACAGTTTATTGGCCAGGTAGGTCTGCACGCCCGGTTCTTTAGAGTTAAAAAGATATGAGATCGCCATACTCATGTCGAACAGTTTGCTTTCAAACAACCGTAATAAGAAATCTTTGTTCTTCGATGTTTCAGAGGCAGATATCTCGAGTTTGGCCAACGGTTCCGCTACAACATCTGGAGGATCGGGCGGTTTCTCTGTGTCCTCTGGATTACCAGAGTCGAGACTTTCTCTGGATCTCGCGGCTGCGGGTGGCTGTGGTCGTTCTTCGTCGTTGCAATCAGGTGGTGCGTGGATACCGGAATCGTCCGAGCCTGTCGGCACTTCTGGTGGTAGAGCGAGCCTCGGCGCCGCCACTTCCATGGGGATTCGAAGCTGTACGCCCTCCGGCGAGGTAGGCGTCATATCCTCCGGTATCCGCTGGAGTACAGAGTCCAGAGACCGGTTTCTCTGATGGCCGCATCCTGCTGGCGGCCCGTTTGCACCCGTCACATATCTATGGATAAAAATACAAAAAATAAGCAAAATAATTTCGAAATTAAACAAAAAAAAACTATTTGAGAAAAGCCATCAAGCAGTTCGATCAGATTAATACCTCTTATTAAAACAATACAAACGATTGTAATTGTTGTTAAAATATGTAGAACGTACAAAATTTAAAAGTATATAAGGTATTAATTTCATTGCAGCTCAATGGGGTGATTTTATAAGAAAAAGAAAAATTGTCCTAAATCATTGTTAGTTAAAACGTTAAAAATTCATACATATTTTAAACTCTATACACATAAACAATTAATTGCCCAATGTATGTATTCGCATGGCTTTAGAACGGCAACATGTATTTAGCTAATTCTTTTTTTGTTTTGTGCGTAATTGTGAGAACATGTTTTGTATGATAGAAAATGTTTAAAAAATACGTGTGGCACTCGGGGACTGCCGCGGTAAAGCTATTGCATAGCATTTTTTATTAACTTATGCAATTATAACTATTTATTTATTTTATTTATGCAGTATTTTTTTCCTTTTGTTTTTTTTTTCTTTGATATTAATTCAAGTTACACTTTTTGACCGTGGTGACCGATAATAAAACAATTTTTTTCTTTTATTAAATAAATGAGAAGTTAATATTGTTCAAAATATTTTTATTATCTTACAATACATGTAGGTTATTCAGTAAAACACTTTGTACACAAATTATACGAGTACAGATATTCACTGTTGTACATAGATGACAAGTACCTATACACCAGTATACTTTCTCACAAACAGCTGATTACGTATTCATCCGATTTCGGAGCAGCTCGTCTCGATCAGCACCCGATTAGGCCTCCCACGGCAGCGGCTCAAGCCTAGGTTCGATCCCTCGGTAGGAGCCCTTGAGTGCGTTTCTTGTGCGATACGGTGACACACAAATATACATCACTGCTACAACACTACACGATCACCCCCACACACGTGCACACCAACACGCTTACACATGAAAGTGGAAGGGTTTACTTTTTTTTCCCTTATCGAACTGAAAACTCTCCATTTTCCGATAATAAATATATGGAGGAGTTGTTGAGGCGTGTATGCTTGGTACACATATACGTTTCAACAACTCATACATATATGAATAGTTCGCTAGGTTAGCTAAGATAGGTCGCGATTTTGCATGCAACAGACGACAGCCAAGCCGAGGTGTGCCGTGCACCCTTGAGCTGGTTGCCAAAATAAAATCGGCTGAGTGCCTTAAGCGCTCGCCTTAGTAGTCCGGTGAAGCTGTTAAGACCTTGCTGGGTCAATAGCGTAGTAACTTCGAAAAAAAAAAGTCTCACTCCGTGCGAGCTTTGTACAGTCGTACCATATATACGTTAAGCGAACGCTCGGCCGAGCTACATGGTAGGCAGAGTGGGGGTGTTAGGTTTTTTCGTTACGGAATTTTTGGATTCGGTCTCCATGCTCAAGGCCCGCGATAGAAACTATGCAATAGCTTAAAAATCGTACAGAAGAACGAAAAATATGGGTGAAAATTTTCCATACAAAAATACATTTGAAACAGTATAGAAAATAATCCAAAATATTGACGGATTAGACAGACTAAGGTTTAGTTGATAGTCGCATTGTATAGGGAAAAATTGATCACAATGTCTTCGACAGTACTCGAGTGAAGTCGGGACGGGTAGCTAGTATACAATAATTTGTTGATAGATCGGATTTTTATATCAGTTGTCAACTTGGCCGTATACGAAATGAATGAGTAATAAATTCGCAGAGGAGTAACATTGACAGACATCACTGTCGTTCACGTTATGATCAACTTTATAATGACATTAAAATATGTTTGACATTGTATTTCACTTTACTATTTTGTAAACCTAACACTATTTACCTTAAAATGGATAGCTAGTTTATTATTATTGTTGATTTTTTACTTTCCTTGCAATTTATCCTTAAGGAAGAAAAACTAACACTCAAATTCTAAATTATAAAAACTACATACTTGTAAAAAGGATCCTCATAATGCTGTATTCCAATGACAATAATTTTCCTAACCATTTGGCCGATTAACACTCTATTGCGAACACAAACACAACACTCGCTCACTGATTCAGAACACAGAACACGTTATTCATTAATCCCCCTCACATAAACAAGAACGTCGCGCGCCAGCCTCTACCGACTACCGTGGAGTTGTCAGAAAAACACGAACAACCTTGCGATACATTTATTATAGCGAGAACTTAAAATGGAACGTTGCGCGATCGCATCACAGACACGTCCAACCTCGAGGCTGCCGTATAGCGAACTGTTTTACGCAACCGAAAAGGCGATTCGTCGCTTATCGTGTCGCGTCGACTCGGCCCGCATACCATTCGAGCAAGTATCGCCTTCGGAGTCGAAACTCAACTAAACAAATAGTACGAATTAGTAAACAAAAATCTGCCAGCGACCAAAATTTCGCCGACCGACTGATTTTGCGACCTCATTTCTGTATTCGAATCAATGATATTATAACAAAAAAGCTGTAAGCACGTCATAAGCGTTTTGACATCTCCTTGTTAAAACTTAGCTTGCTAACTTATTTTTGACGGCTGCACAGTCAGTGCCCGTATCTAAGCTACATATTATAACTATTTCTTTTTCACCACCGAAATTAAGAATATGCTACCTTACTTCCATATTTTACGTAAGTGTTGCGTTACAATAAGCACCTGGACGACCGAGCCTAGCTTGGTTCTATAGAAAACATTTTTAAATCAAAATAAACTGTTATATACTCACAACTCACAACTGTCACTCTGATTCGAACTAGGGATAGACGGATTTTCGAAGGAGCCGATTTTCATCTGAGCTATTTTTGTTTTGACAGTGGCAGCGAAATTTACCTTCATATTCTAGCTATATAGTTTTTCATTTCCTGAAAACTCAGATAAAATAAGTTTTGTATGAATGAAATCTGGCTAGATCGATTTATCGTCTCCGAAACTACCTACATACTAACTTTTACGGAAATGGATGACGCCATTTCCGAGATCCTGAATATATAACAATATACAAGATTTGCTCGTTTAGGTATTAGACAGATACTTTACGTACGTATGCGTTATCGTGCCACTTGTTTTGTCAAAATATCATAACGTATCTACAGCTTTTTAGCTTATAATATCATTGCCACCAATCGAGTTTGCGACCTCATTTCTGTATTCGAATAAACCACTTGTTCGAATACACTCAATTGTCACAACGAAAACTGCATTAACAGATGGTTGAATACACGCACAGTAAACAGACTGACGTCATCAGTATAGCGAATTCTTTCATTCACAAAAAAGACATGGTTACCGACTTCCTCTACATGGAACAGTTTAACGTATGAACAATGAACTAACAGTTTCGACGCAAAAGGACAACGTTGTTTGTTGATTTCGTTATTTGTATTCACTAGATGACTGCAGAAGCTGTTCCTTATGAGACTGCATGGCGTATTTGCGTTAGTATTACAAGGAATTCCAATAACAATAACAACAGTTACAACCGTGTACTTCGCATTATATTAATCTATACTTCTATCTATACTAATATTATACAGAGTTAAAGTTTGTGAGTTTGTGACGTTTTGGGGGTAATCTCCGGAACTACTGGTCTGATTTGAAAATTTCTTTCAATGTTATATAGCTCATTCATCGAGGATGGTTATAGGCTATATATCATCACGCTAAGAGTAATAGGAATGGAGCACTAAAGAAGAGTGTTTAAAAATTGGGTTTTTCCTTTTGAGAGCTTCAGTTGCGTGTTAGTACACTTGCGATTCTCCTAGTATTGCTAGTGTCTATAGACAACAGTGATCACTTAAGATATCATTATCATTGATAAATATAATAAAGCCTCGAGGACTTTTTTTTTTGATCTGACTACGCTATTGACCCAGCAATGTCTTAAAAGCTTCACCGCACTACGAAGCCTCAAGGACATTGTATAAATATTCTACGTGTTCCAAAACTTACACATAATATATGACGCGATGATCGCTTAAAACTTATTTTTAAATAAATAAATTGGGTTTTCTTAACAACTTTCAAGTCAGCTATCCATTATATGTATGTACTAGCCTCTTCCTGCGACTTCGTTCGCGTGGAATAGATACACCAACACGCAGCAATTCTCAAAAGGAAAAAACATCCCGATTTTGAAACATTTATCATTTGTGCTCCACTCCTATTGGTTATTGATTGCTCCTATTGATTATATATAGTATATAACCATTCTCGATGAATGAGCTATATAACACTAAAAGAATAATTCAAATTGGACCGGTAGTTCCTGAAATTACCCCCTACAACTTTACAACATCACAACGTCAGAAACTTTACCTCTTTATAATATTAGTATAGATATATTGAGTGAGAGTTATAAGAGTTCGCAAAACTTAAGAAAAAAAAACTATTCAAAGCATAGATAACGCAGAGTTAACCTTTTGACCGGATGACGCATTCTTTAATCGGCGGTGCATTCACCCATACGAGAATTTAAAGGAAGTAGAAGCGAGCACTCAACGGGTGAGCGATGACCATATCATACGGAGCGAAAGCGACGAAAGAATTATCGTGGTTTATTTTTAATACGTTATCGTGTAGGGCACTCGTTGCGTCCTTTATAAACAGATGTGCTGATGAACATGTAACAGTGTTTGACGATTGACAGAGACTAGTCCACTCGACATCCTCTAAGTGCCATTAAATGGAAACGTGGTCGGTATTTAGCCTATACATACGTATTTCTCTGATTTATAATTACTTATAATTTATATCCCTTTTACCGATATTAAATTACCTCCATTAAATGTTTATAATTACTGCTTAGCTCTTACGAAAACATATTGATATATAGTCTAGATAACACTTTGTAAACCTCTTTACAGGTTAGTAAAATTCTTATCCAGATTGGTTCAGCTGTTTCGGAAATGAACTCGATCAAAACACAAAAATATCATTTTTATTCACAAGTAAATCAAAATATGATCAGATTATTTTTAACCATAACAAGTTTATTTTTTCTTAAAAGAAAGAAGTTATTTCTACTGATTGCTAAATAACTAAGTCATTACCAGACTTCTGTTTTCCTTTTTCTTGTTTTGGCAAAGCATTTGCCAGTATCAAATTGACAACCTTAAAAATAATAGTCGAAATAATATCACTACATAATATAAAACAAAGTCTTTTATCATGTCGATCTGTTGGCGATAAACTCGAAAGCTACTTAACGGATTTTCATGTAGTATTCACTAATAGACAAAGTGATTCATAAAGATGATTTAGTTACGTAAATTGTCAAGGTTTTTTTTATTTTCATAGAGGACCAACGTCCGGTGGGCCTGCTAATAAATATATAAGACATAATCAAATTATTTTAAATCATAACAAACTTATTATTCTCTTACTAGGAATAGATTCTTCACACTGAAACTATGTTATTGACAGGTTATTATTTTTCTTTTTTAGCATCGCACAATCTTTTTCCCGCCTTCGATAATACATAAATAAATGTGATAATAATTATTATCGTTACATAGGTGATCATGAATAAATTTTAAGCCGTAATGCATGATTCCACAGTACCGTATGACGTTAGTTGGTGGGAAAACGTTTAGATTCCCTTTTGTAAACAAACTTTCAGTTTTTATGATCAATTACTGACTACAGAGTCCATTACAGATATGGCAGAGCGCCAATACGTTTATTTCACCGCCTCCATCACCTGTACCACAAAAGTTTTTTAATAATTCTATTTTAACAATTCCCCAAACTTTAATAAAATAAAAATAAAGATATACATGAAGTTATTTACATAAAATGATATATAGTAGATATTAATAACTTATTTCATAACCAATGGATTCAGTTTCTAGTATAAAACCAGATAACAGCCCTATAATTCCCAGACATATTTGAAATATATACTAAGAATGGAATTAGTTAAAGATTAGGTCAAGATTTTGTTAAATTATCTAAAATAGTTCACTAAATAATAATACCTGCGTCTTCATCAGTGTTGTTTACAGTATACTTCATGGATAGAGGAAGAACAATAAAAAAGTAAAACCAAAGGTATGCGTTTCCTACAAAACTCTTTTGTAAACAAAGATACCCGTTTATGTCCACTCTCCTGCGTATAGGCACCACACCGTTTGTCCCAATTTTCCACGGCACGAAAACTCACATCAATCGCTGATCCCGTAGTGCGTATATCAAATGAGAATCCTCGTGATATATATGATTACATATTAAAAAACAAAGTCCTCTGCAGTGTCTGTCTGTCTGTTCGCGATAAGCTCAAAAAGTTCTAAACTGATTTTCATACGATTTTCACCAATAGATAAAGTGATTCATGGGGAAGATTTATGAAGATAATTTGTGAAAGTTTTTTTATATATTCTCAAGGCAGGTCAACGTCCGCCGGTCACGTTAGTTTTTTATATAAGGCCAAAGCCTTTAAGAAGTAAAATAAAAAAAAAACCGAAACACTGACTACGGAAGACCACTATCACTTTATTTACATGTTCATAATAAAAAAAAGAGAATGAAAACGAATTTTTGTGTAAATATATAAGTTGATATAAAATTAAAATTAATGTACTGAATTAAAATGTCTTTATTACCCTTTCTTATATGGAAATAAATCTATACTAATATATAAAGCTGAAGAGTTTGTTTGTTTGGTTGAACGCGATAATCTCAAGAACTACAGATCCGATTTAAAAGTTTCTTTTAGTGTTAGATAGCTCATTTATCGAGGATGGCTCTAGGCTACATATCATCACGTTAAAACCAAAAGGAGCTGAGCACTAATGAAGAATGTCTCAAAATCGGGCTATTTTGGAAGCTTCCGCTGCGTGTTAATGTCAGTATTATATGCGTTGCCATGGTAACGCGATAACATTCTATCAAAAATATTTTCATGATTTATTTTGTATTCCTATTCAAAAAGTTTATTCTACGTTAGTTTTGTTTTCGATTTTTAATTATACGTGTTAGGTTTATATCGCAAACATTTCTTAAGTTTATTTTGTGTCGTTATTCAGAAAGTTTAGTAGTAATAATATTCTTCCAATAAGACAGTCGAAGGAATTAATCCTTACAGCCAATTCTGAAGTTGTCAATATAATTAGTTTTCTTCTATGTCCAAGTTAATGTAAAGGTATAAGCGCCGAATCCTCTACATAATATAACGTAATTTTTTATCTTCTTAATGTTCAAGACCATAGAATTCATGCTTCGTGGTTTTGTTTTTCATTCATTTCACTTATGCAAAATAAACGAACGATATTATATAATACGCAACCAATTTCTACACGATATACAATCATGTAACACAATATTATGAAAAAAATATAAAATCCACTACCTGACAGACTGAATCCCGCCAAACACTCTTAAAAAACTCTATTCTACATTAGTTTTGTTGCCAATTTTTTATTTGTGATATATTACGTATTATAAAAGTAAAGTGAGTGTAATTCATATTAAAATAAATTATTTTTGGTGAATAAAATCTGTGATGCTACAAACATGAAAATTTTTTTTAACTCTGTCGATATGTCTGTTTTTTTTATTTGGTCCGGGTAATCTCCGAAACGACTGGACCTATTTGAATGTTTTTTTTCTTCTTAGAATTGACTACGCTTAACAGCTTCACCGGACTACAAGTAATATTTGAACGGGAATTTTACGGGCAAATAAGTAACTAATTAGCTGTTTTATTTAATATTGTTCGATAATGTGTAGCTTCATATTTTCATTATTTTCTTATATAGTGTGAGCACTGAGGGTGATATATAGTTTAAAATTCCAGTTATGTGGCTGATCATAATTCCATCCCATTCGATACACTATTCGTATTCACATACATAATGTACACGTTAATGTACTGTTACAGTAGATGATGTGCGTGTGATACAAATATTTTTGAAATAGTATTATTGTAATTTACACTAGATGTGTAATCACAATTTTAAATTTATTTGATATATTTAAAAAAAAACGCGTGCGAAGCCGCGGGTAACAGCTAGTTATACATAAAAGTGTTAATTTTATACAATAATCCTCATATAGTCGGTTTTATTGAAAACTATTTACATATTTCCGCATTGAGTTACATACTTTTTTGTATTAGTTGTTATAGTAGCAAAATTCTTTTGGTTTACGAAGCATTTAGGTCAGTCACTTTGTCACGACGAAATAAAGATAGTGACCTCGCGTGTCCGACAGGTAAGAAACGACCCGACGATATAATTTCATTGGATAATAACGAAGCGTCACGCGTCCGAATAACGTTTAGTAATTAATTTGCAACAATTCACATCGAGGACAACGTATCGATTCGTTAGCGAACATCAAACGCCACAACGTCGCCAATCAAATGATGTGAACAAAAATTTATTTAGTAATTTACAGTACACATTACCACTTAACCGAGACGATTGTTACATTGATTTCGATTAAAGTTGTTTTGTCTCATCAGACACCATTCTGTAAATCATTATGTCATATTTTAAAGTTCAATTTGGATAGAATGGTCATAGTGGCAAAATGTATAACACCGAATATAACTTTTACATGAAAAAAAAAAGACCAAAGTTAAAACAATTCCAATTCTTTATAGCGCGATTTTTTTTAGATTTACACCATTCAGTTTTAATTTTCTTGTATTTATCTACATTTCCTTTTTTACGCATTGTTTTCAAGGCCATTGATATAGGTATATTATTAGCAAACTTTTATAGCACATTGTCATTAAATAGCTCAATTATAATATTAGATAAACTTAATGGAACCATAATAAATATAATTCAATAATAACTAATCGTATTGCTTTCTTTTGTTCTATTTTAATTATGTATTTGAGAGTAAATTATCCTCTATAAAGGTATATCATTTATATATATATACTAGCCACTGCTCGCGACTTTGTTCACGTGGAATAGATACTTCGGGCTAACATTATCACGCAGCGGAAGCTCTCAAGAGGAAAAAACCCCGATTTTGAAACATTCTTCATTGGTGCTCCACTCCTATAGGTTTTAACTTGATGATATATATATAACCTATAACCGTTGTCAATAAATAAGCTATATAAAAGAATCGAAAGAATTTTTAAAATCGGGCCAGTAGTTCCCGAGATTACCCCCTACAACGTCACAAATCACAAACTCACAAACTTTACCTCTTTATAATATTAGTATAGATGTGTGGATTAATTGTACAGTATATAACATAAATATTGTATGGTATGAATCAATATAAAGTAACTAGTGAATGTGGCCGGTCTCCAATGAAACTGGTGAAGGTCTTCATATGCCGCGTTCACGCCGCGCCGCAAACTGGTTAATGACGTCACGAGTTAAACAATGGTAGATTGAATTGACTCGACTCTGCGCCTTGCACGGTTTATTGTATTATTGGATTGCTATCAGTGAAAGCTAATGTTTTAATTTACCACTAACATTCCATACAAACAACCCACAAGATTTTAAATGAACGGCCCACTACTTCTATTTGAAAATTTTATAATTCTACATTTGTGTGGTTATATTTCAAGATCAGCTACTTCAATTTTAATCCTTCACATAACATTTTTCATTTTTTTTACGATTTTCAGTCTTAATACACTGAGAACTAAGCTTTGCCTTGCAGAAGATTTTAATTTCTTTTTCTGATCATTATATTTTACATGTACAAAATTTGAAAATTTTGATAAATAACGTAAAATATTACAAACGGCTAAAATCGGATTTAGCTCATTATGAAATGTAACGACACATTTATTATGCTAAAGTTTTCCGTTTGAAATGTTGCAATAAAATAAATGTTTTGCGGGGTGGTAGGGTTTTACAGCCCGACTGGGTCGCAACCACCATGTATATGGCGAAAAAGCCCGTGATAATGACTCGCTTCTGCGCGTCGCGTGTCGGGATCAGCCTGTGCATATCCAGTACCGGGTGACTTTCGTCATTATGGCCGGCATGACAGCGGCGACCGGCGATGGATAATCTGTCTCTCGGTGGTTGCCGATGTATTTGGATTGTACTATGCTTAACACCAGGCATAGTGCAGTCACTACGTCGTGCTTCAATAAAAAAAAATGTTTCAAAACCAGAAACTTATATATCTTATGTAAAAGTAATAAAAAGTAAGTTATCTCCACGTTAATCACGACTACAAATGTTATTAGAGAAGTTAAGAAATCGTTATTACTTTTGAGAGAATTCACGATCTCAGAGTGTCGGGGAAACACGAAACTCGTGTCACTCACGCTTACCAAATCGAAGCGAAAGTGAAGGCATCTTTCGGCCTTGTCTTTTTATTTTTATGCGTCTGTCCGTCCGTGTTGGACATAAAAATAAACTACTCTGAATGGCATTCTACGTGAAATATCAAGAGCGGAGAAAAACTCTATATTCCGTTGGAACTACAGTTTTGTTATGTATGTAACACGGTTGGTTTTAAATGGATACGATGTTCTCTTTCATCAAATCGTTTATGACAAAGACGTAGGTACTTTATGATTTAAAAACAAAAGAAAAAAACTAATAAATCCTAACTCAACAATATATGAGTTTCTTTGTATTTATTACTCTTTCACGCGTTACCCACTTAACCAATATTCATGTAATTTTCCATACAAATTATCAGGGGATCAGAAAAGTTAAACAGTATGGTGTCGGTTGAGTAGAATATCACCACATCATATCTTCCCGTGGGTTTTGTAAAAGGCGAATAAGGTAGTGAGAGATAGTACTGAGCAATTGTAACTTTCTCACCGTAATACTGTCCCATCTGTCCGAGTCCTTTTCCGTTCGTAACAGTTCCCGTAACATTTGTATGTAATAATATAATATATCCCCCGCGCATCTGACTGACCGCTTCCATTATTGGACTCCGAGTACGCAAAAGTCCTATGTAATTTTTGGCCGCCACGGTCGAAATCGATCGGAACATTCATCACAGAAAGGGACATACAGTACATTTTATTAAAAAAAAAAGTACTTTTCCCGATTGTTAGATCTACATAAACACCAAAAAGCCGCGAGGAAAAGCTAAAATTATTTTTTAAACATATGCTCAAATAATAAAAACCAAATGCATTTGGAACGTGCATTCAGTTTTCCCGAGTACAATTTGAAACTACATGGAAAACATAACATTTTACGATGTTTTGATTCAGTACAGACGACCGTATTATTTATACAACCGAGTGCGCTTACAAATGTAAACATACGAGATAATCGAATACCTAGGCGAGCTAGCTGCTGGGTTGGCGAGGTCGTGTAATTCTAATTTTATCATAACAATGATAATAACATTGACCTTCTCCGTGCTCGATTAGAGAAGAGACTTCGCGTCACGTCGTGTCGAACATTATTTTTTGTTACCTCGGTACAAAAAACGAAGCTTAAGGATATCTGAATTGTTTCTATTCGACAACGCATCATCGAGAGAAACAAAAAACAAAATTTGCAACCAGCCTTCTTTTTAAACGAAGTAATCAATAATTTATCATTAACAGCTTTACGCGTGTATTACTTTGCCAATATTCAGTTGGCAATTTAATTAATTAAACATATGACAATATATGTTATGGTTATTAATATAGCAGGTATCTACATTTCCATGAATATTTTCTCTTAACATGAAGAGATCCTACATTTGATCCTCCAACAGAAAGGCGTGACTATTCTTTTATGTATTCAGATAATAGTCTATGCTTAGTTTAAAATTAACTGACTATGCGAAAAGTATGATTAAAATATATATTTTTATATCATATAGGAGGCAAACGAATAGGCGGCTCATCTGATGTTAAGTGATCACCGCCGTCCATAGCCACTAGTAACACCAGAGGAGTCGCAAGCGCGTTGCCAGCCTGTGTTTGTGGGAATGAAGAGATAGGGAGAGAGGAAGGGAAAGGAGAGAGGGGGAATAAAGATGGACCTCCGGCGCCCTCACTGACCGAACGAAACCCAACAATGCAAGCACTTTACTTCACAGCGGTTTTCTTTGGGTCGGGTGGTACTACCCCGGACGAGCCGACCCATTCATGCTGAAACCAGGTATAGCTTCAACGTGGCTCTATCACTACTAAAATATATTTATTACAACAAATTGCAACTCACTTTCTTTTTAAAAATCGAAAATAACTAACCCTTACTGAATTTACTACAATGATATATTCTCAGAGTTTCATAATTCTTCTATAATTATAATAAATTAATATATCTAAGGGAAGTCGTAAAGTAAAATAGATTGCCGTTGAGTAACAAACTGAATTCTGAATAACACCTGTGTATTTTAAATTATTAGCAGTTATGCAACTGTTACACGCTCGGAATTTGTCAACTTTGCTATATACATATTACGTATAAAGAAATCAGAAACTAGATATTTTATATAATACATTCAAAATATTAACTCTCTCTAGAGTCAATAAATAACTCTAAACATTTTCTTTTTCCTTAACTTAAAAGTATAATAAAATTCTTCACAGAAATGTACAAAACCTTTTTTTTTTATTTAACTTTATTTTTGGTAATCAATCTTTCCGATTATTACTGCCATTGTCACGTAGTCAAAACATCACAAGCGTCGTGCGATCATTGCAATATTAAGCATCGTGTGAATCAATATTCTAAAAAGATGGTGCTCTTGTTAGAACCTTCCAGGGAGTTTTTGTGGCATCTCAGAATTTCATGCCCTGTGGTATTATTTTCCATTCACTTCACTTATGCACAATAAACTAACTATATTACGTAAAACACCACCAAATTTACACAACATAAAGTCAAATAATACAAGATTATGAATAAAATATAAAATCCACTACATGACAGACTAAAATCCATTCTAAAACTCAACCTATTTTTATTTAATTATACTTCTAAATAAATGTGCGCTATTTTAAGAAAAAAAAAACGTAAGAGGAAAATTTTGACAAAATATCGATCTCATGCCATATGTGTAGGACACGTGGCAAGTTTGATATGATCGCAACAAGGTGCCTTTTAGAAAACATGAAAAAAAAAAAAACTGACAGCCTCTCGAACTCAAAGTATAAAGATTTTGTATTAAGGGTGTGACAGTTGAGACATTACTGGCATAATATTATAATAGCGAACCCTTATCAGACAACAGAGATGTTTGCAACATGTACCTTAAAGAATGTAAACGATACCGTGTTACGTAACTCATTCCAAATGCAAAATGTGTGCTTATATTTTTGTATATTATCTATCAACCGCGTTATAGATATTCTCAAAGCTTGAAATTAAAAAAAAAAACTCCACAGACTAAAAATTGTTTAATATAAAACCCTGTCTAACTACTGTGATAGTTACCCTATGAGGCTGGCATAGTCATCAAAGATGTACTGAAGCCTCGTTAAAATAAAGAGAAAAAAAACTGCTGTATATATAATACGCGCTCTTTGCATTTGGAATGAGATATAGTAACTAAAAAAAATGCTGTCCACAACACGGTAATTTGAACTAAAACTTTTTAGATTTATTAGTACCTGTTTTACTTAGACACCATAAACCCAGTGTCAGCACTGACCTTTGTATAGCTAACTGAATTACTGGAAACGATGGATGGTGATAGATCGATAAAGCCATTTGTTCATCATCTAGACAATTATGGATTCTTTTATACTGTAGTCAACTGCTAATTATTAGTCAGTTAGATAGTCAATTTTGGGGTGTAAGGGGTGTCGAATAACATCATAAGACTTGAGACACCCAAGCCAACCTTACCTGGACGTGGTGCACCCTGCTGAATAACGAACGAGGCAATGGCAAAAGCGGGGTGGTAGGGTTTTACAGCCCGACTGGGTCGCAACCATCATGTATATGGCGAAAAAGCCCGTAATAGTGATTCGCTTCTGCGGGTCGCGTATCGGGATCAGCCTGTGCATATCCAGCTTTTTGCAGGCCGGCATGATAGTGGCGACATAGTGGACAGTGTGTCAATCGGTGGTCGCTATTATTTTTGGATTGTACTGTGCTTACCATCAGGCATAGTGCAGTCACTTTGCCGTGCTACAATAAAAAAAAAAAAATTGGTTGCCTGTAAAGTCGGTATACGGGCGAAAGTTTTACGTGACAACGACTTTGAGTGGTAAAATAATTTTAATGTGAATATTCATTCGTATAGTAGTCTCTCTCGCTCTTAGGCGGGCTAACCATGCCCGAGTGGAAGGGACGCGTGCCTCTCACTCGCTCTCATTGTTAGCGCATAACGTGAGCGGAGCGTAACGCAGTTTCTTGAAGTGTCACCCGGCAAACCAATTTATAAGACGTTGTCACGTCAAAAATGTTGACATATTGCCTCACCGGCGGCTTTGCATCAAGTTTATTTAAGACAAATTAAAATCATTTCGTTGGTGATTTAGTAGTTATGTCAATTACTAAAACATTCTAGATATTCAGACAACTAGAACTTTTTGTTGTGTTTAGAACTTGATGTTCAGTGATCACCACTGTCCATAGATACTAGCAACAAGGGAGTCGCAAATGCGTTACTAGCCTGTGCTTGGGAGGAGGGGGAAAAGAGAACAGAAGGAGTGGGGATAGGGAGAGAGAAAGGACATGGGCGTCCGACGCTCTCACTGACCGAACGAAACGCAACAAAGCAAGCACTGTTACTTCACGTCGGTTTTCTGTAGGTCGGGTGGTACTACGAGCGAGCTAACCCATTCATGCTGAAACCAATAATAGCTTTAGCGTGCCTCTATCACTACTAAAACTATTATTACTTACAACAATTTATAATAAACGGGTGTAAAGTTGCAGGGAGAGCTAGAGTATAGTGTTAATTAAGTATTGGAACATATTTATTACAAATAGTTGCCTGTTTATCAACTCATGCGGGTGCTCTGTAATCCAATAAGAACCTACATCGAGCCTAATATGTATTTTAATTGACGGTGATTACATCATATGGTTTCTGTGACATGACTTCGGTTTGTGTCTATACAGTTAGTTGAATAAGAAGAAGTTACACAACCGAAACTAATTTAATAAACTCTCGCTATTCGTGTAAATTTAAATTTATAATAAAAACATTCCACTTTCATAATAATAATTACCATGGGAAGTGTTCTGGTCTCATTAGTATTGAGCAAACACTTCTGCTTTTAACATCGAACCATCTTCTATACATATAATAACTAATGTAAATTTAACTAGTTTGTACTCTTTAAATTTTTGTGAAAAAAATAGTTGCAGATGTTTTGGAATAAGTACTATTTATTATATTATTATATCATATAGGAGGCAAACGAACAGGCGGGTCACCTGTTGTTAAGCGATCACCGCCGTCCATTGACATTAGCAACCCCAGAGGAGTCGCACATGCGTTGTCAGCCGTTGTCTGGGGGAATGGAGAGAAAGGGAGAGGGGTTAGAGAAGAGGAGAGGGGAGGGGAGGTGATTCTCCGGCACTTTCACTGACCGAACGAAATGCAACAATGAAAGCACTGTTACATTACGTCGGTTTTCTGTGAGAGGTGGTGCTACCCCGGGTGAGCCGACGCATTCATGGTGAAACCATGCTTGCATTGTTGTATTTCGTTCGGTCAATGAGAGAGCCGGAGGCCCACGTCCCTTCCTCTTTCCTTCTTCCTCTTTCCTTCTTTCCCTTTCCTTCCCCTCCCCGTTCTCCCATATACAGGCTTGCAACGCACTTGCGACGTCCCTGATGTCGCTAGTGTCTATGGACGGCGGTGATCACTTAACATCACGTGACCCACCAGTTCGTTTGCCTCCTTTGATATAAAAAAAAAATAACAGCTCGAGTTAAGTACGGGATAAGAGTAGGTAGATGTATGAAAATCAATTTCTTACAGAAACAGGTTATTATATAATGTATATATCACTATATTTTATAGAACAAAGTTCTCTGCCACGTCTGTCTGTCTGTTCGCGACAAACTCAAAAGTACTCAACGGATTATCATGCGATTTTCACCAGTACATAAAGTGATTCATGAGAAAGGTTTATGTATATGATTTGTTATGGTTTTCTTTATTATTAGGGCGGGATAGCATTAAGTTCAATTTGGACAAAGTCACGGGCACATTAAATTCCCATTTGCATTAATAGACAGAGTGATTCACGAAGAACATTAATTTATATAATTTGTCTAGATTTCTTGTCAATTGGTTGAAATATTACCTTGGAAGTATCTGAAAAAATCAAGCCGCCTGAGAGCCTTCATCGAAAACGCTACCTAATCCCTTTGAGATATAGCAAAACAATTGGGATAATAATGCAAACAAAATCGCGGGAATCTGCTTGTTATATATAAAAACAGCGTATAGGTAGTTAACAACACAATAACTGTCACTTGAGACACTTGTCTATATTTGAATTACGCTGACCTCGAATTTTGCAAATAAAATGTCATACAAATTTCTTAGAACCCGTTCAAAGCATACTACTCCCACATTCATATTCATAGAAAAAATCTTTATTATTGTAGGAAAGAAAACCGCTAATATTATCATAAAATATTCCATAAAATTTGAACTATAATCGCACATCTCTATAACTTTTCGAAATGAAAACGCTGTTGACCTGGAAAGGTCTTTAAAACTTCACCGAACTATACATCTCTATAACCTGTTTTGATTTACAGAGAGATACCATTTTTAAAAACCTCTCTGGGATTAACGTTTACAAAAAGGAGGTCGTTAATTTTCGATAGAAATCTTTAGTGATGGGTATTCGGGTGGAAAGATTTACGGACCGCTAAGCTTACTTCTATTAATAGAACGTTACAAGCCTGAAAATACTTTAGCAACTGATTAATGCCTTGTAAAAATATATAATGGCACAGATGGGATGTTTATTATCACGACATTCAATATTAATAACTTATGTAAAAAACTTCAAATAAAGTCATGTGAACTTCATTTACTTATTTACTTCTGTCGCGTACTTAAGTCGCGTCGTCATTAAGATTAAAATAACTTTTGCTAAACCGAACCAATTTTAATAAAACCAAGACTAAATCTCGAGGATATGCTTTATGAATTTTTCTGGTGAGGTTTACTCATGAACGCGGTACTTTAGTAGTGATGTGTGTTCAAACAAACAGACAGTCAGACATTGCTAAAAACGATTGAAATATATTTTATTACTTATACCAAAAGACGGTCTGATTTTTTTTTAAATAAATCTTAAAGACAAGTTAAATTTACATTCTTATTATATGTGTAGAATGTGTATAGATAGATAATTATAATATTTAAGAATATCCTAAAAAAAGAACAATTATTGTAATTAAACAAAACAATTTTTTTACACACAAGCGCGCTTTTGCTACATTCAATTATAAGTTAATTTAATATTGTAGTGAGTAGTAACTAAGTACACCATAATGAAGAGCCGAGAGGTCGTAAATTCTTTTATGAGATGACAATTATCAGGCCTCTGTATGGGTTCGCCCACCTGCGCAAATCGCACAGGGCGATGGCCGTCAGAGCCATACGCGGATACCGCACGATCTCATACGAGGCGGCCTCCCTATTAGCCGGATCCCCACCCTGGGACCTGGTAGCGAAAGCCCACGCGTCCCTTTACCAACTACGCGTGGAGGCGCTGGAGCAGGAACAACGACTCGTGCCTCAGGAAATCGAGGCACTGAGGTCACAGCTCCACCAGGTCCTAGTGGTTGACGAGTGGCGACGACGACTTGAGCGGCCGAGCTCAGGCGTGGCAATTATCGAAGCCGTTCGGCCGGTCATGGTCGAATGGCTCACCAGGCGGAGTGGCACCATAAGCTTCCGGCTGACGCAGGTGCTCTCGGGGCACGGTTGCTTCGGGAGTTACCTGTGTCGCATAGACCGGGAGCCACTTGCAGTGTGCCATCACTGTGACTGCGCGACAGACAACGCTCAGCACACTCTAGAAGTTTGTCCCGCCTGGGATGTGCCACGCCGCGAGCTTGTCGCAGCCATAGGCCCGTATCTCTCGCTCTCGTCTGTCGTCTGTAAGATGGTTGAGAGCGAGACCGGGTGGGACTCCGTCGCCTCATTCTGCGAGACAGTTATGCTCGCTAAGGAGGCGGCGGAGAGGGAGAGAGAGCAGACCACTAGGCTCCTCTCCCGCGGCCGACGAACACGGCGGCACCGGTCGGAGACGATCTGAGGCCGCCGTAAAGCGCCTGCAGGCGACGTGACGCGGGCACGTCCGTCGCCCAGCACTATAGCTGGCCCCGCGGTGGAGTCGCATTGTGCCGTGTGACTCACGGGGAACAGTTCGTCGGGGGGGTTTAACACCCGCCCCTCCCTGAGGGTTCTTCCACCTTGACCCCTCAAGCCGCAGAAGGGGCCCTTTACGAGGGGCCGACACCTGCCGGGTGAGCAGAGGTAGTGCCGTAGGCAGTTCCTGCTCCCCGGCCAACAGGTGTAAGGAGGCACCATGGGGTTTTAGTCAGTGCAAGTCGGACATACCCCACCCTAGCTACCCGGCCAAGGGTGGGCATCCGAAGGGATTTCCCCATGTAAAAAAAGGCATCTGTATATGTATCAAAAATCAATAACACAGGTATGGTATATCAGCTGTTTAATTTCCAACAGTGTAAGCTATATTTATAGTGGCTATCAATGACTGCATTAGAAATTAATTCGCATATTTATTTATTTATTCGTATTCTTCTATCCATAACATATTCGCATCAACATATTCAGAATTAACAATATATCGGGAAAGGGATGTAGATACAATTTGATACGAGTCACTTCCCTTCCCCTTGACGCGTCGCATGAGCATGTCATTGTAATGTCACAAAGGTTAGTGACGTCATGACTTAGGTGCAAGTAACTGAGTCACGGTAATTCCAAAGTCCGTCAAACGCCTCGAGATTAATAACTGTATGCTTTAGAAAATCATTAAATGGTTTTCTTCTCCGTCAAGCCAATAAGATCAAAGGCACATACATATATGAAATACGAATGTGTTACAATATATGATAATGGAAATTACAAAAATTAATCATTTGTAACCAATCTATACAAATATTATAAAAAGGTAAAGTTTGTGAGTTTAACTACTGATCCGATTTGAAAGATTATTTCAGTGTAATATACTTCATTTATTGGTTATAGACTATATATATATATTATACTAAGATCTATAGGAGCAGAGCAACAATGAAGAATGTTTCAAATTCGGGGTTTTTTTCCTCTTGAGAGTTTCCGCTGCGTATTAGGGTTAGTCCTAGTTATACCACGCGAACGAAGTCGCATGCAGAAGCTAGTGATATTATAACTTAAATGCTGTGTAGACTCGTCATAAGCGCTTTAACAGCGCTTTGTTGAAACTTGTCTAGCTAGCAAACGTGATCTAGCCACGTCAATCCACCTGTATCTAAGCAACATATAACTATTTATTTTTCACCACTGATATTGCGAAAATGCCACCTTACTTCCACATTTTATCTAAGACAGTATGGTGTTACAATATTACATTACATACGTGTGCCTTATCATGCCCTTTGTTTTGTCAAAATATCATGTAGGTAACGCGTATCGACAGCTTTTCTATACTAATATTATAAAGCTAAAGGGTTTGTTTGTTTAACGTGCTAGTCTTAGGAACTACTTGATACTGAACTTATATCAAAAATTCTTTCAGTCTTAGACAGCTCATTTATCGAGGAAAGTTATAGACTATATATCATCGCGCTAAGGCCAATAGGAGCGGATCACCAATGAAGAATGTTTAAGAATCGGTTTTTTTTTTCTCTTGTGAGCTTTCGCTGCGTGTTAGCGTTTGTCCAAATTAACGCGGACGAAGTCGCGGGCAGAAGGTAGCTAGTTATAATATCAATGATATTTGTATTCGTAACGCAGAAAATTAAGGCCACTATCTCCACTTGCGATATTATGTAAACGTTAAACGAGGAATTAACTATAATCTGTCGTACATAGTTGCTTGGTGAAAAATAATTTATACAACTGGAATAGATTACTTCACATTTAAGCACTATCGTAGTTTCGTACAAAAGAAACACATCGTATTCAAAATGTTCAAAACGATCGTCGTTTATTATTCAACTAATTCTATCTATACACATTACACAAGTAATTTAGAACTCTACAGAAATAAAAATCAGTCGCCTAATGTAGCATGAGCGAATCATTTAAAAACGGCTAAATTTATTTGGCCAATTTTTTTTTTGTATTCGTAATTGTTAGAACTTGTATGAAAGTCTCTAAAAATCGTATGGAAGAAGAGTCGGATACAAGCAGCGAAATCCAAAAAAAATATTGACTGAATTGTTGGACTGACGTACAATTGCCAATTTATTTCATTACTGTACTGGAAATATTGAATCCCATTTTCTTTGTTAGCACACCCCTGCGAGGCAAGGGCGAGCAGAGTTCCAAACGAAATCGTGTCGCCATTTCAATTCATCTTATATCTATGGTTTAGACCACGTAGCTTACATAGATTCTATTAAAATAATGTTCACCGTACGGTTATTTTGTTGCTGTTTGTAAATAATTCATAAAACTTTTTGTTTTGTAATGTATTTTCAATAATTTCTATACTATAGTTGATTCCAGTCTTAACATTAAAAATGACGATGCACACAGCTAATCACAAATTCACGAATACCGTATCCCACAGGTGATTAATTCACAACGAAAGATCGAGGAACAAATTACATCAGATGGCTTCGTCAACCACGGGACGTCCGCACGTCCACAGTATACACAGCTGCCGAAAACTCCCCGCGCTGATTGGTCGACGGACCCGAAACCCATCTGTCGGATCGATCCCATCTGCAGATAAGTTGGCAGATGGAAAAAAAACATGAAAAGTAAAACTTATCACCGCCGAAAAAATTTAACACCTGCACGTCGTCATAAGCGACACTAGAGTAGATTTAATTTTATTAATAGTTAAATTTCGTCGCTGTTTTTGTTCCTTTTTGTAATTGTAAATTTATCTACATATTTAAAATTTTCTAAATGTATTTATAAGGTTTGCCATGAATAGTTTATTATTCGAAACGAATTTGAAATGAGTGCTTTGTATATATTTGTATATATATATTATTTAATTATCAATTTATTTTACTTGTTTAGTACATTTATTTATTAAAACTATATGTTAACTCTTTATGTATACTATTAATTTACATTAATATCTTTAGTTCCAGAATATCGCTGATTCACAGAGAGAAAATATTTTGTAGTATTAAGTTCAACAGTGTATGAACTAAAAAGGGCAAATAAATACCTGCCTTAATTCTTACATTCATCCAATTATTTATAGCTTAAACCATGTGAATTGTTTTGACCGAGCAATCGTTTTGATGACAGATTTGTTGAAATTCAGTTTCTACTATTATTTTCTTATATTTTGATAAGTAAGCAGTCGCAGTAAACAAAATATATCGCTGTGTTTAAATTTTCACTAATTCAACTAACAGGCCATATACACAGTATGTGTATTATAATGTAAATTAGTCATGTGTTTCTGCAATTCTGTTGTTATACGTTGTTGATTGATTACGACATAACATTATTTATCGTGGAATTCGCTTGCTACATAAATTCTTGTTTAGTCGTTAACGCGTTCGCAAATATTAAATTAATCACATATACATGTAATTCATGGAGTTTTGATTGTTTGAATTTTGGAAATTATATACTTTGTTATTCGTATTTCCAAACGACTTTGTGTTTTTCTGTTAAGTTCTACTTACGTTGGAAACATAGCCGAATTCCTCTTCGATTTAAATTTCGGTCAGACGAAACATTTATTAAAATATAAAAAAAAACATCTACACTTTGGTGTTTTTAATATTATAGCGTAGATATTAAATTAAATCATTATTCAATATTTATCAGGATTTATTCATTGAATTAAGGCTGTTCTGAGAATCATGTCCACATTGCACTTAGTAAAATCTAATATACATATTATAAAGACGTAAAGTTTTTGAGTTTGGGATGTTGTAGAGGGTAATCTCAGGAACTAACGGTCCGATTTCAAAAATTCTTTCAGTGTTATATAGCTCATTTATCGAGGAAGGTTATAGGATATATATTATCACGCCAAGACCAATGGGAGCGAAGCATCGATGAAGAATGTTTAAAAATCGGGGTTTTTTCCTCTTTAGAGCTTCAGGCGCGTGTTAGCGTTAGTCCAAAATAACTATTCCACACGGACGAGGTCGCGTGCAGAGGCTATTTTATTTATGTATATTATATATAGATAGGGTAGTTAGATTAAAGAATATTTTACAAAACCTATAAAATCACTATCATCGTAATCAGACTGGTGACAGGATATAATGAAAGAAAGAATTCCGCAGGTCATTATTTACTTAAGATATTTATTTTAGTAGTAGTATTCACTTTATACATAACCTATTAAATTGTTTTAAAATACAACTTTAAAGTTATAAAACCCATATATCACTGTCCTTTAATTTACTAGAATATCTTATTCCTAATTTATATGAATGAGACTTTTTTCCGCTTCAGGCACAATTTTGTTTTAAAACAACACGGCTAAACTAACAATTGGTGCAAATACCGATTTCGCCAACAAAATCCTACCGTTTCAGTCTGATACCTACCTACACCAAACATAAAAACTGGCATGAATAAATCTTTACATTACACTGAACGACTACAATATGTCCGTGAACATAAACCGGTGGACCGGTGCGTGAGCCGATGAAGAAATGCGATTGTATGTCCACTAAACAGGTATAAACGTGTATATATGTCTCTCTGACGTAACAGACACGTGTGTCGATAGTCAATAATTGTAATTTATACATATACTTATGTAATAATTTTAAGCCACCGATCAAACGTCCGTACATTTCTATAGTCCGTATTGAAAATCATCGCTACAAAATCATTCAGTTGCACTGCAGCAGGTAACTGAATAGAGATGTTGTTGTTAGGGATATTTTTTTTGTAAGCGTGATATGTTCCAACAATAAAAAAATGTATTCTTCTTTCTTCATAAGGCGTCTTATGGGTATTTATTTCATTTTTTTTAATTGTAGCACGACAAAGTGACTGCACTATGCTTGATGGTAAGCATAGTACAATACAAAAACTTTGGCAACTAGAGACCGATTATCCATCACCGCTGTCATGCCGGCCTGTATAAGTGTCTCTTCACTTTACGACCCCATAAATGGGAAAGTATCAATCTGTCTCTATTTATGTAATTTTTTCAACGAATTGATATTCGCCCAGATCGCAATAAAGCTAGATAAAGCAGATAGCCTGGCATCTAGAGAAAGGCAAAAGCTACGTATACCATAAATAGCCGCAGACGAAGGCGTGGAAAGAGCTAATTGAGTTCTAAAAGAGATAGATTACATACTTCATCACATTTTTTATACTATAAAAGGATAACTGGACAGACTATCACACAAGGTATTGTGTCTCAGTTGTCATGAGTATGTTACAATTCTAGCAGTTCAAAACATAATAACATAACAATAAAATCTCTTTACGATTTTTAAAAGTATATGATAAAAGTGTATTATTAAAATGGATCAAGATCCCAGAGCTGCGAGACCTATCAGAGAACTATCGATCTAGACTACTTTAAGTTCTTCCTTCTGTAATCGTAAACGCTTTATCTCTTGATAAGGATAAGGAAATATATCAGTGTTTTTTCTTTCAAAATAGCTCATTCATCGAGGAAGGGCTATATATCGTCACGCTAAGACCAATAAGAGCGGAGGACCAATGAAGAATGTTTCAAAGTCGGGATTAATGTATGTATTACTTAATATATTTTCGCCATTTACGTAAACAAAGTCGCGAGTTTAAGTTAGTGTTAGCCCAAGGCTCCAAAGTAACTATTCTACGCGGAAGAAATTGGAAGCAGAATCTGGTTATAAATAGATGTAAAGTTTTATAGTTTGTTCTATAGCTGATACAATTCTCTATTTTTTTTCGAACTGAGTACGCTATTGACCTAGCAAGATTTTTTTTTTCGAAATGTCTACGCTATTGACCCAGCAAGGTCTTAACAGCTTCACCGGACTACAACCTAGCAAGATCTTCACCGGACTACTAAGGCGAGCGCTTAAGGCACTCAGCCGATTTTATTTAGGCAACTAGCTCAAGGGTGCACGGCACACCTCAGCTTGGGCTGTTGTCTGACACATACAAAACTCCTGTCAAGCGATGACCAGGTTTTAATTATTACAATGTCTTTTATTCTTTACCATTATACAAATTCTCAGAGAATCGCTGGTATATGTAAAAAAACAAACGTCTTCTTGCCTTAGTAACTTCGTACTTAAATATTTTACAGTTTTCCCAAATTTCGTAAAACAGTCGAGGTAAAATGATTCTGAAGCCCAACTTTTTCAAGTCCCCGTTCATTAAACTGTTTATTACTTAACTAAGTTAGCAACTCTAGTCGCCGCGCCGGGAACTTGGGAAACCCTGGTTACTATTGATCGTTCTGAAGCTTGAAAGTACAACACCCTATTTGTTCATAATGTAGAATCTATGACTAAGGTTTTGCATATCTATACTTTATATTATGATGTTCAAAAGGTTGTTTCTCTAAACGAGATAATAAGAAAAACTATTCCAGATTAAAAAATAAATCTTGTTAGATATTTATAACGTAGTTTTTAGGAAGAGTATCACGCTACGATTCTTGGGGGTGGAGCGTAGTTCTCATACAAAGATTAAATGAAAAAGTACGCTGAGTGAAAAAACTGATTATGGGGGCGGCCTGTTACGACAAGAGAATTGATATAATTACCATACCATAATTTAAAAACGGTCAATTATAGTATGGTATATGGATTAACAAGAGGGACCGGAGGATGTCATTCCGCCCTGGTAATAAAAAAACCGTCGCAAATTATATACCTTCCACAGGAATCACTTTATCTACTCGTGAAAACCGCATGAAAATCCGTTCAGAAACTTTTCTGCTTATCGCCTAACAGACAGACAGACAGACTCGGTAGGGAACTTTGTTTTATTGTATTTAATGTAATGTAAACTCTAGCGCAGTATATTTTTATTTATATTTCTGAGATTTTCGCTTATGCTGAATTTGCATAAGAACCGATCAAACATCCGACATAATAAAGTTAATGAACATTCGGTTACGAACTGTTAGCCGGGATTGAAAAATGAAATTTTTACTGCGCTCTAAAAATGTTTTATGACACGACGGCCAGAGAGACGTTCAGTCGTAGTTAGTACATGACCGTTTCCTGTATAAAAAACAGCTCGTGGGTTCTTTTAGTAACGTATCAAAGTTCAAACACCACAAGCTTCCTCTTTTATTCCTAAACTATAAAATCCTTTACAATTGACAAACACAATAGAACCCAAAAAAAAAACTACAAACATTAAATAATAAAACATTATTGACATTATTGTCGAAATTAGTAAAATTTTATATAAAACCCTTTTTAAGTGTACTAAAAAAAATGACAAAGAAATTCTAACAAGACAATAGCGAAATGTTAAACCTGATAATAACTTGTATTTGGAATGCCTCAGAGTAATGGAAAATGAATTGCCTCATACTACTTAGACAAACCGCGCTCTGTAGAAATTTATTCAATAAAGTATAGCTACACCTAATAAACAGCTAATACACCATACATGAATCGACACTATACCTATATGAACAATGTGTAGGCACATAGGCCTTTACTAGCTACCACAGCATGCACCATGTGGTAGGCAAAGTTAATCGCAATATTATAAAGAAAGATGTAATAAAAACTAAAATAATAAAATAGAGACTTTACCACTATGTCTCCGCTGGAAATCTTTCTAGAAGAAAACAAGGAAAAAAAGAAACAAGAAATAAAGAAGCGACGCCGCACGTGATCATATTAAAAGCAAATCTCTTCAGTAAGACCCACGCTCCTGGTGAGTGACTACAAGCATTCTTCAAATATTAACATTACCAGCAGAAACACAACAATATGCGTTAACATCGCTTTCCTCTCCGAACAATAGATTCGTCCACGTTCAAAAAACGTTCGCTTCCTTCCATAGCAATAAAAGGCAATTAGATTACTTCCTCCGCACACAATAGAGTATAAGAACCAGCTGCCGTGACGCCGGCAACAATTAAACAAGGGTGACAAAACTAACTTCATTAGAGACGCTGCTACATAATTCATTATTTTTGGAATTCATTTTTTAATTCTCATTTTAGGCCTTTTATTTTGTATTGACTTAGTGTCATTGTCGAATATTATTAGAAAATAAAACATTACCTGTTTTAATTTGAGCAATATTTATTTACATATATTATTCATACAACCATCTTCTTGCATATCTATACATATAATAAAAATGAAGTGTCTGTATGTAACAGCAAAATAAAAATTTTTCACTGATTGGGTATGAATGTATACACGCTACTGATAACAAAAATGCAATTTTTAAAATTTTTGTCGGTCTGTCTGTCTGTTTGTTTGTTCCGAGTAATCTCCGAAACGGCTGGACCGATTTTGACGGTAATTTCACTAGCAGATAGCTGAAGTTACTGCGGGTAACATAGGCTACTCTAAATTACATTAAGTGTTAACCGCGGCTTCGTCCGCAATGCTATCTCCAAAACGGTTAGACTAATTTTCACGAAACTTTCACCAACAGATAGTAGACATCATAACAAGTAATTCAGTTTATTTTAATTCAGACTAACTGTTAACCATGGCTTTTCCCGTAATGCTATCTCCAAAACAGTTAGATTGACCTAACCAAAATTTTTATTTCCAGATAGCTGACCTTACAAAAAGTAATTCAATCAATTTTAATTTATACTAGCTGGTAACCGTGGCTTTGCTTGTAGTACTATCTCCAAAACCGTTAAACTGATCTTCGCGAAACTTTCATTGTCAGATAGCTGAACTTATAAAAAGTAATTCAAGCAATTTTAATTTATACTAGCTGTTAACCGTGGCTTCGCCCGTAATACTATCTCCACAACAGTTAGACCAATCTTTACAAGACTTTCACTGGCAGATAGCTGACCTTATAAAAAGTAATTCAGGCAATTTTAGTTTATACTAGCTGTTAACCGTGGCTTTGCCGACAGTACTTTCTCCAAAAGGTTAGAACGATTTGCCCGGGACTTTCACCTTACCTTATAAAAAGTAATTGAGGTTATTCTATTTTAGACTAGCTGTTACCCGCGACTTTGTCTGTATGATTGTAGCAAGATTTCAACTCATTCTTTATTTTTAATTAGATAAATAATCATCAACTAATTGTTTATAATTCGATATTATATTTTTAGTAACTTTGAAGATAGAACAGGTCTTCCTAATAAGATTTTAGACCATAAACGTATTACATTATTAGTATTGAATACCTCCATAATACAATTTCTTGCAGAATAGACAAGCGTTTATTTTTTGTATAGACACAAAATCATAATTATAATGACAATGTAATGTAAATGTAAACTTCATGATAATATTTTAAGTTACTGTTTCATTAGTTTCTTACACAGTGTAAGTGAGCACGAAGATAGTTATATGGTGGATTAAAATCCCAAATATGTTGCTAATGGTAAACCTCACTAGGTACATTGTTAGTATTTATATATCTATTAATTATTTTCTACTAATATTATATTCTACTATATTATATTACACTAATTTTATATTCTCCTATATTATAATACACTAATTTTATATTCTACTAATATTTATATATCTATTGTATTCTACTCTAAGTGGCGTGCGTGTCGTACTTAGAATTATTTTTAAAGAGCATTTCTATAATTGTACATAGTCTCACAAGTTTATAATTCTTTAATACAATTTAAAAAAAACGTGCGGAGCTGCGGCTAGTTATAACTATATCTATATTAATATTACAAAGAGGTAAAGTTTGTGAGTTTGTGACGTTGTGGGGGTAATCTCAGGAACTACTAATCTGATTTGATAAATTCTTTCAGTGTTATATAGCTCATTTATCGAAAAAGGTTATAGGTTATATATCATCACGCTAAGACCAAAAAGAGCAGAGTACCAATTCAAAATGTTTCAAAATCGAGATTTTTTCCTCTTGAGAGCTTCAGCTGCGTATTAGCGTTAGGTCAAAGTAACTATTACTATACGGATGATGTCGTGGGCTGGGGCTAGTATTATATATTATCAGGCATCATGTCTTCGTTTGTCCGCTAGTACGGTTATAATTCAGAATCTATTAATTCGATTTACATGATTCTTTGATCAAATCATACGCATATTATCTAGTAAGGTTTGTTTTCCTAACTAATATAATATTTATTCTATTTCACATTTTATTACAATATTTTTTAAGGGACGCCAGCGCACTCCATTTTCATTTGTTTTCTTACTCGCATAGCCATATAGATCATTAAACCTAAAGATTCATATATGGCCAGTACACTACATGTGCCTCAATTAAATTAAACATACAATATGTAATATAAACTATTTACAATTAATATAATTGTATTTTATTTACTTTTTATAACTTGATTTCTTTAGTCTATATTTTCTTGTATGTCGAGTCATACTATTTGCTGTTGTTGTTCATAGGATTCGAGCGCCTTCGTTGGTTCTCAAATTTCACCCGAACATTACTTAAAACTGCCTTAAAACTGTCAGTAGATTAATACGTTCTTGTATTGGCTGGTCACTGTCTCTCTATTGCCTAATTTTTATATCTGGATTAATTAAACGATTTCCAGTTTTTCACCTCAAATGATCAATATGACCGTGTATTCAGTAACCCTACTTATCGGTTAGCTTATAATTAGAGGATCCGCTACAAACTTCCACTTTTCCAAGATGTCATTTCTCCCTTTCAAGATAGTCTTTCCTTTTTAGTAACTAACTTAAAAACATTATTTATCATGAAAAAGACACTGGGCCGAGCTCATAGGAGCCCTGTTTTATATAATACGGCCATAAAAGCTATGTGTATTACACGAATATTAAAGATGAATACAGTAGAAACGCGAGCGCTCCAGTTTATTTATGGAGTTACATTAGCAGATCGCATTAGGAATGAAAAGATACGTAGAATGGTTGTTCTGTGAGAGAGCGTCACCTACATAATTCGTGGGGTTTGAACACGTGTAACGTATGAATGACGAAGGAAGGACAAAAAATCGTACGGGTGCGAATCCGACTTTTGGATCGAGCGTTCCGTTACACTACAAAACTTATTATATTATGTATTTGCAAAAATATTTTGTCTTTCTTTTATTTATTGTATATTTATTATTTGCTGTTTTCCTTCTGCACATTAATAACAATATGCTGTGATGTTGTTTATGCGATAAATCAAAATAATTATGGGGAGGTCCCCTTTATTATTTGTGAAGATATTTACCATAACATTTTTTATAAACAATTCTACAAAGGCTAATAACTGTTACGATTTAAAACATACAGCTCTTTAAGATTAGAGCATATAGCAATATTTCTTTGTACTTTTTTATGTTTAACAATAATCAGCTATACTAACAAATCAAATGTGTCTATCTGCAATGTTAAATAACAGTTATAGGAGATAAACTTAAAACTAAGTATACTTAATGCACGAAAAACGTACTTGTTATTAAAAAAAAAGTATTTGTTAGTCTGTTTCCTCCGGCTACTTTCCGAAATGGTTGGGCCGAATTTGACGGGATTTTCAATATTAGATAGCTAATTTTGTAAGAAGTAATAAATTACTTTACCAAAGGTTAGCTTTGTTTTAAAAAAAGGGTTCAGCGTAAATAAAATAAACTAAAGAGGCAGTGTCCAATACGGCGCGCGGTGAACACGCACATATGTAATGAACAATTTGTTTTTGCCAAATTCCACACTGCCAAATCTTTGGTAACAGCTACTCCAGGCTAAAGATCAAAAGCTCTATCGAGAAACACTCAACAAACAAAATTAACACGCACAAAGTACATTCAGACTGAACAATAATTTGTGGATTGCACAAATTATTCTACCGTCCAAAGAAAGAAGGGCGGCATTTAATAGTACTCTTTGTAAACTATGAATTTGTTATATGTGGGGTGTAATGGGTGTTTGGGGTGTAAGGGGTGTTTGGGGTTTAAGGGGTGTCGAGTTACATCTTAAGACTTGAGACACCCAAGCCAACCTCACCTGCACGTGGTGCACCCTGCTGATCAACGAACGAGGCAATGGCGATAGCGGGGTGGTAGGGAATTACAGCCTGACTGGGTCGCAACCACCATGTACATGGCGAAAAAGCCCGTCATAGTGACTCGCTTTTGCGCGTCGCGTTTCGGGATCAGCCTGTGCATATCAAGTACCGGGTGACTTTCGTCATTATGGCCGGCATGACAGCGGCGACCGACAATGGATGATCTGTCTCTCGGTGGTCGCCACTGTTTATGGATTTGTACTATGCTTACCATCAGGCATAGTGCAGTCACTTTGTCGTGGCTCAATAAAAAAAAAAATGTTCTTAAATTACACTTAATAGAATAACAAGTTCCAAGAACTTTGCTAAAGGCGAAGTCTACATAATTTTCTCCGATTTAAGTTTTAGTTAGATGCATTCCTATTCCTTACAGCGGCATAACTGTCCATTTAAAATCGAACCTAGAACTCTGAGTACCGTGTCAACAGTCTGACAGTAACATAAACTATTACGTGGTATGAACGTCCATAGAAGCTGAGACCACTCACGGACCTACTTATAATGGATTAAATAAAAGAACACAGATTGCCACTTAAAGACTCGCTCTTATAGAAATAAGGATCTCGAAGAATCAATACAGATGGTTGAAGGAATATGTGTCAAAAGGAAAAAAGAGCATTGTTTTCGAGCTGACTACGCTATTGACTTAGCAAGGTCTTAACAGCTTCACCGGACTACTAATGTGTGTGGCCTGTGGTTGCGTGGGCGTGGGCGTGAGCACGTTCTGTTTGGAGAGACAGGCGGGTACTGATCGTTCACTGCCGTTATTTCATCAGGAGGGTGAAAAAAGAACATACCATTATTTTTTGATAACCTAGCAGATGTATAACGCGATGGCACATCGTTTAAAACAATGTAGCTTGTGAGTAAATTTAATAATTTACATTTATTAACATCTCAAACAACCGATTACCCGTATAAGTAAGTGGTCACGAACATGTGTTCCCCATCAGCGAGAGGTATTTTATATAAATTAATGGAAGTCATTTAATTTTATGGCGTTCCAATGATGATCTAATACGTTGAGTCAAATGGATTACGACTATTATGTGCAGGGGTTGGTTGGTTTTATTATATTATAGTAACATAGGAGAGTGCCTTTTACTCTACCCACATAAATAATGGGAGTAGTGCTGGTATATAATACGAAAACGCTTTCATTTCATTACATTCAAAGGGTCTTTTGTTGTTTATTATTCATTTATAGCTTGTAAGCCCAATTCCGCGAAAAGTTTTTTTTAAAGTTATCATCAACCCTCTTTAACATACTCCCGAAGTGTACAGTAAATTTATAAAAGCATATAGCGAACCTTGATCTAAAATGCCAGCAAGCACTAGCACCCGCCCAGAGATTACCTTTTGCAAACTTTTCTTATATACAATAATATTATATGACGCTGTACTTGCAAATTTTTAAACTACATTAGATGAACTAATATAGTATATATGTAGCTACTAAGCTTTGACCAAATCTCTGTACATGTCTGTTGTTATTATTCCGGTTTGATTTTCTATGAATTACCCGTTATACATAATTAAACAATAGTATAATTCAACTTTATTAATTAACATACCTAAATTATTTATAAATATGATGTCCTCTTTAATGACGTATATGTTACTAACAACGTTAACTATTACGGGACAAATAAATAAAGTAACTACCTCATTAAAGTCGACCATCGATATTTTCCTGTATTTTGAAATTATTATAGTTGCACTTGTAAAACATTTTTAAAATAAATGATATGAAGACAAAGAAACATTAGTTAATTGTTTATTCTTCGTTTCATTTATTATTTCATTATTATCTAACAACTCATTACTAATTATCGCCTCTCTCAAAACGTGTATTAAGGGTGGACACACGATCCGCAAGTGAATGGAGACGACTTTTGATTGTCACAGATGCAGGTTGTTAATGAGGATCTCATCAAATACACTAAGATAGTATTAGTTTTCACTAGAATATTCCTACCCAATTAGGCCTCCCACGGTAGCGGCTCAAGCCTAGGATCGATCCCTCGGTAGGGAGCCCTTGAGTGCGTTGCTTGCGCGATACGGTGACACACAAATATAGATCACTGCTACAACACTACACTATCACCCCCACACTCGTGCACGCCTACACGCTTACACATGGAAGTGGAAGGGTTTTATTTTTTTCCCTTATCGAACTGAAAAATCTCTAATTTTCCGATAAAAATTATATGGAGGGGTTGTTGAGGCGTGTATGCTTGGTACACATATGTGTCTCAACAACTCAAACATATATGAATAGTTAGCTAAGATAGGTCGCGAGTTTGCATGTAACAGGTAACAGCCAAGCCGAGGTGTGCTGTACACCCTTGAGCTAGTTGCCCAAATAAAATCGGCTGAGTGCCTTAAGCACTCGCCTTAGTAGTTCGGTGAAGCTGTTAAGACCTTGCTAGATCAATAGCATAGTCAGTTAGAAAAAAAAAAGAGTATTCGACAACCGATCATGAATGCGCATTCTACTTTATTAGCTATTTTTAATTATGGATATAAGAAATACGAAAAGATGAACTTATTCAAATCTTGACGACATCAATAAGTGGACATATTTTCCTCAATCACAATCACATATGCAGTGATTTCAATAACAATTGCAACAACGAAATTTTAAAAGTTTATTCATTCAGATTTAAATCTTCATCGAAATGAAGTGAGACCTTTGACATACACAAAAATAGTAGTTACACCTTTTCTTTCCAGAATCATATCACTTCCATGACAGTTTAAACGTTTTCATAATAAACTAGCCTCTGCCCGCGACTTCGTTCGCGTGGAATAAAGATATTCTTTATTTCTAACACACAGCGGAAACTCTCAAGAAGAAAAAAACCCCAATTTTTAAACATTATCAGTTGGTGCTCCGCTCCTATTGGTCTTAGCGTGATGATGTATAGCATATAACCATTCTCGATAACTGAGCTATATAACATTGAAAGAATTTTTCAAATAGGACCAGTAGTCCCTGAGATTACCCCCTACAACGTCACAAACTCACAAACTTTACCTCTTAATAATATTAGTATAGATAGTAAAGATAAATTGTAAAACTATAACACAGTTTCCCAATTTGGCAACATGAGTCCGCAACCTCGTATGCGCAAGGAGAGCTAAACCAACGAATTGCTAGCTTCCGAAAGCGAGTGAACGCGAGGCCGACCGCGGCGCGCCTTATTATCTCGAATGTACCCTATACTGCCTTTAACTACGTGTTACGTTTCATCAATGGAATGCATAGTCAGTACGCGTGGGATTAATGTAGTTGAGATTAAAGAAGAATAAAACACACACACCTATATTATATATTAACAGATGTTCTGTACTGTACATACGTACTGGCTGGATATTTGATGGGATTTCCCAATGAAAAACATCTCACGAGTTTGCCTACTTTTAACCTCTATTTGACCACTTTCAAAATCCTGTTTAATATTATATAAAGAACTATAATGGTTCCATATACCCTGATTCAGACTGGGTGTTTACTTAAAAAATACTGTGAATAAGGCGTTAACAATTATTAGGTCATTTTCTTTGGTCTGTGAAAGATGTGACTGTCTATTTTTAAACATGTATTCTACAACAACCCTAAATTTTACCTATTCTAGAACTACAGATACCTAAGAATCTACTTGGAAATATAGTAAAATAACGTATATACAAACGCAAATAAAATCACTTGTATTTACTTTATTTGTTAATAATTTGGAGTACTCATTACTTTACATTACATACACCTATAAAAAAAAAACATTTGTTGAATGTATGTAAGCGCATCGCTTCAGAGCGGTTGCACTTAATTGGCTCATTCTATTTATGCTGAGTTATAGTTATAGTATTTTTATAAATAATCTTTGTACCACGTACAACATAGTACCTTTTAGTAATTTATCCATGTTGATATGTTTCTATTGTAGATTATTCTACGTTGTTACACTAAATATTTGGCATTAAATTTATAACTTGTATTTGTTACACTTGATATTGGCGAAATTACCTACATATGCAGAGACCATACCGGAAGGAATCAATCAAGCCAGTTTTATATATTATATTCATCCGAACAACGGGCTACCTGGCTGCCGGTAAGAGTTGCGTTTATTTGTGCATATCGTACCTTTACAGTCAAAAATATTGATTTCTAAATAATTTATTTTAGGATGTTTTTTTTCACTAACTTTGAAACGTTATTAAAATGGAATTATTATTGAAAGACATTTTTGGTATTGACAATAATGTGCTTGATACTATTTTTGAGAAATAAAAATAAAAGTAATCTTAACCCATGTTAGAATAGCAGTAATTTTATTATTATTATATTTGGATATAAATAAGTACAAATTTCATCTTTCACACTAATTTAGTTATTAACTCAATATTTAGATCGATTTATTGCTATAAAAATAATGTGTATAGAATATAGCTATAGGTATAGTTTAATGCAGTAATGGCTGCACGATAAAGATAACGATAATTGTGGCAGCGTATGTTATCGACGCATTTTCGACCATCGACCACGGCGGCGTGATCTGTGGTTATGCGGGCGTGGGCGTGAACACGCTCTGTTTGAAGAGACAGGCTGGTACTGATCTTTCGCTGACGTGATTGAATCAGTTTATAAAGAAATGTGTCTGACTGTAATAAATTCATGCTTTTAATTGCGTTTAAAAGTTACTGAAAAAAAATGTTCCTAAACCTATTCATGAATCAAAATGCGCATTGAAAATACAACGTTAACCGGCTACCAAGTGTCCTTTCGGAGTAATACCACCCTCTCACAGAAAATCGACGTGAAATAACAGTGCTTGCATTGTAGTGTTTCGTTTGGTCAGTGAGAGCGCCGGAGGCCCACCTCTCTTCTCCTTTCCTCCTTTGCCTTCCCCTACCCTCCCCCATATACAGGTTGGCATCGCACTTACGACACCCCTGGTGTTGCTAGTCTATAGAGGGTGGTGGTCACTTAACATCACATGACCCACTTGTTTGTTTGCCTCCTGTGATACAAAAAAATATATATTGATATATTAAGGAACCAGGTATTCGAAAATTCTTGTTCTTTTAACGTTGCTGGCTCTTGTACTAAGGTGTCGCAAAAAAGTCTAGTTACGTTAACTACAAATTTTTGTTTTTCGTTATCCTGGAGAACCCCTTGCGTTTTATGGGACAAAAAGTTAGAACAACCGTACGAAGTCAGAGCTGACAACAAGTCTATATATGTAAGTGATATCAACATGTTTTAAAAAAGTTATTTCCTTTGCATATCATCAATCTTTTAACACAATCCAAAAGGAGTACACAACATTTTTCAATAGTGACTATCTAAAAGGGGAACATTATCGGCTGTTAGTCACAAATTAACGTTGCGTTAAATTCAGTACTAAGTGATTAACACACGTACATTACGCAAGATCTTTCTTACACCATTAGTCGGGTTTCGGCGAGCCAAATTAGAATACATTTGTAGTAAACTACATTAATGCTAACACGTTTTAATGTTATACTATTATTATCTATATATACATAGGCAGAGGGAAATAGTACATTTTCTTCTCTGTTATTTTGATTTTCGATTTTTTTTCATTCTAATGAAAAGGCAAAAAGGTATTTACACCATACAGCCAAATCAGACCTAATTGCATAATTGTCAATTCTGGAGTTTGTGATAATTTTAATGTTCTAACAAAATGGTGGCTCCCTTGTTAGAATTTTCCATGGATTTTTGTTTTCATCCACTTAAATAAATAAGAAAATAGTGTCAAATAAATGAATAAAATATAAAATCCAATACGTAACAATCTAAGATCCCACCAAAAACTCGTACTCATAATGTTAACTTCACTGCCTTTTTGTCGATGAATATAGGTTAAAGACGAATATTTGCCAGCGATATCGAAAGACCTTTGACCTATGAATTGGATCAGAAAAGTCGAGACATTAAGAGGGGGAGGAGTCGTTGTTGCTTGGACCCTCTTCGTTGAGAGCTACTGATTGATGACTTCCGTCCATTGTGTTACACCCTTTGTACCGCAGGGCACAGAGTCGTCTACAGATTCTCAAACGAAATACTATGCTTCGTTTGACTCTGACCGTAACAAATGTTATAGTAAAGATATCAACTGCACGGTCCGGTTGCGATGATGCAATCATTTCTTGGACGTTATAACGTCTATTGTCTTTGTTTTTTCTCGTTTATAAAAACTATGATAATAAGTATTAAATACATAAAAATTTCCGCTTTTTTTTCGACTAGCCTCTGCCCGCGACTTCGTTCGCGTGGAATAGATACACTAACACCAACACTAACACGCAGCAGTTCTCAAAAAGAAAATACATCCCGATTTTGAAACATTTTTCATCTATGTTCCGCTCCTATTGATCTTAGCGTGATGATATATAGCCTATAACCATTCTCTATGAATGAGCTATATAACATTGAAAGAATTATTCAAATCGAACAAGTAGTTCCTGAGATTACACCCTACAACGCCACAACATCACAACGTCACAAACTCACAAACTTTACCTCTTTATAATATTAGTATAGAAGTATAGATATTCTGATGTGACTTTTATCGTAAAAATTATACTTTCCGCCTTATTACACATCTTCTTCAGAATACATTTTGTTTTCAGATGAAGACTCGTTAAAAAATATATATATATATATACGTAAAGTAACCCTGACTAATAATATTTATTTGCAATATTCCGCAAAGAATTTTACATCTCCTGGGTATTTTTTTTCTTACGAACTGTCTACGTTATTGACCCAGCAAGGTCTTAACAGATTCATCGGACTACTCTCTTGGGTTATTTTAAATGAGCAATAATAGTGAATTAAATTCATATGCTCGCTTATTCTGTATATATATATATATATATATATATATATATATATATATATATATATTACTCAAGAATTAATTATAAGATTTACAATGAGATAAATGTTTCATTTATCAATAATTTATCTACTTACATACTATAAATACTACGATAAAATATCTATAAATCTTTACCCGCCATACGTTAGACCGCGTATGAATCATAATACGAGGGTGTGTCCCCGTTATGTAAAACCAAGTTGGGTGTTTCTGGGACGTTCCCGTTACCACGGGTCAATGTACACAATCCACCCAAATATAGATACACAAACACGTACATTAATATGCATGCTCTAATCTGTTATAAGCGTCAAAATAGATAATATAAAGTAAAGGGAGCCACTGTGTTACCTTATACGTTGAATATTGATCTTATTTATGTATATAAAAGTATTGATTATATGTATATAGAATAGGTATCCAAAATACATAGCATCAAGGAAAAAAAGGTCATATGAGCTGTTTTCGAATTACAGTAAATCTAAAAACGAATCATTAATCCACTCGTCTTTTCTCGAGTTTGCGTTTTAGCCAGATACGCCCTCTTTTCATACGTCGTCAGTATCACTAACACATTTAACATAGTTAGATCGGGGTGAATAGCCAACCAATACATTGTTTTAAAAAATATAAGAAAGTTGCAAAAAATGCAAATAGTTTTCTTTCTTTTATACATTTTAACAAACACCAAAGTCGCGTGTAGTCCGGTGAAGCTGTTAAGACCTTGCTAGTTCAATAGCGTAGTCAAATCAACAAAAAAAAAACAAAGTCGCTAATAAATATACTAAAAACACTTTATATTACGTGGATAATTGTTCAGTTTGTTACGTACAAAATAAAACCATAAATTGCTTAAAATTAACACTCGATGATCGTATTTCATATGTAATTATAAATATTATTTACACATATATAAAACCGCATGACGTTATACATAGCTTACCCTATTACATAACGAACCGGTTTTAACATTATATATATAAATTACTTAATGTAATACATAAATTCCACGTAATATTCATATTATGTAGACGAGTTCATTTACACGTATTAGAAAGTTAAGAACTTATCTATTCACATGTATAAAACAGTTCTAATTCAAAATGTAGAAACAAAGGATCCAAACTGAAAGCTCTTTATAAATTTGATGTCATTTCTCGGTTCTGAGCAATCGAAGACAAAATAAAACGCTAAACACACACGGAAAAGGAGCGCGATGACTCAAAACACAAATATAAAACACAGATCACGCAATGATCACACCGGCGCCATATCATCACACTAAACTTTGGACATTAATTGTTGTAAACCAACATTGTGAATTATTATTCAAATGATAATTAAACTACTCAGTATTTAAACCTAGTTAAGTCACACACGAGTGCTACAGTTTCCCACAATCAATTGCGTCACCGAATTGAGGAAACGCATATAGGACCAAAACAAGATGGCGTTAATTCTTGGCGATTTTGTTTTTATACCACTCACCGAAAACCTGTTGAGCTAGCTAGTATTGCGGTAATTTATTCATTCAATATGTAGACATTTGTTCGAATCTAAGATGTCACTTTTCTTTGTATACAAATAGTACTACGTTTTTTTTATTGAAAAAAATAGATATAATAAGAATGTAAATGTAACGAGTCTGTATTTCTTCGATATTCGTAAAAAAAATTGTTGCGGGTGACCAAATATCTATACTAATATTATAAAGCTAGAGGGTTTATTTTATTGACCGCGCTAATCATAAAAACTACTGGTCCGATTTAAAAAATTCTTTCAGTCTTAGATAGCTCATTTATCGAATAAGGCTATATATTATATATATCACACTAAGGCCAATAGGAGCAACAGTAGTATGGTGGAACTGTTAAGACCTTGCCAGGTCAATAACGTAGTCAGTTCGAAAAAAAAAGGCAATAGGAGCGGAGCACCAATGAAGAATGTTTCGAAATCGGTTACTCTTTTCATTTGATAGCAACTACTGCGTGTTAGCGTTAGCCCAAAGTAATTATTCCAGGCGGACGAAGTCGTTGGCAGAAACTATTTTATTTAATAATTCACCTCTCTATTTAATACACTTTCATCGGTGTATAAGAAGTAATTACCGCTAATGTTATCCCAACAGATACGTAATGTAAATGCAATAGAAATTAAATGTAAATACTATATCCAAGTTTACATTTCAATAAAGACTCACTTTGGTTAATCGACCTTGGCCATGAAACAAAACAATAAAGCTTTCTGTATGATATTACTTGTTTTCTTTGTATGAAACAGTGAGCGTGTATAAATAAGGCCTCGATATAATAAATCCGTGGGAAGGCGCTTTATGATTCCGTTTCTCCGGGTCTCACAATGGAGCCCCTGACACCCGTTATACAATCCTACGACATGGCTAATGTAAAAACGGCTGTTACGATTGCCTGGATCTGATTATTCCGTTAACACTCGAGCTACACAGTTAATCGCTTGTAGACAAGACTTCTTTGTTCCTAATATAATATTGGAACTACTTAACAAAAAAAAATATAGTAATTGAATTATATAAGATTATTTGAGAATCATAATATAATAATATTGAATTTGACTCTCATTTCACATTTATTTTTTTGTTGGAATTAATTTATACGTTTCAAACAGAACAAAAGTTTAAGGATCACGTGTAAGGCAAATTCTAAAACTCGAACTCCTCTTGGCGGTTTCCTAACGAAATTTGCAAACTCATAGAAATGATTAATTATAATGAAACTTCATTAATGTCGACTCTAAGATTTAAATTCTAAATAATATAGAGTAATACAAGTTACAAAGATAATATAAAACATTTAAAGAACCAAAGAGATTAATGTAAAATGAACATAGAAATAAATGTGAAATTGGAATTAAATCACCCAAAACAAACAGAGGCTATATGTATCACTAAATATTATAAAACAAAGTAGTCTGTCACTTTTATCTGTTTGTGATAAACTCAAAAACTACTGAACGGATTTCTTTGCAGTTTTCACCAATAGATAAAGTGCTTTCTGAGGAAGGTTTAGGTATATAATTTGTCAAGGTTTTTTTATAATCAACGTGGGACAACGTCCGCCGGGTTCGCTAGTTGGTTAATATTTTGTGAACATCTGCCTATGTTAAAACGATCCTTTTGTAATTCTCAATATTACTAAATTAGGTAAGTACTATTTACTTTCGTTGAATAGAAGTTGTAACCTGTATTAAATATGTTATAAATTTTAACAAATAATTGAGGGGTATAGAATCAAATGCAGCTAAGAGCGTAACCGGGATTTAAGCTGTCTTTGATGTTTGCAGCCGGTTTTAAGATGACTTAGATCCCAATAGAGATTTTTAGACTGATTTTTGTATTACTGTGAGCTGGTTTTGATGTAAAATTATAAGTTAAGGTTGTAGACAATTGACAGACGTTTATTTTTGCATTCACAGTTCATATTTAAAAAAACATGCAACTAGCTGCATTTGATTCTATACCCCTCAATTACTAAAAAATTGTTTCTACAAGGAACAAGTAAAATATTAACGTTCACATAGCTTTATCTTGAAATTCTAGAAACTTCCATCAAGTCAGTTTTATTTCGTAATTTTCATCCTTAATTTAATCTCACCGCGTGGTTATAAACCATTTAGATTGCAAATAACTTTCCTCATGATTTAAATACATTTGAAAATGTTATTCAAACTGATATGAGCAGACGAAATTTATTTTTATCGGTGTATCAACATCCTCTTAACCGATAAGTTTAATTCTAAAAGTACATGAACAAATTATGACTCTTTAATCTGGGATTTACTTTCCGATAATATAATTTCCGAGTTCAAGTGTAAATCAACTTGTCAAGTGACGTTACTAATATTATCAATCTTATCACAAACATACCGAGTATATTATCCCATATTGTATTTTAAGGGGCTAAAACTCTCAATTCGAGCATTTTTATGAAGAGTTAATAATATGTTTATAAATTTAAAAAACAATCTGTGCTCGCGACTCCATCCGCGTGGAACTTAATGTAAAAAAAATAGTGACTAATAGACTTATCTAAACGTACTCATTCCGTTTATTTATTTTATCTAATTTTTAGTTTATTTATTTAGTTTTAAATATTTTTTAGTTTTTAAGTTATTTAATTTATCTACTTTTCTTGCGGTCTTAAACCGCGTTATCATTGAAATTACAATAACTTGTGATAGACATAACCGATTTTAATAAAACCGAGACTAGATGTTACTCCAGGATATGCTTAATGATTTTCTTTTTGAGGTTTTACCGTGAACGTAGTACTTTAGCAGTGATTCATAAAACAGACGGACGGACAGGCATTTCTAAAAATGATTGAAATGTATTTTGATACTTAAGACACCTGCAACAATTGTCCTCACAAAAATCGAAAAACTTAGACACGTTAGATTTACATTCTTATTATATGTATAGGAATTGGTAGATAGAAGATTTATAGATAAATCAATAGATCAATACTAATTGGTAAACTCTTTTTCTTTGTGTCCGTGACTGGGAAAATAAAGTTTACACCAATGTAAATGTTTGAATAATCGTGTAACGTATTACTATATTACAACACATCACATTGTGTATTCAAATCCGATTTCGAATCAGTGTTGGATTTCTTCAAAATGCGTCCAGTAGTTCTTGCGTTAATGTCTTCTCTTTCGTATTGTCTTATAAGTAAGATGCCACAGATGACAGAAAGACAGACAAAAATTTTAAACACCACAGAAATGTCTTTTGTCCTCAATTCTAAGTTTTACCAGAGCATTTTTTCTTTCAAATATTTAATGTACAGATTTTGTCCCGTTACCCTTTTATTATATGTATATAGACCTTTTTTCTATGATTAACAAAACAAATTTCAAAAACAAAAAACACTCTACAATTAATCCAGATAAAACACTACCAATTCCATAAAACAAAGAAATTTTCATGACGGCGAAGTCACAGTTATCAACATACGAGTCATGCAAATAAAGTAACATGAATTCGTCATCACTTCCATCGGGCTATTTAAAACCGCTAAGTAGCTTATAACTGTAAACACACCGATGATACAACACTGATTCACACTATATAGTTCAATAAAACCGAGTTGTGAACTGTTAACATCAACAAAATTACGCCGTACATTATTACATGGGACTCGATATAACCAAACAGTTTTCAGTTTCTTATTACAACCTCATTTCATGATGAACAAATGCAACGACATAAGCGTTTATTATGACTAATTTATTATCTCTCTGTATAGATATTACTATATTTATATTATCGATAACAATTGCTGTATCATTAATCGCCGGTGGAAAGGCTAATTGACTTACGTGCCATTGACAGTGTTTCTAGAGTATATTTTTTAAATAATTATTAAGCAGCTATCCTCCCCGGTTTTGCACCAATGTGTACTAAAAAACAAAATGAAATCAAATTATTATTATACTAGCCTCTACCCGCGACTTTGTTCGCGTGGAATAAATACTTAGGGCTAACGCTAACACGCAGCGGAAGCTCTCAAGAGAAAAAAAAAACGATTTTTAACACATTCTTCAATGGCGTTCCGCTCATATTGGTCTTAGCGTAATGATATATAGCCTATAACCATTCTCGATAAATTAGCTATATAACATTGAAAGAATTTTTCGATTCGGACCAGTAATTCCTGAGATTACCCTCTACAACGTCACAAACTCAAAAACTTTACCTCTTTATAATATTAAATATAGATCAAATAAAATGGTAACTGCACGAAAATCCGTCAAATTTTTTAAGATTATATAGAGATTTGATGAACCAAATTTTTCACTTGTCTGTACGATTTATCAAAGATTTTCTTTCATACAAACCCTCTCCTCGCAATTACAAACAACAAAAACAGAATTAACCGAATAGTTTTTATTTATATATAGATTATTATATTGAAATGCACAAATTTAGTTCTTTTTTGCACAAACATGTTTATTTAAGATGTTTACAGTTTACACAACTTTCAAGTTTATTAGATTGTTTGATAAAAAAATTAAAATAAACGAAACGTTTGGAACTTTCCCTAAAACGCATGTGATTTGACGTCAAAGAAAAACATTATGTGATATATTTTGGTGCTCAATGATTAATTGACCTCTAAAATAGAAGAATCTCTGTTCACCTAGTTAGTAGAAAAATATACTCATGGGAATGTATCAATATACAAGATGTTAAGACATTTTAAATCCATAAGATTATAAACCTTTTTTCATAAGGAAAGTATGGGTACAAAGAGATATTGGCGATTTAAAATTCGGGGACATCCACAGTTCTGTTTTTCCCACATACTGTGGTAGTTACCAGAACATTTCTCAGATTTTGCTTTTCTGTATCGTCAGCCGATAGTGTTACCAATTTAAATTAGTAAAGGTACGCGTATTTCGAAAAAATCGTTGGTATTGCCGGGGATCGCATCCACAGGTGGCGGATTTTTTTATAAACTCTGTAAATACAATAATATTAATTTTATTGATTGTTGATCTTCGACGAAGTTCATTTGTTTATTGTTTTACTTTTCTAATTAGTAAGGTATATATTGTACCAAACGAATACTGTACAACACAGTTTTTTAATAGTTTGTGAATGTAATTAATTTTAACAACTACATTATAATGCGATGCATGTATCTTATCGGAAAAACTAGTGAAACATGCCTAACTGGACATCATACCAACAAAAATTATCTAAATAGTCGTTATAATTATTAAATTATCCTTCACTGATAAGCTTATTCAATATACCTAAATCTTTTATGTAGATAAATACATTTATTATTATTGTTTTTAAGCGAACTCTTTTACATCTTTCCTGTATTATTACTACGCAAATTATTTATTTACAGGTCTAAATAGTTTTTGTTAGAGTCTAAATATGTATGTGATTAAACATAAAGACAAGACAAAAAAGAAAATCACCACAAAGAAAAATCTCAAAGTCGAACGAACGCAAGTGCGACATTCTTTAGCTTCTTCGGTTCACGTGTACTGATAATCAGTAACCGTACTAATGATAATGACTACAACAAACAATACACATGCGTGAGTATAATTTTAAAAGTAGTATTGCTATACTCTATTGTTGAATCTGACCGTTAAAAATGTACTCACCACTAGATATTATCAAAGTCGAACAAATAATTATTACGTTACGACACTCTATGTATATGGGCCCAAGTACGTTAAGTGCACGTGCACTAAATTACACTAATACACCGTGTCATGCCGCGACATCTCGATTACATAATCATCAAACCGCAAAAATATATTATTAACGTTCTCTCAATAGCGGTTTTATTGAACATAGATTTTATCTATATTAAATTAGGAAAACAAACAAAACATTTTTGTTATGATTCAGTCAGGTTGTTTGATAACTTGTATTACACTGATACATATGGGTTGAATGGCAGATCACCCGTTACTGGGTCAAAAATGTAGATGTTATCATACGAAAATGTCAAATTTAAAATGCTTATAATGAAGAATAAATTATAAAAAGATATGGTAATTGACTGAGATAAGAGATAAAATAGACAAATATGATCAAGGTCCGTATGCTGAACCACAAGCGCCCCATATATTTTAATCGCGAACCGGCAGAGCTCACGTTACGTGTGTTCCAGCAATGCATGTGACACACGGACGGTTCATATGCATTCCTTCGAAGTAGCTACATTTTAATTACTATGTGCCATACTAGTGTGACGCTTTGAAGCGATAATGTTGTTAACATGTTCGAAGAACTCGATAGAACGAGCTGCAAACAAGCCTGACTTTTCGGTGAAAGAAAACATGGTGATGAAACCATGTCAACAACCGCTACCACCACCACCAAAAACTGCCACCAAGCATCTATAGATTTAGTGTGTTTACCAACTCTTGTATCACACAGTCATTTAAAACCAGGCGATATTGTAATTAAAGTGTAAAGCTAATATAAAAAACTTTTAAATGACTATCGAACGGGTTGAAATATCTGATCGCTACTTCATTATACCATGACATAAAAATAACCTATAATAAATTCTTCGAACTTCCTACAAATGTATCTAATTGGAAACTAATTAGTTATATTTATTATTCGTCCAGTTATATTGATGTTATTCTTACTACATGTGTAATTTACTAATCAATTTATTAATTAATCGAGCGTTAAGACAGTCCGCGGTTTAGGCCGACAGCGTAACAAATTCCTCTGCTACTACGCTGATTGGTAGCCCAATAAGGGTCAACATAATTAACTTGGTAATTGATAAAATACGTTTACACTTACAGACGTTTGAAATGTTTAATTAAAATCGGGCGCCAAATAAATCAAGATGATAAGCGGGTAGACGAAACGGAATGTGGGATGACTTCAATTAACCGCAAGTCGCTATTTATATTCATCAGAATTTAAAACTAGGATTATTATAATAACATATACTTGGATAATTATGGGTACTCAAATACGTTCAGATACAGTTTTTTTTTCGAACTGACTACGCTATTGGCTTTGCAAGGCTTTTACAGCTTCATCGGACTACTATGGCGAGCGCTAAATGCACTCAGCAGAATTTATTTGCTAGCTCAAGGGTACACGCACACATCGGCTTGGGCTGTTACCGAAATCCCGGATTTTTCTTTCGAGCTGACTACGCTATTGACCTAGCAAGGTCTTAACAGCTTCACCGGACTACTTCAAATACAGTGGTAATATATAAAATAGGTAAAATATTTTTAAAATCGCTTAAGTATGTTTTGAGTTTACAAAACAAAAGCAATCTTTTTCTTATCATAAATATCCGTTTTCCGGGTCTTGTAATAAAGTGGGCAGTTATAATAGTTGTTATATTATATTGAGCTACAAACAAATCCGTCTCAAAACTGGATACCATAAATTGCAACTGGGGCAGTATGCATGAAATATAGTATAAAATTCCTCCTCCTATTCCAGGAAACAAATCTAAATAAAGTACGTGAATCGACAGATAGATAAATTGAATTGCAAAGTCTAAATTTGAAAAGTGACAAAAATCCTACAATGGCCTTTGTTTTGTCCAGAGTAATTTTACAGACGAATCGTCAAATGAATAATTGAATACAATCGAGGCATTAACAGCTTGAAGGTCACATTTACAGTAGAGAATAAAATAGAGTTGAATCGTAATGTTCGTAGCTCAGTGAAGCTTGAAGATGTATCGGTTGCAATTTCACCTTGTAATTAAACCTATACTAATATTATAAAGAGGTAAAGTTTGTAACGTTGTGATGTTGTTGGGGGTAATCTCAGGAACTACTTGTCCGATTTGTATAATTCTTTCAATGTTATATAGCTTATTTATTTAGAATGGTTATAGGCTATATATATAATATCGCTAAGATCAATAGGAGCGGAACACCAATGAAGAGCATCAAGCAAAAAATCGCGTAAACACAAACTTTACATTTTAAGCTTGGTTAATAATGAGAAATATATGTTAATCCTACCTTTTCAGGCCTAGATATTAAATTTGAACATTCCGTAAATTGGCGACATATCTGTATCTAATGTCTCTGGCCAAATGTAAATTAATATTTTTTTTTTCTATACTGATAATGTTAATCTCTATTTCCTATTAATAATACCATTCAGAATCATTATCCCGGAACAATTTCTGCTATATTTCAAAAGTAAGCACACAAAACCGCTTAGCAATTTGTAGACATTGCTTCGTTAATTGGCCTAACATTTATGATATTGTGAATACCAAGGTCACTCACACACATTCTAAAACAATTATTTTTCGATAACTAATTGCCCTCTTCTAATCTTTCATATCACTATTGTAACACTATAAAATTGCGATATTTTGACACATCTAAAATATTTTTTTCTTCAAATACTATAATTCATTCAAATCTAATACTAGATTGGCTGCAGTATTAAAGTTACATTACACAAGAGTTTCAACTATAAAGCAGAATAGAATACTATTTGTAGGTACAAAACATTGGAATTTAAATTATATGTATGTAGTACGGTGTACGAATTTCTTAAATGTAACGCATAGAGTTATAATAAAAGTCTTCGATTTCCATTTTTTTATTGATAGCACTAAAGCTCTTCAATAGCTACAAGACTGAAGAAATGATCAAATGAGAAATATAACAGAAAAAGATACAAAACTTATTTATCTTAGCCTAATTTTACATGCCTAGATGTCATCAATTATTTTCAAATATCTACTACACAAACGTGACGATCGGTTGAGCGATATAAAAATTTATGTGTTACGCGTCCCCTAACAGCAACTTATAGCTAATTGTAAATCGTAAAAACCGTTTTGTATGAAAGACACACAGATTTGTCAATTTCATGGTAAACAGTCAAACGCTGGATATTATGCTATATTATTTTTATTTCTTTTTCTCTTTATTTTCTTTAGGGACTTTTATCATTTTAGACATGTCAGTCCCATCGTAACTTATATCTATATACAACAAAAATTCTTAAATCTAAAAACACACAGACTAACTACTAAACCTAAATATGCTACATAGTTTTTTACAACAGTCCGATGTCGGTTCTGCCAGAATGCTGTTATATACGCCCACATCTCTGATATTAATATTATATTCTTTAATAAAAAACCTCCTTTCAGTTTGATGTTTTTTACACCCCTCCAAGAAATGGTTGACGTCGTCTACCTTACCACACTCGTTGCAAATCGGCGAATCTATAATCTTCAAGAGATATGCTATATTAACTCGAGGAATTTTTATGCAAGGCAACAATCCAAGCTGAGGTTCTGTGTGATGTAACAACCGTGCTCCCTATCAAACCTGCTTACGAGCGACAGCGTGCAGTCAATTCGAAAAAAAAAAAAATGTTGAAATTATCCCAAATATACACATCAACATTAATATTTATATAGAAAACTAGTTGCCCCAGCCACACATTGCTGTGGCTCTGTTATTACATGTTGAATTAAAGTTATGATATACTTGATACAGATAAAGCGAGGTTACGTAGTAAATAAAATAGTTGAATAGAATGCCATCTATAACAGTTGGTTCTACAGCTTTCTATCAACATATTAATTTAAAGCGTCATATATCCGAGACTGACGACACTTACAATAAATAGCAATAATCAACATTTACAATAATTTGATTTGTAGTTAAAAATTATTGAGACCATTAATTGAAATGTAAATTATCCTAACTCTCCAGTTATGCAGAAGGATTCATGAAGACCGGTCGAGTAGTTTCGGAGTTCATAGTAGACAAACATCATGACACTGGATTTTTATACAGTACAATAAATATATAACACGCAGACTATCAATCTGCCAACCTCGTATTCAATATGAACCTCTCGCGATGCAAATGAACGCTCAATGTCTTTTGGCAATATGACAAACAACTTCAACAATCGCTATATTTCGAAATTCGAAAACCCTACACTTACATTATATTTTATAACTACTCTAATTTACCACTGTAATATAACAAAGGACACATGACTATTTAATTTCAAGTTAGGCGTAGCTTGAATTATGTTTACTAAACAGCTTATGTATACATTAGCCTCTGCCCGTGCCTTCGTTCACGTTCTCAATAGGAAAAAACTTCCCGATTTTGAAACATTTTTCATCTGTGTTCCGCTCCTATTTTTCTTAGCATGATGATATATAGCCTATAATCATTCTCGATGAATGAGCTATAAACACCGAAAGAATTATTCAAATCTGACCAGTAGGTTCTGTACCCCCTACAACGTCACATCACAAACTCACAAACTTTGTCTCTTTATAATATTAGTATAGATAATTAGAATTTTCATATTTACACAAAACTAGTAATTATTTTCATCACAGAGAAGTCAATCATATGCGGAGGTCGAACCCGTATCCTTTCGGCTCAATACTATGGTTTACTACAATTGTGCCACGGTGTAATAAGTGGGTAAAGAACCGACTTACACGTGCTTATTGACATTTGTCATAGAAAAATCCTATTTTATATCCTATTATATATAAGTATTCGGTAAACTTGTAAGATTATAGTGTAATGTAGAAATACAGAGTTGGCAAATTGACGTATTCAAAACAAAAATATAATTGAAAATAACGTACGCTGTAAGCATGCAACTTGCTTGATTTGTAGTATAGATATTACGACTTATAAAGTTGCATTTAAAATATAAAATCATAGTACAAAATAACCACAACCTTTTCGCTTTTTACTAATTTATTGTACACTAGCTGTTGTCCGCGACTACATTCCCCTGACAACTTTTTTTTTCGTTTAATAGGAACTTCGTGTTTTATATGGTTCAATTGTGGACTGTCTTTTATTTTTTTTTTATTATATTTATTTATTATTGATAATTTAATCCTGTGATATTATATTTTAATTATGTTTTGTATAAAATTGTTCATTATATTAAGCGCAATCGTTAACTTACTGTGGGTATATTCAGAGTGGCTAAAAGAGTTTTGGGCGGATTGTGCCTAAAGAAATCCATGCCGGTAGCAATGACATTTACGAAAATAAGATATTTTAATTTATGCTCACTAACGTCTACGTATCAATGCTTAGTAAGTTCACAGATAAGAGAGTAGTAGTAGCGAAGTGGTCAGGAAATCGTCTCGACAGCTTTCCGTCGCCGGCGAGCCCCGCACTACACTTTTACTTTCGCCTCTAGTACATTCACCTGGCCCGTAATGAAGGCTGGCCGGTCGAACGCTCGCCCTAAATATGCCAAATGTTTACTGGACGCATAAGCGTACTAGAATGCGCTAATGAATTAGCACGGAAAATTAGGATAATTTTCTTGCGTTATACGAAACGCATTATTTAAATTAACATAACCAATGGAAATGGCAAGTTTTCGTTGTAAAAAAGTTAACCTCTAGGAGTACTATGAGGAATATCAGATATTATACTAGGCTATTAAAAAAAACCCTGTTAGAAATTGTCACTACATATTTCAAACAAAGTTCTTCACCACGTGTCTGCCTGTTCGTGATATACTCAAAAACTATTAAACGGATTTTCATGGGGTTTTCACCAGTAGAAAAAGTGATTCATGAGGAAGGTTTAGGTATATAATTTGTCCATTTTTTATATTATTAGGGCGGGACAACGTCTGTCGGGCCCGCTAGTATGAGATAAAATATAATAAATGATAATTGAAATCCTAGCGATCGAGTGACCGGCAAAATATTGATTGGATGACAGCAAATTCGAATACAGACGTGTGTGCTAACTAATTTTGCGGAATCAGCATACATTTATAAAATACCTTGTAAGTTACTAGCCCCTGCTTGCGACTTCGTCCGCGTAGTAATAGTTACTTTGGGCTAACGCTAACACACAGCGGTTGCTCTCAAATCCTAAACCCAACAAATATTCTTATAATCTATATGAGACACAATATAGGACTGCCGATTAATCCGTGTAAGAAAAAATCGTCAATACGTCGTAAGCCAGTTTTGGCTTTGGCTCACCAGTGAGATTGTCACATTATTACCATAAATTAGTTACTCATAATCACAGCACAAATACAGCTGTTTGTAAATTCTGGTATAAATGGGTAGACCATGAGAAACTTAGAAATAAACAGATCAAAAGTACAACTTTGAGATCTGAATATAACATTATCCATTTATTTTGTAACTAGCTGATAATCGCGACTTCGGCTGTGTTGGCTAGAGTATGCGCAAAACATCATTTGCCCCACTTCCCCATAAGAAAATACATACTGCTAAACATAAAGTATTTATACCTATCGTAGTTACTTAAAACTTCAATAACTTTAAATGAAATGAAGATATTGTGGACAAATCAAATATAGTATAAAGAAGTATTGAAGAATATTAACCAACTTAAAAAAAAATACAATTCTCAATTCAGCTTTTTTTTTTATATTTTTATCTTAGAACTTAGTCATTTATAAATCGCAATTTATAATCAGATTTAGAAAATTCTTTACTGTAAAGGGGATAATTTCAAGGGCGTGCCACTTCAATGTAATTAGCATTGGAATTTGAATTGCGAAAATACACAAGTTACTCAAAACCCCTGAGGAGAAACTTATGAACACCAGACCTATAATTGGTTTGGAAATAAACCCATTCATGGAGAAGATGAAATAAGGTCTGGTTTATCTTCTCAATCTCCTCATCACGCAATAGCCCTAAATTTTTAAAATCAATTTAAAAAAACAATGTGATGAAAACAGCACTTTGGGAAGAGCAATTATAACTGCTGGTCGAATTAAGTACCAAGCTTCCCAGTCATCTTTCTAGACTCTACATACTTTTATCTTCAACTTAATAATAACCTAATATCAATGACAAAAAATATACAATTTATTATTAACTAAAACTAATGTCAATAATTTTTAATTTATTTAAGGTAAAGAAGAATATAATAGATTTTCTGATAACTTTGTGATTTAAAAAAAAAGCATAGTAATATGATCAATATTTTTTGCGATATCAAACAATCTTCTAGAATCACAGTAGAAATAAGGCTATTCTTAGGCCATTATGATGATAATAATTATAAGTTACAAGCATACCAACTTAACCTGAGAGTATATAGTATGCATAGTATAGTCTAACCCATTAGTTTATAATGCATGACCAGAATATTGCTCAAGTAATCCCATTTATTTACACATCTAAAGTATTAATTGAAGTGAAACATCTAATGCGACTCCCAACAAGGTTGCGTTAAACATTTAACGCTACCATGGAGGGGGTATGAAAGCACTGTTGCGTTAAATGTTCAATGCTCTTGGGGAGGGGAATAGAAAGAGACAGAGAGAGAGAGAGGTTAAGTAATAATAACATAGAAGACAGTAAAAAAAGATAATCAAAAGCAAATCTGTTATTCCCACAAAACCAACTTTACAAAAAAACAAAGTTACACATTTCAAAAGTAGTGTAATATATATTGTAATACAAAAATATGTTCATCAGAATTTTGGTTGTTGTTTCATCTGGATAAACTGCCAGGTGGATTGTAAACATATTTAACATAGAAATTGATTATTCAGTAGAATATGATCTAGGAAACTTTTAATTGATTAAGACTGAAGTTTAATTTCTGCATGATAAAGTATGTGAACAAGGACAAATAAACACAGAATATAAGTTATATATAGAATATAATACATTATGACAATCACACAGAGAGGGTAACTAGATATACACAAAACTATAGAGATAAGACATAAAATAATAGGATTAATAAAGGATAAGTTTGGATTACAATAATGGATGTTCAAGCACATAACTTGTCTATATGTAAACTGACCAAATCATGGGCCTGACAACTTTATCAGATTACTGTCTACATCCCATATATAGTATATTCTATAGTATTTACTATCAAAACAGTAAAGCAAAAATATAAATTTATTGTTTTATATTTTTTAAGAAATATTTTGGCAGAGAAATAATATTATTTTTATTCTGGATATTTGTTTGATATGTCTAAACGGTGTTACTTAAACATGAATAAAAGGGAAATAACCTATGTTACTGAAATAAATAGTATAGATACTTATATTATCAAAGTATATGATACTTGGTATAGAAAACACAAAAGCAAAATAGATATAAAAGATATAAATAAAGAAAAAATAATTTACAGAGACAAAAAGAAGCGCTTCAGTATATATCGAATTTAAATTACAGTTGCTTGCCTTAAAATTTAATGTTCTTTTCATTCCTTTATATTGCAATAAATTGACAATTTTTTAATGAAATGCATAATAAGTTTTGTGATAAATACAAACCTTTTTTCAATGACAAATTAATGTGCCTTGTCCACAGATAGTAATAAAAGCAGTTACCCCAATTTGTTACTAAATATTTTGACTCTGGTAGTCAATCACTTACCTAAAGTCCAAGCTAAGGTTTCTTTGATGGGTGTTAGGCTTCGTGTTTCGTGACTCCAGCCGACTTCCGTGAACCGGCACATCTTCCAACATGCTCACACACTGGCTGCCGCGTCACAACACAATATACCCATGTCACAATCGCCCACCGTGAAATCACAAAGTAAATAACAACATGGCGACTACACTAATAATATTACAATTTGTTGTAGATACCACGCGAGCTACCTACTAAACAACAACTATTTGCCTACTAAATGCCCACAGCCATTGATTTCTTATCTAAGACAAGTTTCAAATAAATGGTATTTAAAAAAATATCAAATCTATTTCGTTGTCCCATAAACATTAGACACATCAATTTTGTTGAAACCAAGAAGGTGAACAAAATACACTAAAATTAATCATAAATTAAAATAATTGTGTATTATAATAAAAAGAAACAAATTATAATAATCAATGGATCTCTGCTCGAGAAGACATCCCGTTTTTTGTTCTTTTATCCACAGATTATTAATAACACTTGTATCCGCCACAGATATAAAATATATTTCACAGACTAAATATTCCACATACAGACTCATAACTTTCTTCAAATATATTTTCTGTCTGTGTGTGTCTTTGGCTTTTTGTTTTGGCAACCAATCTTCTAGTAGATTATAATTGTCTTTGTCACATGATAAAAAATAGGTAATGATACAATTTTTTTGCAATCATTTCATTGAACTAATAAAATGGTGGCCGTCTCGTTAAAACTTTTCAGAGTTTCTGTGGCAAGTCAGAATCTATGCTCCGTGGTATTATTTAGGATCCACTCACTTCACTTGTGAATAATTACCAAACTATATTACGTAAAACACCACGAATATTATAAAAATAGAGCCAAATAACACAAAATTATGAAAAAATGTATCGTCCGCTACATGACTAGGATCCTAGATCCCGCCAAAAATTATTTTCTTATTTTTTTAAACTACGCAACAGATTTTACATAGTTTTCAAAAATCGTTGAAAGAGTTTTGTTCAGAAAGTTTTTATGTATGATATATTTATGTGAAATATAAATAAATCAACGTAATATAATGACGTCGTACGGAGGATTGGAACGTTTAAATTGATAACGCAAGGTAAACTTTATAAGATACTTATAAATAATATACTACTGAAATGTTCGATTAAAGAAGTCGTTACTTTGCGGAAATATATTTTTAAATATTAATGGACGTTACTCTGCACTGCCGCTTGCAATTGATTGGCCTCTAATATGTCTCACTGCAAGTAAAAACGTTTGATTTTACTTATACGAGCTAAACCAGAAAAAGTTCATCTGAAACTAGTAATAGAGATAGACAGAGTGACATATTAGTAATGAAAACATAAAAAAATAATTATAAACGCGTTCCGTGGTTCCAAATTTTAATGTAATGGAAGTTATCCTCAGAATCAATGGTTCATAAATTTCTAGAAAAGAACACTTGCTACCTCCCTATTTGAATCCGTCATGCCATGTCATTTCATAAAATTGCCCTTTATCGAACTGAAAAACTCTCAATTTTTTGATAATAAATATATGGAGGAGTTGTTGAGGCGTGTATGCTTGGTACACATATACGTTTCAACAACTCATACATATATAAATAGTTAGCTAAGATAGGTCGCGATTTTGCATGCAACAGCCAAGCCGAGGTGTGCCGTGCACCCTTGAGCTGGTTGCCAAAATAAAATCGGCTGAGTGCCTTAAGTACTCGCCTTAGTAGTCCGGTGAAGCTGTTAAGACCTTGATGGGTCAATATGGTAGTCATTTCGAAAAAAAAAATCCACCATGCTATTGACAAGTGTAAATATATTAAGCATTGATCTATAATATCTGTGCCAACTGTCTATTATCGTGCCACCTGAGATACAGGATTACCTAGTTTAGGTGGCAGCGGTCATATGTGGAATCCATCAATTTTTTTATCTACTTTTTGATAGTTTTTGCTATCCATAATTCTAGTTTGATAAGTTGCATAATATTTTTTTTTGTAATTTCTATGATTTATTAAAGTACTTGACCGTAACTGGAAGCTTTGTATTGAGAGTAGCGTATCCGGTTCCGTCGATTTTAGTCACTTTTCTACTACTTTTTATGAACAGTTTCCGGTCTAGTGGCGTCACCTGGCGGTGAGCGACATTTTAGTTTACTTAAAATGTGTCTCGCTGCTTCTTAGTCATTGGCGTTTGAGTTCCCGTCGAAGCAACTAGTACGCAGCGGCTCTGCTCTGCGAACGTTGCAAAAAATTTATATAATAGTGAGAACTACATAACAAATAAGTGTTTTATTAGTTTTTGTGTTACACGTTACACTGGAATAAGTGGGTATTTATTGACAAGACCAGAATTATAAGGCGATAATACAAGTAAGTGCTCGTGTTTTTAAATAATTTGATGTTGCAAAGTGAGATCAATCATTTTCACTTGTATTTTAATGTCTTTTGACGATTAGTCACCGTTCATGTGAAATTAATGTTTCAATTTGAGTCAATAATCAGATAAACGGTTATACCGTTCGATGAGTGCAATTTATGTGAATATATGGCTTATAAGTTCTCACGTGTATATAATCTTAGGTATATAAACCGTAGGGTTGTCACTTGGATATTACCTTAGGGTTTTCATGACCTTAGGGTTGTCACGTGTACATGACCTTAGGGTTGTCACGTGTATGTGACCTTAGGGTTGTCACATGTATGTGACCTTAGCGTTGTCACATGCACATGAACTTTGTCACGTGTAGGGTTTCACTTCTACATATACCTTAGGGTTGTCACTTCTACATAATGCTGAGGGTTGTCGTGTGCATATAACTTAGGGTTAGTCCTGTTACAAATTAACAGATAACCAAAAAGTTAATATGCAGAATTAAATTCAGTGATTTTTGGATGGTTTATTGAAATTTAGTTACAGCAAATTTATTAGCGATTAGCGATTTTATAATTTTATTATACTTTTGAATTAATATTATACACTTTAGTTGCAATTACAGCAATGAATGAACATAATACCAAGACGCAGTCGGTAGCCGGTCCAAGTAAAGAATCTCGAAAAAGAAAACTAAGCGATTCTAGCAGTAGTAGTAGCAGCAGCAGTAATAACAAAAGCTCTAAACTACCTGGATCTGAAAATAATTGTCAATGGACACGTCGACATAAAAGAAGTAAGCATGCCAAACAATCAGATATGATGGAAAAAATATTTCAGGAGATAGATGAATTAAGAAAACAAATCACTACTACAACTAAAAATAACTCTCCTGAGAATATTTCCATCGACACCGGGGTCAGTGAAGAGTTATACGAGCAACATGAGCTTGATTCCTGTGAAGAAGGGGCAGGTATATATAAATGTCCGGATGTCGACTCTGATTTTATATTTGACATCGAAACAAAGATTAAAGAACCATCTATTCCTAAGACTCCCGAAAAATTTTTAAAGATGCTTGTTACTGTTCAGAGATTAGGTAGCACCTCCTGGTCTGAGGTGAGATATGCAGACACTCAAAAGAATTACAATCATAGTCCAGGTTTCACAGAGTTGGAATCAAACGAAGAGATTAAAAGATACGATACTGTAAGCCATCTTGCATATACAGAAAAATCGTATGCTGCCATTACTTTCGGGATACTGAAACAAAAGGAAATTCTTCAGGAAACAATTCGTAGTCTTCTTTCTTGGGCAAAGAACTCAAATGTTATTACACCTGAATCCTTAAGTGGAAAGGTGGAAGAATTGTTCCAAAAAGGAGAGCTATGCAAAATTACGTCTGACTTATTGCAATTGGTTTGTGGCCACAGGGCGGAAAGTATTGAAATGCGCAGAGACAATATCGTGAAGAATGTTAAAGACCCCTTGATCAAGGTATCGCTAAATAAAATACCACCATCAACAACCCACCTATTTGATGTCGAACCTTTCACATCAACACTTGAAAAAGGGGGTGGGATCCGAAAAGCATTCTGGCCTCCAAATACCAATGGGCAAAGAAAGTCTCATCATTTAGATAGCCGCCCCTCGCGGGGGTCGGGCGCGCAACTAGCAACGGTTCCACCTCGTGGATCTCGTTGGAATGCGCAAGAAACTAGTTTTTCAGTGCCTACAGGCACATACCTACCTTCTCGCAACAATCCACCCTCGCGGGGTCAACATAATAAAAATCTATCTACCAGAAACCAGTCTTCAAAGCATCACAAAAATTTTGGTCAAAATTCATTTCACAACAAAGGTGCTCGGCTTGATCGGGAAAGCTTCAGAAGAGAAGCAGAATATCGGAGAAACTTTCGCGGACGTCAAAAAACTTACAATAAACAATGACTCGAAACATTTTCGAGCCGGACAGCTGGCACTATTTCTCCGATATTGGAAAAAAATGGGAGCCCCAGAAATAATCCTAAAATTGATCAAAGGGTATCGAATACCGTTCAATCTAAAACCTCCGCTCGTTTATCCAAACGTAATCAAAGGTCCTTTTCAAACTCCAATATCGGAAGAAATGTCAATGATTGTCCACAAGATGAAAAAACAAGGCATTATAAGAAGAGCACCGTCCTCACCAAGTTTCATTTCCCAGCTATTTCTGGTGCCAAAACTAGACGGATCAGTTCGACCCATATTCAATCTCAAAGCGCTAAACAAGTATATAACGACCAAGAAGTTTCGTATGATAAATATGCACCGTATTCCAGATTTCCTTCAACCCAGAGACTGGATGTGCAAAATAGATTTATCGCAAGCATATTTCCATCTAAAAATATCGAAATCACACAGACGATTCCTACGTCTTCTATACGATCAAGAACTATTAGAAATGACTTGTCTACCATTTGGTCTGAGTACAGCTCCCAAAACGTTCTCGATTCTCACAAATTGGGTGGCTCGAATATTGCGACGAAGATGGAATATAAGAGTTCTTGTGTATCTAGACGACTTTTTGATAGTACACCAAAATGCCGACATACTGTACGATCACATAACGCGCGCGGTAAAGACATTTCAGATTTTAGGGTGGGAGATAAACTTCAAAAAATCCGTTTTATCTCCTCAAAAGAGCCTAGTATATCTAGGAATACTATGGAACCCATGGTTCAACCAGAAAACTCTCCCACTCGAAAAGACCGCTATCATAACCACAGCATCAAATCAAGTATTGGAAAAGAAGATGGCTACTCTAAAGGAATTGCAAAGAATAGTGGGTCTTCTAAACTTTGCAAGCTTTGTTATTCCTCGAGGTCGACTCAATCATCGACAATTGTTAATGTTCATGAACTCTTTGCGAAACAAAGAATCGAGAAGGGCGTATCCGCTGCCTCAAGGAGTCGTCTACGAACTGAGTTGGTGGATCCAAAATTGTGCGGTATCAAGCCCGATACATTACCCAAATGCAGAAAAATTTCTAGTAACAGATGCTTCCGATCAGGCTTGGGGAGCGCAACTAAACGATCAAGCAATACGGGGAATATGGTCGCAGGAAGAGCAACGGCTTCACAGCAATCAAAAGGAAATGTTAGCCATATTACACGCTCTTCAGTGTTACGCTCAGTCACTAAAAGGCAGCTCTATTGTAATTCAGTGCGACAACAGAACTGCAGTGGCACAATTACGGAAGGAAGGAGGCACGAAATCCCTACCTCTTATGGGTGTAACTTATCGGATTTTAGAACTGATAGATCAATATCAAATACATCTCACCATACACTACATTCCAGGCAAGTACAACAATCAGGCCGACCATCTGTCTCGTTATCGTCGCCCACCAGAATGGCATCTGCTACCAGCTTGTCTAGAAATGGTGTTTATCAAGTGGGGAATCCCAATGATAGATTTATTCGCTTCAAAAACTGCTCATGTAGTAACCAATTATGTCTCTCGAGACTTAAAAGACCAGCAAGCACTGTTTCACGACGCGTTCAGTGTTCCATGGAACTACCCACTAGCGTGGGTATTTCCACCACCATTTCTCGTTCCCAAAGTCTTGACTCACCTAAATCGATCGAAGGGGGTATTTTTAATAGTAGTTCCACGGTGGGAGAGAGTATTTTGGCGAGCAGACCTAAAAACCCGAGCGATCGCGGCTCCGATAACATTGCGCAATTTGCAAAAATATTTAATCGACACGTCAACGGGGTGCCCACCACCAAAAGTAGAGGAAATAACTCTAGAAGTTTGGAGATGTGGGGGTGGAGCGAGGCAGTAGAATCGTGGAATCCCGAACAAATATCATTACTCAAAAATTCATGGCGGAAGTCTACTCTAAAAACCTATGAGGTAGCGTGGAAACGATGGATTTTATGGTCACATAATAAATCAATTAATGCAAAAAATCCCAATGGATCACAGTTAGCGCAATTTTTGTGCGATCTTTATTTACTTGGAAGGATGTCGTATAATACCATACTGTTACATAAATCTGTCGTATCTACGTTATGTAATTCTGAAACTTCAAGTAGATTAAGCTCCCATGTCCTGGTTAAGCACATATTGAAGGCGATAGCGCTGGAATATTCTAAGGATTCTTGTGCCAAGGCACCAATTTGGGATGTCGGTCAAGTGATTTCATTTATAGCAAATTACACTGTTGATCGTAACAATTTATTTCAAGTATCTCGGCACACTGCTATGTTATTGTTACTGTGTTGTGGAAGACGTATACATGATTTGACGCTACTTAAGATTGATTCTGAGCACTGTGTAAAGTCTGATAAAAGTGTGATTTTTTGGCCTGAATTTGGGTCTAAAACTGACAACAATCATTATAGACAGTCTGGTTGGAAATTTCTCTCAAATAAAAATAATCTTAATCTTAATCCTGTTCACTGGATTGAGAGAACTATAACCTTATTAAATGATAGACGCAATACTTCAAAATCATTTAATCTATTTATTACACTACGAGGAGTTGCAAAGCCTGCCTCGAGCACAGTTATATCAGGATGGATTAAATCTGTCTTCAAAGAAGCCGGAATTAAAGCTTCTCCAGGAAGTATCCGTTCGGCAGTTTCTTCCAAAAACTGGCTGAAAAACGTCTCGATCGACGAAATCTTGGCTCGAGGGAATTGGAGATCTGCTAATACCTTTCATCAATTTTACAGACGTGAAGTAATTATTTGAAGCAATAAAATAATGTTGTTCTATTTTGATTATCTTCGATTACAATATAATAACTTCATCATACGTTGTTCTATTCTGATTACCTTCGATTACAATATAATAACTTAATCATACGGATTAGTGATTATGAGAACCTTAATAAAAAGATTACAAAAATCTTAATGTTTTCTTATTGACATCTAATTATGATAATCTTAATTAGTGAATTGATTACCACACATCATAGGTTTTCATTTAGTACAAAAATTTATATCACATTGGCGTTTGTGACGTCACCAGGCGATAACAAACAAATCTCTCAATACAAAGCTTCCAGTTACGGTCAAGTACTTTAATAGAAGCGTTTTACCTGAAATAAAACGCATATTAAAATACTTACCTAACTGGAAGCTTCATTTTAATTTCTGCCTGGTAAAAACGGACCCAATGACTAAGAAGCAGCGAGACACATTTTAAGTAAACTAAAATGTCGCTCACCGCCAGGTGACGCCACTAGACCGGAAACTGTTCATAAAAAGTAGTAGAAAAGTGACTAAAATCGACGGAACCGGATACGCTACTCTCGATACAAAGCTTCCAGTTAGGTAAGTATTTTAATATGCGTTTTATTTCAGGTAAAACGCTTCTATTGTGTATTGATGTTTTAGCATATTGTATATTACTGTAATAATCTAGAATTACTTGTAAAATATAAAACAGCACCGTATTGTATTGTATCGCATACTTCTAAATGTAAAGATGTATGTTTATGAGCAATAAATAAATAAAATAAATAAATACTTTGCGGTGTTTCTTACGAATTTTCTTGAGCTTTTTTTTATTTTTATACAATGCTTTATCGCCTTAAAATTAAATACAGCCATAAAAAGTTCATAACTAATCAAGCATCATCATTTAATAAAGTGAAAAATTATCCCATGTTTTGAATACGTCGAAATAATTGTAAATTATTTTATGCTTTTCTTTTTGTATAAATTGAAAACAGTCAAATTGCGATTTCATAGAATCGATTCGTTGGATTAATTCGTTGTTAAAATCGATAAAAATGAATGTTATTTCATTGTCTAAACCACGATTATAAGATTAATCGATGTCTGATCGAACTTCCTAATTTCCACTATCTAAAAGCCATCTAACTAAAAATTGTCGCCTATAGATTAACAATTCCTCCATTTACGACAAGTATACAAGCATGCAGCAAATTAGAAAATACCAAAAAACTTATCTAATAAGACCTGTATTGGAATGTTTGTTTTGTTACAAACCATGCTATATGTACATTAAAGAACAATGAAATCAGTTATAACAAAGCATATATTTCCATACATCACAAGCCGTTAATAATATTAAATCAGTTTTTTGTTACATAATGTTTCAATAAATTTTACAGCTCATAATCCAATAAATTGTTGAAATTATGGTTTAGGTGAAGGTTCCTGAGATTGTCTTGAAGAGGATTGCCGTTTATGAACATTGGGTTTTCTTAACCTATGGTAGTTAGGCATAACTTTGCTCAAGAAATCCAACTGTAGTAGTTGTGAAGGTTGTTTCTCTAATGCTTCTCTTATATGGTGTTCGGATCCCCAAATTACAGTATTGTCTACTAGGGTTTGAGGTGCAGTCAAACTACAAGCAGCTCCTGTTTGAATAAAAAAACATATGTTAATACAAATTTCAAACTTGGAATAATGTCTATTATGTTACTATTTATCTTAGGAAATGTCCAAGCTTGGTGTATTTAAGGTTCAAAAAAATTGTTTATAAAGATAAATAAAGTATTGGAAAACATCTTTATTTATTGATTATTAGACATTTAACTATCTCATCCTAATTTTTTTTTTTCATGTTTGTGCATTTTAGTAATTATACTTTTAATTATATCTACATTTCATGAAATTAACACATACTTTACTATAGAAATTGATTGGACACAGCAACTTCAGACCTAATGCTGATTTTATGTAAATCTCATGATGATATTGTGATAAATCTAAAGCTTTTTATCTTTTGCATACAACTTCAAGTCAGTAGTAGTGGTGGTTTTTAGTTTTCCTTAAAATATATCTAATTTGCAGGTAAGAAAGTCTCTTGATTGCATGTAATTTGAGTACTTTCTGTACCGTACTTATATTTCTTGAAGACATGATTATTGATCCTAAATGCATGTTCATTGTTAAAGAGAAGTTCGGAATAATTTTGAGACAGGAAAATGGAGAAAATAATATTGATCAATGCTAACAATTCCATGTCTCATTCTATAATATCAAGAGCAATATTTTTTTTTTTTTAAATAACTGTGGTAAACATCTAACTGTAGTTATTTACTAACTATATCTAGAATTATCAGAATACTGAATGCCTACATGTAGAGATGATTGTACTAAATTAGTAAAAAATATACATTATTTCTTTAATTTGCATATACTTGGAACAACTTCTGAATACAATAATAAAATTGTAAGTCTTTTCAACTTTGTTATTACCAAAATCTACTGTAAATATATTAAGTAATATGAAGTTGCTTTTTTTTTCGAAATGACTACGCTATTGACCCAGCAATGTCTTAAAAGCTTCACCGGACTACTATATGAAGTTGCCTCTATAGATAGTTGTCTAAGGTGAAGGAACACTAGACTGTTAAGTACCTATCCCAAGTAATAAATATATCATTTTGTAAAATATATATGCCAACGGAATATTATACTCAGAACTGTGTGAACAAGGTTCAATGTTATTTTAATGTGTATCCATAATAGCAATAATATTACACACATATTATATTATGTTTAAGTATCACTTTACTTAATGCCTAATATGCAAAAACAAAATCATTGAATAAACTATTACTACCTATGATTTATACTCTCTCATGACTGATTTGGCACTGGCAGAATTATTATTTATAATACATCATTGTAACAAAGTTAACAAATAACCATAACTAATTTTTTTGGCGGGATCTTAGTCTGTCATGTAGTGGATTTTATTCATAATTTTGTGTTATTTGACTCTATATTTTGTAAATTTGGTGGTGTTTTACTTAATATAGAAGTGAAGTGAATAGAAAATAACACCTTGTTAGAATATTGGTTCACACGACGCTTAATATTGAAATGGTTGTGAGACGCTTGTAATATTATTGACTACCTGACAATTGCAGTAATAATCTGAAAGATTTATTGCCAAAAATAAAGTTAAAAAAAAGATTAAAGCACTTTCATTCAATATATTGGTACTATAATTTTCAATGTATATGATAGGTGAACTTTTATTATACCTTTCTCAATAGTTGCAGATTTTGTTGCAGTTGCTATTTCTTTATATATATAAGTTGATCATTATATTATACAACGAAAATGTCAGGCATACATAAAAGCAGGGGCAGTTTTCAGGTCAGTGAGCATGCTCGATCCCTGGCTGCCCCTACCATGCGGCGGACGGTATATTGTGGGGTTTTAGTCCGTGCGAATCGGACATCACCTACCCTCTCCCCCGGGAGGGTAGCGTATCCGTTAGGGATTTCCCCACGTTAATAAAAAAAAAGGCATACATAACATTAAGAAAAAAAGAAACAAATAAAAAAACTGTTAACCAATGACACAGCCACTGCCAATCTTCACATCAACTCCAACATATGACCGACATTCAAACACATTACTTTCTCCTATATGACCAAAAGGAGATTCTAATTTGCAACCAACTTCAAACACATTGTGAGCTCCAATAAATAATGGCTTAGGTGGATTCTCTTGCTTATCGCTTTTTCTGAAAAAGAAAAAAATCAATGCAATAATAATAAATAGAATCTAATAATTATTCTAAAATGTAATATAGAAATAATACACTGTAACAAGTACACTTAAACAACTGTACTTATACAATACTAATAAAAACCATTTGTTCAAGTTAAATATTGATTACTCACTTGTGTATAATTGTGGAGTACTCTTCAATAATACAGTACTCTGCAATAATTATCGGTCCACCTTCAGCAATAATAGTCACTCGGGGATGTATAACTGTACCACCTCCTATTGTTATATCACCTTCTAAAACGCAGTCTTCACATACTGTAGCCCCAGGTAGAATTCTTATACTGGAATAATTAAACAAGGTATATAGATATATTACTTTTGTATATTGCTCCACCAATTTGTTTATTAACTATATCTAAAATTATATTATTACTTGTGGGACATAGTGTTAACTAAGCGACTTAAGTATTATTTGTGGATGATTAGTATAGTAATTATTCAATAGTAATAATTTTAGCAACAAAACATTCCAAGCTCGATTTACTATGGAACGTCAAAGTAGGACTGTTGATAAAATATCGATATATCGATATTTTGTAATAATATTATTTGGACGACATATCGATATTTTGATATTATAATTTGGATATCAGCGGTCGATATTTTTTTAATTCATAATCATTTTCTTAACCTTATTCCACCTAGGTTGAATCGATACATTATGTTTTTCTTTTCTAGTCTCCTCAGTCATATCTATTCACCTTCATACTTAAAACTATTCTAGTTATAAGTCTTTCATATCTCTTTATGACATGCCTGTATCATGCTAACCTATTATTTCTCAACTTCTCTGCCACTGGTGATGTTTTCAAACTTTATCTGATACATTTTTATTCTATAACTTCTAGCTACACCATACATCTTAACAATCGCAGCTCTGCCGCGTACAGTTTTTTCTGATCCGTTTCTTTTGTAACCTAGCACTCAGATGCACGCAGTATGACTGTGTCTTATAATAATTTAATACGCCTTCCCCGTGAGTTTCAAGGGCCCTCGTGGATCGCATAACCTGAACATCTTTCTCCATTTAGTGCATCTTGCTTTTATGGTATTCCTTCCGTTATTGTCTACGCTGCCACGTTTTGCATCAATGAATATGAGCAGGCTAGTAGTAATCGTAGTACCTAGTGATACAGCTGAACATATGAAGTTAATAGTATTTTAAAATTTCTTGCTGAAAAATATTCATTACCATTAGACTGTAAGAGAGCCACTGCAGGGCCATAGGCCTTTTCCTGAAAGAAGGTATGGACATAATCACCATACCAGCCCACGATGCACTGGCAATTTCAAACTCTGAGAAAGCCACAATTATACGTTTTCTCACATATAGTAATACTACCAGAACATTTCTCAGGCTCAGGTTTTCTCACAGGGTTTTGTTTGACCGTCAGACGATACTGTTACCAATTTAAATTAGTAAGTGTACGCGAATTTTGTAAAATTCTTTATTACACACCAGGGTTCGAACCAGCAGACATCGAAATGTTATTCTATTAATGAAACTAATAGACTACGACTACTTAAAAACTTGGTAACTGATGGACTGAAAAATAGTGGTACACATAATATCTTATTTAGATAAAACAATAATGATGACGATTATCAATATGATTGAATGACGTTTGTGACTCTTAGAACTGTACTGTTATATTTTAAAACATATATGGGATAAACTGTACAAATATACTGGATTAAAAACTGTAAATCAATGTTAAGCTGAATTACATTTTTTAACATAGCCGATATATCAAAATAACGATATTTTTTTCCAATATATCGAGGTCCGATATTGATATTTTCATAAATATCGATAAATCGAAAATCCGATATTTTTAAAAATATCAACAGTCCTACGTTGAAGTCTTCTTCTTTTTCTTGTTTTGGCTCCACAGAAGCACTTGCCAGTGTCAATGTTTTCTTTCAATGGGTAGTACAATAATATTACAATCCTCGAGTGATTATTTCAATATTCAGTGTCATTTTCTTTCAATGGACGTTATAGTATAATAATATTACAAGCGTCGTGTGATCATTTCAAAAGTCTAACAAGATGGTGGATCCCTTGTTAGACCTTCCAGGGAGTTTTTGTGGCATCTTAGAATTTCATGCTCCGTGGTATTATTTTCCATTCACTTCACTTATGCACAAAAAACTAACAATATTACGTAAAATACCACCAAATTTACACAATATAGAGTCAAATAACAAAAGATTATGAATAAAATATAAAATCCACTACATGACAGACTAAGATCCCGCCAAAAACTCTCCTAGTCCGTCGTCAAAGTCAAGTTTCATAATTCATATGGGACTAGTTAGGGATGCTCGATGGTGAATAAGAATCGATATTTATCTGAAAACATTGGTAATTTGATTATTATGACATTGACTCATTAATGTTATGAGAATAAAATAGCGAAAAATCAATATATGTTTTAGGACCATCTAGAGTTGGATAGATGATAGCTTTGATAGCTAGGGCCTATATAGCTATCAAATTCTATTATTTTACACTAGATGACACTGACCAACATAATTGAAGTAAGTCGTACGAATAGTTATTTCTTTGCGTTTCTTAAGGAAAGGAAATAGTTTCAAAATGGTTATTTTCAAAAGCTGGCCAACTTGTGTACCTGTAACGGAACAAACAAGGAGGACAACATCTGACAAAGTTAATTTTTTACAGAGTGTGCCCAGAAATACTGGGAATGTTACGTTTTTCATGTGTTGTACTCCCAATAACAAATAAATACATTTCATAAATAGGATAGTTAGTTTTATTTGCTACCGAAGCCATCGATGTTTTATACATATTGATATCAATTGGAAATTGATACTTTCAATGTTATCCATAAAGTTTTGATGTGAAACATCTATAGGCGGAGGGTAAACCTGATTGTTGGCGTGGTGACGAAAAAAACAAACTTTGCACTGTTAACGAAACACTCAAAACATTTGCAACCCTATGTATATAAACATAAGATTCAAAGTGTTTGGTCGACCACTCGTTCTACTAGTGTTACGCAGCACACAGCGCCCTTTGATAAATACCGCCAAACCACCGCGCCTGCGCCGTGTTGAAATTTTGTATTTTGTGCCTACTAAAAATGAACATTTATGTAGTAAAATAAACAGTTATTATTTTAAGAAACAAATTTGTAATGCTTTATCTTTTCATTATGCTATGGCTGATTCATGTCGTAATCTGTTATTAGTAACTTATATAAAACAATTTGGATGATTCACATCTGTCAGACGTCCCGTGACGGCTTAATTTTATTTGGATAACGTCATTTTTATGTCGTTGTTTTTCCAATATCGACATCCCTAAGATTAGCGTAAGATCATTATAAATAATTTACGTCGTCTCTTTTAGTCCCTCTGGAGTTTTATGATTTTTCAGTATCCATTATTATTTCGAATCTACTATACTTATACCTCACTTATCCACCATAACAAAATTTTATTGCCCAAGCTCATATAAAAATACAAAGTAATTTAATGAGTTTTAAAATTTTTATAACTATTTTTATTTTTTTATATAGTTTTGATATACAGCTATTACTATTTCAGACAATATTTCTTTAATATTTACAGTTTAATGTATCATCGTAATCCACTGAATATTATATGACAAAAAAGTAGGTACGCCAAAACGATAGTAATATTTTATAATATCCGCCTATAAATTATTTTTGTTTTCTCCAGTTATATATTGCCACTATAACAAGAATCTATAATACAGAAATTTCACATATGGTAACATTAATCATTTAAGCGCGAAAACTGACAATTGTAAAGTATTTTCGCTATAAAAGTTTTATTATTACCAATTAGATATTATGGCCTTGCTAGGCCATTAGGGATTAGGGTAGTCAATTTGAGAAAAAAAGCCTATGCTACTAGAGTCAGTTTATTTCTTTGTATATAAAATTATAATAGATTGTGGTAAACCTTGGAACCTTGCTCGGCTCAGTGTAGGATAATATTTTGTTTTTAGATTTAAAATGGATCCAAAGTTTTCCTTTCCATTTCGCCCGTACGCTATTCAAGAAAAGTTTATGAAGGAGTTATATTTTACAATTGAAAATAAGACACTAGGAATATTTGAAAGCCCTACTGGTACAGTATGTATTCTTCATAACATTTTTACTTTTATCATTTTGTATTTGAAAACTTTGATTTCAACCAGTTGTCTTTAGGGAAAGTCGTTAAGTATTTGCTGTGGTGCTCTTCAATGGTTAAAGGACAGTGAAGCAAAAATAATTTCTGAATTAGAATCAGAAGTGAAACAGTTAAAGCAGGAAATATCTAATAGTACAGGTAACTCTTGTATTGCTGTATATTAAATAAGTAGCTATTAGCGTGGGTCAAAAAAATCAAGTTTTTTTTGGATTCGACACACGAAAACTTGTTTCTAGCTATCTCTAGAAAGTGCTTACTAAATCTGAGCTCTTATTATTAACGGGAAGATTATGTTCATCATAGTTTTCCATTTTTAATGTAATCTCATATGAAAATGGTCATATCTTATCACCAATTGATCATTAAACTAGTTGCATCGTCAATATCTATAGGAAATTGAATGCTCTACAAAAACGGTCTCTTATACTTTTTTCATTAATCTAACCATTTAAAAGATATTCAAGGTTAAAGATTGAAGTATTTTAAGGGAAATAACTTTTTGTTTTGGATTTTTGTAACTTACTAAAAAATAATTATTGTCAAAGGAGTTTCAATTATTTCTATAGGAAATCTAACGCTCTACAAAAAAGGTCTCTTGTGGTTAATCGATTACGCAAACCATTTGGAAGATATTCAAAGTAGAATCCCAATGCCTGATGATTTAAATAGTTTTTTAATAGCTAATATTTTTATTTTAAAATTTATTTATTTATTTTCTGGGATCTTAGTTAAAATATGAATTAATGTTACTGGTTACAAGTTTGTTCATATTTTTTTAGAACAACTCTCAGACTAGATGTCCTTATGTTGTAGCTGAACACTTACAAATGTGCAATTCAAGCATGGAAGAACTGTCAGAGTACTTATTTGTGTAACAAATAAATTATTGTTCTATATGGAATTAAAACCTATAACACTCAGTACAGTGGAGCTGCCACTGCATTATTCTATCAGATTGTAATATAAAGTTAATTAACAATAAATTATGATTTATTAAGGAAAAATGTACAATATTATTCAAGAAGAATAAAACTTTCAATTTGTGATAGAATTTTCAGATTTAGATTGAATTTTCTGTAAATTTTGTGTAAATATATATACTGTCTACTTAGTAGATACTAATTAGTACAGAGGAAAGACATGAGTCAAATAGAATCAAAGGCGGCCATCTCACTCTTACGCACTTTTCAGTAACCGAAAAAAGAATTCTATTAATTCTGGGCAATTACTGTGTGCATCGGGACTTAACACAGCTTACCGTAAAGATCAATTATGACATGCAACAGTACAATATCTACTTGTGACCGTAAAAACCAAAATATTTGAAATTAAAATTTCAAAACGGCTGTCTTTTATGTCTAAGTATTAGTAATAGCCGTTTTTGACTCCAATATCATTAAAGATGGCCACCTTTGGCACGAAGTTTTGTAAATATAGCAACTTTAGTTGTAGGGTTGTCTAAGATGAGAAATTAAGCAAAAAGTTCAAATAGGTAAAGAAATGATTGATGTATGTATTATATATAGTATATAAATATTATAACCTATTTTCGCCATATTGTTCCGTGATTGAATGCATTGCTCTGATTGGTTAAGTGTACATTAATGCCGTCTTTGACACTGACCCAATGAAATATTGCTGTTTTTTAAACCAAATCGAGATTTCATGTCCATATAACTAGCAAATTAGTTATGTTTGATTAAGAAATTCATGAGCGAGCTGTTAAGTTTCAATATACTGAATTTTTTGGCATCATTATCTCAAAAATGTCAAAAAGTGAAATGACTACCTTTGACTCTATAAGACTCACACATTAATGCAAACCATTGAGGTAACATTTTTTCTTTTTTTTTTTTATAGAAGCATGACAAAGTGACTGCACTAAGCCTGATGTTAAGCATAGTACAATCCAAAAACATCGGTAACCACCGAGAGTCAGATTATCCATCGCCGGTCGCCGCTGTCATGCCGGCCATAATGACGAAAGTCACCCGGTACTGGATATGCACAGTCTGATCCCGAAACGCGACGCGCAGAAGCGAGTCACTATGACGGGCTTTTTCGCCATATGCATGGTGGTTGCGACGCAGTCGGACTGTAAAACCCTACCACCCTGCTCTCGCCATTGCCTTGTTCGTTGATCAGCAGAATGCACCACGTGCAGGTGAGGTTGGCTTGGGTGTCTCAAGTCTTAAGATGTTATTCGACACCCCTTACACCCCAACTAGAATTTAAAAAAGTTACATAATTCTAAAACTAAGAAAAACTCTGTTAGAAATGCAGTACTGGTTAGTGTTTTCACATATAGTACAAGGACAATTGGTCCAACTTTGCATGGCAATAGTATGTATGCAGTTAAAATAATGAATTACAGTTGTCATATGTGCAATGTACAAATAGAGAGAGAATGATTATTTATTTTAGCTATGTTTAAATCGAATTTCACTTAATTTCTACAGAGAGTAATGATTGGCTACAGGAGGAATTTGAAAAAGTACAAAAAAAGCAGCTTCTTCTTTCATTGCAAATGAAATTAGATAAAATTAATAAACGAAAGGAATTGTATAATGAAATGAAGCTGAGGGTATCAAAACTAAATTCTGATTCCAATATAAACAAAACTTCACGTTCTTGCTTCCTTAAAACTGATAAACATATAGAATCGGAAAAAGAATATCTAACAGAAGAGAATGAAAAAGAAGAAGATATAGACTTACTCTTAGAAGATTTTGAAGAAAAATTACATGATGAATCTGACAGTGAAGTTCTTGAAAGTGATAATGAAATTAATAAATCAAAGGTATAGGTATCATTTGTAAATTTTGTTATCTCACTAATTTGTATACTCAATAATAGATATGAATATTTATCGGAATTCTCAGATATGTTTAATTGGATTCATTATTCATAATTATGATATTTGATGATTTATATGATATTTGATTATTTTGGTAGTATTAATAGTAATAGAAAATCGATGTGAAGTAACAGTGCTTGCATTGTTGCGTTTCGTTCGGTTAGACAGAGCGCCGGAGTCCGCCTCTCCTTACCTCTACCCTTCCTCCCGCCGCCCCCCCAACATAGGCTGGCAACGCACTTGCGACTCCGCTGGTGTTGCAAGTGTCTATGAACAGTGGGGATCACTTACATCACGTGACCCACCTGCTCGTTTGCCTCCTATGATATAAAAAAAAATCAAACATGATGAAATATTCATTAAATATAAATGAACTCTTTTAAATTAAAAATTGGATTGATCAATAAAATCTAATTATATCCAAATTTTTGATATGATTATTGACATGATTATTTTATATAGATAAATGTACACATTAGTCGCCCACAATGTTTTAATACCATTCTACCTATATTTACAGCAGTCTATATATTAATACACTATATACGCAAAAAAAATTGTTTTTTTTTTTCGAACTGACTACATTATTGACCCAGCAAGGTCTTAACAGATTCACCGGACTACCAAAAAAATTCTGTCTGTGTATTTGTTCTATCTATATATGGATGCATATAGGTAGTATGAGACTTGGAGCAAAACAAAGAATATTATCAAACAAAGTCCTCTGCCGATATATTATCAAACAAAGTCCTCTGCCACGTCTGTCTGTTTACAATAAACTCAAAAACTACTGAAAGAATTTTCATGGGGAATTTTGTCAGTAGATGAAGTGATTCCTGAGGAAGGTTTAGGTATATAAGGTTTATTATGATTAGTGTAGGATAATGTCTAATGTCCCTTGGGCCTAGTTTGTTATAATTATATAAGCTCAATGATGACTACTGATATTAGTGTATACCATATAGTATTGAATAATAACATAATAGTACAATAATGAAAAAAAAAATGTCATTATGTAAATTCATCCCACACTACATAAGGGTTAGTGATATTAACCACTTGAGTGTTACATATGTATGTGTGATTAGTTCTCTTCTGTATTTCTTATCTCTCTGTTACACAACTCGCAGGAGAATCTACAGGTTTCTTTTTTTTTTTCGAAATGAAAACGCTGTTGAGTTGGAAAGGTCTTTACAGCTTCACCGAACTAAAAGCTACAATCTACAAGTGTGGTCTTAAATATATATATATAGAGATCTTGTTTAAATAAAAATGAAAACAGATGATTAAATGTATTTAATTGAAACTTATTCTCAGATATACATAAGCAGTAGAACACATAGCCAGTTGTCGCAGTTCATAGGTGAAATTAAGAGGACTATTTTTAAAGAAGATGTTAGAGTAGTCACATTAGCATCCCGACAACATTACTGTATAAATTCAGATGTGAAAAAACTAAAAAATGTGAAGCTTATGAATGAAAGGTAAGATAAGTTAATTTTTCCTCAATAATAGACAGAAGCCACAGCGTAATTACAACAAAAATCGAGTTAAATAGTATACCTCTTACTAAAAATTAAACATTTTGTGCAAGGTTCTATTGATACTAGAGATTATACCAAATATAGTTTCTAAATTATGGTATATCACCCAAATATCAGAAATGATGGTTGAGTGGTTATTTTGAGAGACAGCATCTTTTTATGTGGGTTTACATCATGATGAAAACCTAAAATAGTGATAGGAAGTTTTTTTTTTATCATAACATAGCAAAGTGACTGCACTGTGCCTGATGGTGAACACAGTACAATCCAAAAACAATGGCGACCATCGAGAGACGGTGGACGCCGCTGTCATGCCGGCCTGCGTAAATATCTCTTCACGTTACACTTGAAGGACCCCATGTTATACGAAGGAGGGAACACACTAGCCGGGAGATTGTTCCACAGCTTCATGGTACGGCAAAGATAAGTAGTTGCGAACTTTTTAGTTCGTGCCCAGATAGGATTCACCGTAAAACTATGGATCCGAAGCCCAGCGCGCGTGGTTCGGTTGTGGATAGCAGAGGAAGGGATAAAATTAAATAGCTCTGCAGAACATTCGTCATGATACAGACTGTAGAACACGGTCAGTGAGGCAATATCTCTGCACAACTGAAGCGGGCTCTGTAAACTGTGTAATATCTGCATTATTAACAATGTGGACAGCTCGTCTCTGCAATCTATCCAGGGCATCTAGTAGTTATTTGGCGGAACTGTCCCAGAGGTGTGAACAGTATTCCATGCAAGGCCGAACTTGTGCCTTATAAAAGGATGTGCCTGTTCAGCATTCCGAGCCTCCGAGATGCACCGGAGATTATGCTCCCGATGTAATCCCTGAGATTGAGGTCGCTGCGAATATATATACCTAAGATATTGAGGCTGTCTCGCGTTGCGAGCCAGACATTTTGCAGAGCAGGAAGAGGGGTAGATGGAGGATATAGGTCATTTAAAGTGCCTGTTTAAATTAATTGGGTGGGGTAGCCAGATAATATAGGATAGTGCTGTAGTAGGTCCACCTCCCCCTACCTTCCCCTTTGATATATCATCGGAGGCAAACGAACAGATGGGTCACCTGATGTTAAGTGATCACCACCGTTCATAGATACTTGACACCAGGGGAGTCGCAAGTACGTTGCCAACCTGTATTTGGAGGAGGGTGGGGGAGGTGCAGGAAGGAAAGAAGGGGAAAGGGAGGGTAGTGGGTCTCCGGCTCTCTCACTGACTGAAAGAAACGCAACATTGCAAGCACTGTTACTTCACGTCGGTTTTCTGTGCTTCCCCGGACGAGCCGACCCATTAGTGCTGAAAACAATAATAGCTTCGGCTTGGCTCTACCACTACCACCCCTTCCCCCTCCACACCAATACAGACTGGCAACGTACTCGCGACTCCTCTGGTGTTGCTGGTGTCTATGGACGGAGGTGATCACTTAACATCAGGGGGCACACTTGTTTGTTTGCCTCCTATGATATATAAAAAATAAAAAGTTTAGAAAGTATATTAGAATGCCAACAACTATCTCTCGTTTTTACTAGGCCTGATACTGTGATACAATTATATCATCTATGAATATACTCAGCTGTGAGACTATCTTGCTATTCTATACAGTACATGCAACCAAAGCTTTAAGAAATATAGTTTAAAAAATTAAGTGATTTGGTATTTAATGAACTAGTTTTCATGTACAATATTTGTATCTGACAACCACATATTTTATCTTAATTGTGTTATGTACTTTATTTGTTTTATTCATAATTATTCCTTTAACCTTTATACCTCTTATTTAAAATCGTAATATTATGATGCTTCGATAATAGTCCAAAAATATCGTATATGCAAGTAAATATCTTACAAGCATAAAATCAATAATTTTTAAGATTAATCCGAGATAAACAACAAACACTTCAGTTTTATTTGCAAATCTTCTATATTGCAATTCTGTATACACATTTTCAGATGTCTTGACATGCAAAAATCGAAAACAAAATCAACATCAGTCGGAGAAGAAGGCAAAGTTCTAAAAAGGACTAAAACAAAAATATGTACGGCGTGTCCTTATTATAATCAGTCAAATATAACAAAGCTGAAGGAAAGAATGCTTGTAGATATAATGGACATGGAGGATTTGGTCAAAGGTGGTAAAGAATTGAAAGCTTGTCCTTATTACGCTTCAAGAATGGCATTAGATGATGCAGAGGTAAGTGTTAGGCGGATAATTTTTTAAACAAAAAATAAAACTGATTAAAAAAGTAATCGCTCTAAAACATACACTTGAACCAGTTTGACAATAGGAAGTCTAGAAACTATGAATTTACAATTTGATTTTGAAGAGTTCTCTTTTGTATCTTCTGAATAGAAGTTTCTAGTCAAATTAAAGTGGGAACTCCTTGAAAAGATCTCTTTCCAAATAAAGTTTTTTTTTATGGGAAACATGTATAGGCGCGGGATAACTTGACTGTTGGCGTGGCGACGTTGTGACGATGCCGAAGATTTAATGTAATGTGAGAATTCGACAATTTGAGATTCATTTGATTTGAACAATTTTGATTTATCATATATGCCAGGCTTCGCACTTGTGACTCCCGTGGTGTTGCAAGTGTCTATGGACGGTGGTGATCACTTAATATCAGGTGACCCATCTGTCCGTTTCACTGCTATGATATAAAAAAAGATGAAAATATACAAATATAAATAATTTGAATCTCCATATCGGGTTACATTTGGTTTTGAAGCAATAGCGAACGGAACATTGGTTCTGACGGGGCGCCTCATGACCGCACAAGATTTTTTATGTTGTTTTTTTTATTATAAGGTGGTCCTTATAAGTCACGCCGGAATAGTGAGTTCCGGGGCTAGATCAGGAGTGTCGCTTGACCTTAAAAACAACATTTTGATACTCGACGAAGCACATGGACTTACGGCTGCTTTAGAGAACGCACATTCCGCGCCGGTATCTGCTAAACAACTGACTTCCGTATCAAAATACTTACAATTCTATATAAACAAATACAAGGCTAAATTAAATAGTAAGAATCTTCTCTCCTTGAACCAGATTAATTTTGTCATCGGGAAGTTGATGGGTAAGTTGTCTTATTTACTTTTTTTTTTTCGAATTGACTACGCTATTGACCTGGCAAAGTCTTCACAGCTTCACCGGACTACTAAGGCGAGCGCTTAAGGCACTCAGCCGATTTTATTTTTGGTAACTAGCTCAAGGGTGCACGGCACACCTCGGCTTGGCCGTTACCTTGAAAAACCCGATCTGTCCTAGCTAAACTATGCTAAGCTATACATGTATCCATTCTTGGATCATGCAATTAGAATTGGATGATACAAAAACACAACATGGAATTCGAAAGGAGGTAAACTAAATCTACTCGATTCAGTTCGATAAGGGAAAAAAAGTTAACAAAAACAACCCTTCCACAGATGTGTAGGTGCGTGTCTGATTAACTATGTATGTGTAGAATCGATGTGGGTGAGTACTGTATCACGAGACAATGTCTTTGCAACTACCCGGGTAGCCACGGACAAAAATACTGCCAGGATTACGCGATCAAACAATGTGCGGGTGAGAAAACGAGAGCTCTCTGCCTGTGACGCACGAGACAGAGATTCGCGATGTGGCCGGCCACAGAAAATTTAAAGAGATCGAATTTACAGTTTAAGCGAACGACGCCGGCGTCGGGATCTAAAAATAGACAAGTGATATTATTATTTGACGATTTTAGGGGAAGAGAGACGTAAACATACGAGTTTACTCTTTCTTATATTGAAAATTATTATTTTTTCGCGACGGCGGCACGGGCCAACCGCTGTATCGTTGCCGCAATGGCGGGAAACTGCGCGATCGCGCGAATGGGGCCCTGTTTGGGGTCGTTCGCGACCTCATCGTAGGTTGAGATCTCGGCGATCTCATGAAAAACTAAGAGCTGGGCGGACCAGTCCATGCCGGAGAGAGAGACAGCGGGGTCGGCCTGTGAGGGCTTCGCCGCCTGGAGTCTAGGATCGACTCGTGCTGCGATCTGCGGCGACCACGGGGCCTGAGGGGCCCGCGCGGGGAGAGGGACTGCGTTAGGCGCAGGAACGGACGCTGCCGGAGCGCGTGACGCGCGCGGCAGACTCGGAAATGCCTGTCGAGAGTCGAGAGGCGGGGGGCGGGGGCGGGTAGACGCCGCAGGCGCCCTGGAGGGCGAAACCTGCCTCGCGTGTCGGGGCTGTCTTGTACGCGGGGCGCGGGGACAACCGCGATAATTCGTGGTATGACCCACGCCGCGGCACAAAACGCAACTCGGAGGATCGGGCGAGTCTTTAGTGCGCGAACACTCCGACGTGGAGTGTTCGCCTAGGCACTTAACGCACCTGGGTTTCAGGTAGCAGTTAAGTGCGGAGTGTCCGTATTCCTGGCAGTTGTGACGAGTGTGTCGAGAGGTTAAAGATTTTTTTGCCCTCGACATTGCGCTCGAGAATAACGAGCACCATGTCGTAGGGCATGCGATTGCCCGCAGATCGCATCCGGTGGACTTCTCGGACCGGGAACTTCTGTTCCCTGAGGTCTTCGTGGATATCATCCACGAGAATCTGGGCTGGGACTCTGCGTATTACTACGCGTAACATGCGCTCTTCTTCGAGCGCATATGTGAAATAAGCGATTTTCTTCGCGCGCAGAAGGCGCGTAAGATCGCGATGGGCGTCGGAGGAGTTCACCTTTACCTGAATACCCGTTCGGGTACTCGTGGCAGAGGCTATCGGGATCTCGGCCTCCTTTAGGAGGTCGGAGATGTCGAGCCAGGACGCCTTGTCCTGGATCGTGACGGGTGGAGGGGGACGGGGCTTCTTACTCGAAGCCGCGGGACTCGCGGCTTTCGAGGGAGCCGAAACGGAGGGCATGGGTGACGTCTTTGGCACTTTCGTGCCATCGACGTTCGAGATCTTCGAGGGCAGAGGGCCCTCGGAGTCTGAGGCCGAGTTGGCGCGTTTCTTGCGCGCTTTGGACTTCCGGGATACGACGGTGAAGCCGTCGTTCCCGGCGGGGGCCTTGCTCCATATCGGAGCATTCCTCGTTCGAAGAACAAGGAGAGGTCGGGGCAGGGAGGGTGCTTCCGGAGGACTTAAGGTCCTTGAGAAATGCCAAGCGGGAGTCCCTCTCACGGTCCTCATCCGCGGCGGCGACGAGCGTGGGCACTGGACCGCCCTGAAAGTAGTCGTCCGCTTCTTTACAGAAGCGGTCGTACTCTAAAATTATGTCCGGACATAATGTCATAATAAACTTCCAAAAGCGCGCGAACTCGCGTTGTTCGGAATTCTGACTGGCCATGGCGGGGCCTGAGGAGGGGTGCGGGGCGGGGGAAGACATGTAAAACCTCCCTGCCAGAGGGGCAGGGGGGCGCGTCTTTTGAATTTAACGGACTCCGGAGTCCGGGCCAAAAGGAGACTGTGGGCAAGGTGCAATGCCTCACAGGGGACCTACAGTGCCTAGGGGGAGGCCCTAACACTTCTTTCTTCGGCTGCACGACGACACGGAGCTCGAACCACGAAACGCTGGACTCCCTGGAACGCGAACCGGTGACACGCAGCACACGGAGAACACGCAGAACGCATTGAAAAGTGCGATTAGACTTGCACCGAAAAGTGCAGTTTGCTGCGTTCTGAAAAGAACGCCTTACGATTGAGCCCTCTGAACGTCAAACAGAAACGAGAGAGTAACGAGCGTACCGAAATACCGAAAAATTTTCGACGTGAAACACGGTCGCGTAACCGCGTCGCGAACACTTACGAAGGATCGGAAACGTAACACGAATAAAAAATTCACGTCGAAAAAACGATAAGAACGCACGCGTCCGAACCCCACGGCAGCGAAAATCGGACTCCTTTTCTGTAATATTTACTAATTAGCTGTGCCCGTAAGTTTGTCCTCATGGAAATTTATATATAAAACAGTCATTAATAATATCATCTGAATGTATTTTTTTTTTATATCAAGGGAGGCAAACGAACTGGTGAGTACGTGATGTTAAGTGATCACCACCGTCCATAGACACTAGCGACATCAGGGACGTCGCAAGTGCGTTGCCAGCCTGGAGAAGGGGGAGGGGAAGGAAAGGGAAAGCAGGAAAGAGGAAGGGACGTGGGCCTCCGGCTCTCTCACTGAGCGAACGAAACACAACAGTGCAAGCACTGTTATTTCACGTCGCTTATCTGTGAGAGGGGTGGTACTACCCCGGAGGAGCCGACCCATTCATGCTGAAACCAAAAATAGCTTCAGCGGGGCTCTACCACCTATAAATAAGTCCATTTACTTATCTACTTTTCTCTCGTACTTAAGTTACGTTGTCATTAAAGTTACATACTTTTCGAAAAAGTGAACAGAATTTAATGATATAACGGCTAAATCTTACTCGATGATATGTTTTATGAATTTCTTCGTAAGGTCTAATTTTGAATGCAGTACTTTAGTAGTGATGTGTGTGTAAACAGACAGACAGACATTTATAAAAATGATTGAAATGTATTTTATTACTTATTTCAAGAAACCTGCAACATTTTTTTTACATAAATCCTAAAAGTACAGGCACTTTTGATTTACATTCTTATTATGTGTATAGATATTATAAATGTGAATGTAATTTTGTCTGTTCGTTTGTTTCTTGCGTTATTTTTCGTTTAATAAAATTCTTTTTACACTGTCCTAAATAAGTTTTATCTCAAGAAGATTCTTTTTTTAAAAGAACTCCTATATTTTTTATTTGTGACTAATTTTCCTTTTTTTTTTATAATGCAAAGGAATGTTAAAAAGCAATGTAAATGAACAGAAAAACATTGAAGAAACGAAAATATTATCAATTGAAGATTTTGTGATAAAAGCGGAAATCGATCATATGAATTTGAGGCCGTTAGTGGAATTCTGTAGAAACACACGTTTGGCGCCGAAATTACACGGATTCTCGATGAGGTACAGTCAGCAGGTTCTAGAAGATGAAATAAAAAAGTGTGAAGTAAATAAGAAAAGTTCCTTTGAAACATTCCTTAAGAATATATCGAAGAAGAACAAAGATAATGATGTTGTTGAAGATGTTAAATTGGATGTGAAAATTAATGAAGTTCAGGTAAGATCAATAATCTATTATTACTATTAAAAATTGTTTAAGACTAAGTTATTATATTATTATTAAATTTTGATCAATTCTAACTTTACAATCTTGTTATTTTCTATAAAATATATTGTTCATATCTGATGGCAATATATGAACATGATAAAAAAGTAAGATGACATATAATGGCAGCCATCAACTTTCAATAACAGACCGATTAAGCGCTTATTTGGGATGCGTGCATTCGAATAAAATAAATTCTCCAAATGATAATGAAAATCGTATCTAAAGGTGAATGAAACATGTTTAAAATGAATAAGGGAATACACGATAACGATAAAGTAACTTTATACCGTTCTAGTTGTTTCCGCGTTTAGTTACATCTCAAAGGGATTAAGTAACGTAAGTAAGTAAAAAATAAGGGAGTTTTTGGCAGGATTGTAGTCTGTCATGTAGTGGATTTTATATTTTATTCAGTCTTGTGTTGATTCTATATTTTGTAAATGTGGTGGTGTTTTACGTAATATAGTTAGTCTATTGTGCATAAGTGAAGTGAATGGAAAATAATACCACGGGGCATAAAATTCTGAGATGCCACAAAAACTCACTGGAAGGTTCTAAAAAGGGAGCCACCATGTTGTTATAATATTGAAATAATCACTCGACGCTTGTAATATTATTAACTACATGACAATGGCAGTAATAGTTTGAAAGATTGGTCGCCAAAAATAAAGTGAAAAAAAATGTTTGTATGATTTGATACAGGCTCCATCGGAAGTGTCCGCCGGCAGCGGACTCTACGCAGTACTAGATTTCTTAGAGATGCTGTGTGATAAGAGTGAGAATGGACGGGTGATGGTTCGAACGACGCCGCGGGACGACACTAGTGCACAACTCAAGTACTTGTTGTTGAATCCAGCTGAACATTTTTCCGAAGTTGTTACTCAGTGCAGATCGGTAAGCGTTTTTGAAGCTAAACTTCTGGCATATTTAGGAAAAATGTGAAATTTAATTGTTACAATGCGCGCACACCGACTTCTAAACACTTGAAGTTAGTTGGTTGTCTGTCATGTTTTTGTGAGAACTGTTAAATATATTAAAGTTAGTGTTATTAAAATTGATATGAACACATGTTTCATATTATATAATTAATTCGCATGGAATAGTTACTTTGGGCCAATGCTAACACTTAGCGGAAGCCCCTCTAAAGGAAAAAAATTTTTTTTAAACGTTCTTCATTGTTGCTCCGCTCCTATGTAATTTTAACGTGATGTGTAGCCTATAGCCTTCCTCGATGAATGATCTATCTAACGCTGAAAGAATTTTTCAAATCGAACCAGCACGTTCAACCAAATTAGTTAAAGATTACTTACTACTCTTCTCTTGTACTTAACTCGAGCTGTCATTAAAATTACAATAACTTCTGATAGAATGTACCAATTTTAATGAAACAAAAACTAAGTTATTCTCGAGAATATGCAGTATGAATTTCTTGATGAGGTTACATTGTGAACCCAGTATTTTAGCAGTGATGCGTGTTCATACCGACAGATAGACATTTCCAAAAATGATTGAAATATTATTTATTATATTATTTATTTCTAGACACTTGCAACATTTTTTTTCACGAAATCGAAAAAGTGCAGACACGTGGATTTAGTTCTTATTATATTAGTATAGGTGTGTATCATTTTAAATGATATGTACATGATACTATTATGAGTATTTGTGATAAAAGTGGTTTTTTATATTATAATTTTTAAAGTGGGTTTATTGGTGTGAGATTAACTGTAATGTTTTCTATAAAGAATGGTGCTTTCAGGTTATAGTTGCTGGTGGAACAATGGAACCAATAAACGAGTTTAAGGCTCTATTGACAGGTCAAGGAGCTGGTGAACGCGTAGTAAATGTGGTCAGATGTGACCACGTTGTACCAGATAGTAACGTTTTAGCCATTTGCCTTTCCAGAGTTCCTTCTAACACTGTTATTAACTTTTCGTATGAGAAGCGCATGTCTGTGGAATTAGTGAGTAAATTTTACAAGTCTTTATACCAGGTCATATTCTAAGAGATGATGGTTCGTGTCACATTTAACAAATACTAATAAACAACAAGGAGAACCTTAGTTAAAGTTTGTTCTACGACTTTCAAAAGTATAAACACAATCGTAATAAACGTAGGTGCAATGACCGGTGCCGAAAACTGTAAGGAGCGACCCGGAGCTAATAACCTTCAGTGCCGTTCTCGCGTTCAGTTTCAAGTGAAAGTGAAATCACCCGACGATTATTGACATTGTGCTTTAAAATATACGCGTAAAGGTTGCGTATAATTTTTGTATTTTTCTAAATAATTAGGACCAATATTAAGCACTTATCTTTTTAATTGATTAGAACGAGAATCGAGTGCAGAGTATCTTTAATAAACATAGCTGCTGTCTAAACGTTCATCTTGTATATATCAAATTTCAGTCTTGTCACTTTATTTTTTGGTAATAGTAACACAATTCTCCTAATTTCGGCATCTTTATTTATCTTTTAACGTTATATGTTACAATACGATAGAAAACAGCAAATTATTCAATAGCGATATAACTTACAACAGCGTATAATAATCGTGTATAGATTGTATTTTTACATATATAGATGTATTTTTATATATAAATATCTTCTGTACGTCACTGAACTCATAAATGGCTGGACCGATTTTGATGAAATTTTGTGTGCTTGTTCCAGTGGATCCGAGTATGATTTAGATTCACAATTGGACCCGGTAAGTGGCGCTGTGGTAGAGTTTAGGATTTTTTTGCAGGACAACTTTTTTTTTAATGTTATTTGTGGCAAACGAACATGCCGGTCACCTGGTGGTAAGTGATCCCCGCCGCCCATAGACACCTGCGACACGAGAGTAACAACGTCCGCCGGGACCCCTAGTATAGTATAATTCTTTATTAACATAGCCATCACTGCTGTCTTTATACCAAATTAATTAGTCTTTCTACCTTCAATGTCAAATTGTTAGAAATTAATAATTACATACAAAACCTTTCAATATTATAATCTATACTAATATTATAAAGAGGTAAAGTTTGTGACGTTGTGATATTGTGACGTTGTGTGGGGTAATCTTAGGAAGTACTGGTCTGATTTGAATAATTCTTTCTGTGTTATATAGCTCATTCATCGAGAATGGTTATAGGCTATATATCATTACGCTAAGCCCAATAGGAACGGAGCAAAGATGAAGTATGTTTCAAAATCGGGATGTTTTTTCCTATTGGGAACGCGAACTAAGTCGCGGACAGAGGCTAGTATTACATTCTTCACAGGGTGACAACACGACATTTTATTGTGATAGTGTCGCTGCTAAACGTGGTGGTAGATTTGAAAATATTTTTTCGATTCTAATATTTATGTAACGTTAATTTCAGCTGAGTGAAGTCGGTCGTATACTAAGGAACATTGTTAACTTAGTCCCGGGAGGGATAGTTTGTTTCCTACCCTCATACTCGTATGAACAAACAGTTTATGAACATTTGCGTAGAACCAATGTTATAGATACTATTAACAAAAAGAAAATCGTATTTCGTGAACCGAAATCAGCCGGAGATGTAGACCAGGTTTGGATAATTTAATATTTTTAATTAGAATATGTGTATATTTGTTACACTTTCATATACCTTTAACTACTCTGCAGAAGCTTTTGGCCGGATCTTAATCTGTCATGTAGTTGCTTTTATGTTTTATTCATAACCTTGTTTTGTTTGATTCTTATATATTTTGTAATATTGATATCACCCATATAATTTTACGTTATATAAATCGGTTATTATGTGTAAGTGAATGAAAAACTCCCTGGAAAGTTGTAACACGGGAGCCACCATATTCCGCTGAAAATTGAATTAAAAAGAAAATATGTTGCCACTCACTTTGGAATACACGAAAGTATATTGTCAGTGATGATTAAAACAGAAGCTGAACTTGAATAAACGAGAATCTGGAGAAAGTCTTTTATGTAAAACACGAACAATTGCTGTATTTATTATTTTGGAACAATGTTTATTTACGTGTTGCAGTGTCAAAACCAAAACATTTTTACAGACCTATAATAAAAAAAAACCGAAGTGTTCGCCAATTCGCTGAAGGTATATAATTTTAAAACTAGCAATGGCTGGTTAGAAACAGCTGGGAAACGGTATGATTTGGCCTTCGAGAAAGTGCGAGTGTCACAAAAACCCTTGTTAAGTTTAAAACTATAACTTAAAATATTTTGTGATTCCCTTGGATTTTAATTTGTCGAGGTTCAACCCTAAATAGTATTTAGCGTCATCTTACAAAACTTTAAAGTATCAGGACAATTTCTCATCCACTAGCAATAATGTAAATACCACAAAGATATACGAGATGGCGTTATATTACGTGGATTAGTTATAAAATATTTTTTTTCCAAGGAAATCATATATGTGGCAATTTAAAATGCAAAATTTTAATCTATAATATAAAAATGAATCGCTGAATGTGTTGCTAAGCGTTAATCTCGAGAACAGCTGAACCGATTTCACTAATTCTTTTTTTGTTTTGTTTGATAATCCAGTCAGGAAGGTTCTTATGCAAAAAAAAAAAAACGTATATTTTAATTACTTTAGGCGAAACGGAGTTCGGGGGCACTGCTATTTAAATATAAAAGTCGAGCCATTTTCGATAGAATGAAGAAAATTTATACAAAAAAATATTTTTAAGAATTAGTCATTTAACCTTTTCAATATCTCTATTTTGACCTACAATATTTATAGATTAAGGGGTACAGAGGGTACCTTCTATTCTAAAATAGTTCTGTTCCCAAAGTATAAACGTAATTTACAATTACGCGAGTAAACGGCAATGATTTTATGATTTGCTTGTTATAGGTGTTACAGAAATATGCTTCAGCGGTCAAAAATAAAGATGGAGAACGAAATGGAGCCTTATTATTAAGTGTTGTAGGCGGTAAATTAAGTGAAGGATTGAATTTCAGGTAACTTACTTATTTCCTTTTTAAAATCAATATGGCATATCTTTAATGGCCATTGTTGAGGTCTCGACGTCTTTATTCGATTTATTTTTATAACGCAGGCAAAGTAATTCGTAAACTTTTGGATCGCTTTGGAACTAACAATGGTAAACCATCTTGTATTAAGTAGTTTTTAATGAAATGAAATCCACCAATTCAGCTTCGGGTAAGGTTGACTGATAGAAACGTCACATTAGGAAAAAGCGTTATTCCTGTCTATGCGACTTTCTGTCTCTGTTTCTTTCTATTGTAAATATTAGTGTGTTAATACTAAATGCTTGAAATTTTTATAAAGCTTTTTGTTATATGATGTTTTTATACAATTTATAATTCAACTAGCCTCAACCCGCGACTTCGTTCGCGTAGAATAGATACTTTGGGCTAGCGCTAAAATGCAGCGGAAGCTCTCAAGAAGAAAAATGCCCCGATTTTTAAACATTCTTCATTGGTGCTCCGCTCCTTTTGGTCTTAGCGTGATGATATATATAAGCATAATTACTTTCCTATTGCTTTAACATATATGTGTTATGTTTATGGATACATAAACAATTAAAATGTTTTGAACTACAGCGATGATCTAGGCCGTTGTGTTATGGTAGTTGGCATGCCATATCCTAATGTCAAGTCACCAGAACTGCAAGAAAAGATGGCTTACTTAAACCGTACAGCCGGTGGGAACGCGGGAAATGTTTATTATGAAAACTTGTGTATGAAAGCAGTCAATCAATGCATTGGTAATTATCTCATCAATATAGATCAAAATCAAAGTCAAATCAAAAATTCTTTATTCAGTTTAGGATCTAATAAGGCGCTTATGAACGTAAAAAACTACCACCGGTTCGGAAACAACCCAGTCATCGAGAAGAACCGGCAAGAAACTCGATCGGGTACATTTTTTTTTACATAGATACATTAGATAAATGACCCATCGAGCTTGCTAAGTTGGTTAATACAATAATTGCATTGTTGTTATAGTTTTTAAGGTAAACGCATTCGTATAATGTCATAGCAACGTCATCTAACAAATAAAGTACCTGTTTTAATAAAATCGTTTTTTCAGGATATATACCTGTGTAGATATATTTAAAAAGCAAACCCTTATCTAAATACAAAATTTGATCCAAATTGTTAGAGCCGTTTTTAAGATATAAGAAATAAATTTGTGTAAAAGAACTGTTACTCTCTTAAAGTTTTTTTTATGTCATAAGAGAGAATTTTTTATGTCGTAAGTGCGTTGCCAGCCTGTTTTTGGAGAAAGGGGAGGGGAGGAAGAGGAGGGAGGGGCGAGGGGGTCCTCCGGCGCTCTCACTGACCGGACGAAACGCAACAATGCAAGCACTGTTACTTCACGTCGATTTCTGTGAGAGGGTGGTATTACACAGAGTGAGCGGACCCATTCATGCTAAAACCAGTAAATAAGATTTATTATCTCCTGTTTGCATTTTCTTCGACTATTTAACATGCTAAAATGAGAAGTTTCTAGACTTTAGAGAGAGTAAAATTAAGGAATATCAGTGTCATTTATAATTAAGTGCTTGAGAAACAGAATCAAATAAATATTTTAAATAACAATAACAGTTAATAATTAATTATGCTATTGTGTTATTTCTGTTGTTAATTGATTTGCTGTTTTGTATTATACTGCGATTTCTAACAATGACATGACGTAATGAATATATGTCGTGACTTGAAGTGTAAGCAAAGTAAAATGCTTTCCCTTTCACACCTATTGGTTGCTGAATAATACCTACTTATTTAGACATTGTTCTAATACCAGCTGATTTTTGGAATTTTCAATTAAATAATGAACAATGTATCACGAATACTTATGTTTTAATATTTTTTTATGTCATATAGGAGGCAAACGAACATGCGGGTCATCTGTTGTTAAGCGATCACCGCCGTCCATAGCAACCTCAGAGGAATCGTAAGTGCGTTGGCAACCTGTGTTTGGGGGAATTGAGAGAAACGGAGAGAGGAAGGAAGATGGGGAGGGGAGATGGGAATCCGGCGCTCTCACTGATCGAACGAAACGCAACAATGCAAGCACTGTTACTTCACGTCGATTTTCTGTGAGAGGGTGGTGTTACCCCGGACGAGCCGACCCATTCAGGCTGAAACCAATAATAGCTTCAGCGTGGCTCTACCACCTACTAGAGTTATAATTTAATAATTTGTTATTAACTCCATTGGAATAACGTTAATGTATATTACCTTATTTAAGGTGGTGTTATTTTTAAAAAAATACTCTTTTCATCATACTTTTTGTAAAATAGTGTTGGTAGGGTTATATGGTATAGTTCAGATAAAACCTGTTAAGTATTAAGATTTTATGCATTTTGCTGTACAATTTTTCAGTTGAAAGCCCTAATCATGATGATTATTATCTTTATGATCCGAAAAACAAATTGTATTTGGTTCGTATATATTATACCAATCTGTAGAAACTTTGGTCACTTCTATACCTAGTATTCACAACTTAATTTTTTATAGTCATGTATAAGTCATTTAATTTTTTGTTTATAGTTAGCAATTGTATTTTTATAGTTTAAATTTGATTTAATGAAAGGTTTTAACGTTAGTATAATCAGGCTATGATACGACTAGAGTTAATAAAGGAATTATTAAGAAAATCGAATTACAATTAATGTGAGAACAAAAACGCTATATTATTAATATTAATCTTCCTCATAATTGATAACAGATTTTGTAGATTTTCGATACTGTTCAAGATTACATTAGTGTAGTTTATATTCTTAGTGTTTTTTTATTTTAGGCAGAGCAGTAAGACATGTTAACGACTATGCCTGCATTCTGTTAATAGACGAAAGATATTCAAGATCTCAGACAACAGCTGCGTTACCATCATTTGTGCAGGTATTAAAGAAAAATATATTTTTTAAATGATTCAAGCAAATATAATTATTTCATCTATATTCAGTTTTTGCAAATTTTGAATTGATAGTAAGGAATGAAAAAAAAAAATATGTTTCTTCTTTACTATCTCATGTTTAATATTAATAATATTCTTTGCAGAAATCTCTCTTAACTAATTGCAATTTGGGACAAACTTTTGGAAGTATATCGAAATTCTTTTCAAAACATAAAACACATACAAAATAGTTGTTATCATCGATGTTTTATTTCTATGAACAGGTGTGTTAATATTAAAACTCGTTTATGACATGTGTTTATCTTTATTAAAATACCTTTTACATATAAAATGCTAGTACCCGGGCGACCCGAGTTTTCTATAAGAACTTTCTATGAATAAAATCTAGCTAAATCAATCTATGGTCCCCGAAGCTACCTACATACTAAGATTCACGGAAATAGATGACGCCGTTTCCGAAATCCTGAATATATATAAATATACAAGAATTGCTCCTTTAAAGGTATTAGATAGATAGATAGGTTTCAGCATAACACTGATAAAAAAATATCATCTTTTTATTGTTGTAAAGTTACAATATTAAACGTTTTTAATCCTACTGTTTTATGACACTTCGACTATAGTCTATAATGATAACATTATTTTAAATATATAAACGATTTATTTTATATATTTAGTAAAAAAAGTATACCTATTGTACTTTTTTTTTTATTAGAAACAGTTACTAACATTTGTTCTTTTAATCTTAATAACGTTTTATACATATTTACATTGACTTTTTTTTATTTTAGAGCACTTTAGAGATAACAAAATAAATAGTTTTTTATAATTATAATGTAAATATTGCTTAAGATGTACACTTAAAATAAGAAAAATGATTGTAATTTACACTGTATATCATATTGAGTATTGCCTCCAAAAGTTAATATTATTTGTTCCAATATATACATACACCACCACCACCAACACCATATAATGAATTTAACTTATATATATTACATATAGTTTAATGAATTTTTAATCAGACAAAGCCTGTGGTAACGTAGTTCCACATGGACCTTCGAAATGATAATGGAAATCAGGTGTAGCCGGAGTCGGCTCCAGGTTAAATTCAGCTACTACAGCGCCTCTAGCGGCCGCCTGTGGTGCAAACATCGCTGCAGGATACACCACGGAGGAAGTTCCAATCACGAGAACCACATCACAAGTTGACATAGCTGTATCTGATAACAATATTATTGTAATATTACGATGAGGCGGTTTATCAAATAATATAGTGTGCGAAAGTTTAGATAAAAAATGTGGAATAAGAAAAAGAAATAATACACATTAAAGATAATACATAACGTTACCAAAGGTACTTGAACTATGTATCTTATTTTCAGTCTGCTTTTTCTTGTTGTGGCTCTGCAGAAGCACTTGCCAGTGTCAATGTTTTCTTCCAATGGACAATAATATATCAAGCGTCGTGTGATTATTTCAATATTCTAACAAGATTGTGGATCCCTTGTTAGAACCTCCCAGGGAATTTTTGTGGCTCTATGGTATTATTTTCCATTCACTTCACTTATGCTCAATAAATTAACTATACTACGTAAAATATCACCAAATTTACAAAATATAGAGTCAAATAACACAAGATTATGAATAAAGTATAAAATCCACTACATGACAGACTAAGATCTCGCCAAATACTCCTTTATTTTCAGTCATCCATATATAGTATTTGATGAAAAAAGGTTCTGTCTCCTCTATACAGTAGTTTCAAAGTTGTCATGACTTAGTTTAACACTGCATGTTTGTATTATATATTAAGTAGATAACATTTAATATCAATAATTTACCAGCACTTTCCATAACCGCAGGTTCAAGGCTTTCACCAAACCAAACAATATGTGGTCGTAACAGTCCCGTACAGTTGTATTTCTTGCAGTGCGGTAATGATTTCACTGGAATGTCTGAACCAATTACATTTACATCTGGAGCACCTCTATTTGCAAGTGCCTGAGAACAAGCAGAAATGATGTTTTAGTTCTAGAGGACTCCTACTCTGTAATTGATACTTCATATGTTGCCCTTTACAAAATACATACATGATGTAAGACTATACACTGAATTGAAAATGTCAGCTTTGTATGGTAAAACTTTAGGTTTCCATCATCTTGTGACATAAACAATTTACATGATATAAAAAAAAAAAGAAAGTAGGTTATGTAGGTGGTAGAGCCCCGCTGAAGCTATTGGTTTCAGCATGAATGGGTCGGCTCCTCCGGGGTAGTACCACCCCTCTCACAGATAACCGACGTGAAATAACATTGCTTGCATTGTTGTGTTTCGTTCGGTCAGTGAGAGAGCCGGAGGCCCACGTCCCTTCCTCTTTCCTTCTTTCCCTTTCCTTCCCCTCCTCCTCCCATATACAGGCTGGCAACGCATTTTCGACGTCCCTGATGTCGCTAGTGTCTATGGATGGCGGTGATCACTTAACCTCACGTAACCCACCAGTTCGTTTGATATAAAAAAAAAGAAAGAAAGATAAAGCACTTAATGTAAAGTGACTTTGTTTAATTATAAAAGTTATTCAGATATTTGAGTAAATTATGTTATAAAAATTTATCAGTGTATATAAATGAAAATGAGGTCTTTTATTTGTTCTGCTTTACAGATTCATATGACCTTTTAGCAGATAGAACATACAAACAAGGTTTTGTATAGGTTACATATTTTTCTAACTACATTATTGGCCTGATGGGCCTTAACTGCTTCAGTGGACTACATTTTTTTTTTTTAAATGACTACGCTATTGACACAGCAAGGTCTTAACAGCTTCACCGGACTATGCAGTGGACTACAATATAGGTTACACATAATTTACTTTTCCATAGAGGTTATATAGACTTAATAAAATGACAATTAAAAAGGCAGTCCCAATTAATAGTTATTTCCCATAATATAGTTAAAATCCTTTCATGAGAATAAAGTCACAGGCTGGTAAAAATAAAAATAAAACACAAAATTCACCTCACAAATAGGACTATCATTATTTACTAACACTTCCTTGCACTTTGTACACCTTGTTTTATATAAATTTCCATGCAGTTCAATCAGGTTTTTAGAGCCGGCCCTTGCGTGCAAACCATCCACATTCTGTGTTATAACAGTAATTTTTTTATCTCCTTCATGTTTGGCCTCATAGTTAGCTATAGCAAGATGACCCTGGAATTCAGTAATTTTATACAATGTTTATTTATTTATTTAAAATAAATTAACAAGAGAAACCTAATATACATGAATTACATTGATTTTTGACAAAAGTTAACATATTGTATAAAAATGTCAGACTTAAAGATGTTAAACATTAATTCACACATGATTCAGATCATCACATACTAGCTGTGCCTGCGACTTCATCCATGTGAAACCTTAAGTACAAAATCAGCTATTAATAAATTTATCTGAATGTATTAAGTTCATTTAATTTCTCATGTATATAAGCCGCATTGTCATAAAAAGTACATTAACTTTTGATAGACTAAACTTTTGATAGATAAATCTCAATGAAATAAAAACTAATTGATATTTGAAAATGTACTTTAAAATTTTCTTGAAGAGGTTTTATCACGAATGTAGTATTTTAGCTGTGATCTATGTTCAGATGGAGTGAGACATTTTAAAAATTCACTTAAATGTATTTTATTACTAATTCCTAGACATCTACAACATTTTTTTACAAAATTCTAAAAAGTACAGACGTGAAAATTTACTTTCTTATTACAAGTATAGATATTAAAATATTTTTTACCAACTGACTGCACTATTAGCCTAGTAAGCCCTTAACAGCAACACTGGACTACAGAAATTTGAAGCGTAGTTTATTTACATATTGTAGTTCGGTGAAGCTGTTAAGACCTTGCTGGGTCAATAGTGTAGTCAGTTCGAGAAAAAAAAAATTACATATTAATTTATTAAATGAACTTTATAATACATATTTATGATACATACCGCATTCGGTTGTGCTTTAGCTGCTACTTCTCGTCTGTAATGGTAAAATTCCCAGACTAAACTAGGATTTTCTTTAAATGCACCAGGTGTAGCTAAATTGGAGGCTTGATATCTCCTCCAGAAACCTCCAGCTCCACGAAATGTAGGAATGCCGGATTCCGCGCTTATACCGGCACCAGACAAGAACACTACTTCTTTTGCTGATTTCAGAGCTTCTTTGAACTTAACCATATCACTGGACTGTCTTACAGCCATTTTTGATTTTATGCTAAACTTAGTAATTATTTGTGAGAGAGTTTTTAGTAAAGTAATGCTCATAATTACATATGTAACAATACAATATTTTTTCTTACCTATTGGTCAAGTTATGATTGGCAACTAGGGATGTTAAAAAATATCGATTTTTATTTAAATCGATTGTTATTTTATTATAATCAATTTTTATATCAATATTAATCGATTTTTAAAAATCGATTATATTAATTACGGATTTAAATCGATTTTCATAAACATCTATGCGACGGATGAAAAAAATCTCAAAATAAGTTTATTATTATTTACAATTGAAGAGTGAGGATAGTGAGATAATATAGTTGTAAAAATTTTTAATGTTTTCCAGCCGCAAAACACCTAAAAGCGGCTGGCGAAAGTATTTTATAACAAAAAAGAATAATACCACAGTAATATGCATGCTCTGTTTGATAGAATGAAAATTTTTTTTAGTGAAACTACAAATTTAAAAAGAACATAGAATGAAAATATACCACTGCCATACAAGTAACATGAGTTACTATATCTTATAATGATTGTTGTGGTTCTTATGACTGCCAAATACCGTTCTCTGTAAAATTAAAAATTTAAATAAAACTAAAAGGGTCTGTCATGCGAGTACAATGTACTTCAACATGTTCACTAAAAATGTCTAATGGTAAACTCCACATCGATAAGTTTACAAAACTATAAATTATTATTGAAATTATTCAATAAACAAATTCTTCAATTTTAATTTTGTCAATTACACTATAATTAATATGAAAAATAAAAAAATACTTCATTGTTTTGAATTTTAAAGTTAGAATTAATAATGTTGTCATTTTGTTAGGATGTTTATCATTTCATTTTTATTACGATATAATGTTTAATAGTACTGAAAATTTCTATGGTATTTAGTTTCTATATTGTTTACCTTGAAAGTTTCAAGGAACATTCACTTTTATTTTGTTTTGAACTGGTTATTTTTGATACGTATCATTTTATTTGATTCTTAATCTGATAAATTGTTATTTTGAATCTTTAGGCTTATAGGAATATGGAAAGCATGTCTATTTTTAAATATTATAAAAATCGATTTTTCCAGAAATCGATTATTTATTTTCGATAAAATCGATTTTTGGCAAATTGATTATTATTGAAAAAATGAAAAATCGATTCCTAATTACTCGATTTTTTTCCATTAACCTCACATCCCTATTGGCAACCTTATTATTTGATCCTTTTTTTATTTATAAACAAAAATGTCATTTATCAAATTGTCATACAACATGTTGTCAAAATAAAGTTCTTTTTCTTGTTTTGGCTCCACAAAAGAATTTGCCAGTGTCAATGTTTTGTTTTAATCGAGATAAAAACATATATTGCATAATAAGTGTCGTGTGATTATTTAAATGTTACAAAAAGGTGGTGACTCCCTTGTTAGAACTTTCCAGGGAATTTTTGTGGCAGCTCAGAATTCATGGTCCGTCGTATTATTTTCCATTCACTTCACTTATGCACAACCTGAACTGTATTTAGTAAAACACCACCAATTTTACAAAATATAAAGTCAAATAACACAAGATTATGAATAAAATATAAAAACCACTACATGACATAAGAAAATCGTAACGTGAAGAGACATTTACACAGGCCGGCATGACATCGGCGACCAGTGATGGATAATCTGTCTCTCGGTGGTTGCCGATTTTTTTTTCAATATGACTACGCTATTGACCTAGCAAGGTCTTAACAACTTCACCGGACTACTAAGGCGAGCGCTTAAGGCACTCAGCCGATTTTATTTTGGCAACCAGTTCAAGGGTGCACGGCACACCTCGACTTGGCTGTTGCCTGTTGTATGCAAAATCGCGACCTATCTTAACTAACCTAGCTAACTATTCATATATTGTTGAAACGTATATGTGTACCAAGCATACACGCCTCAACAACTCCTGCATATAAATATTATCAGAAAATTGAGAGTTTTTCAGTTCGATAAGGGAAAAAAGTAAACCCTTCCACTTTCATGTGTAAGCGTGTAGGCGTGCACGTGTGTGGGGGTGATCGTGTAGTGTTGTAGCAGTGATGTATATTTGTGTGTCACCGTATCGCGCAAGCAACGCACTCAAGGGATCCCTACCGAGGGATTGAACCTGATATATAAAACTGGCTTGGTTTGAAGGTGATAGGTACTATGTTGTGAGTGGTACAGAGATTATCTATAAAAATATATTGGAAATTTATTTCAAATACGTTTTCGAAACAGTTTATAACTCTTAAATAATAGTTTCAAGCAAGTGACATTTGACGCTTTCGGCGCGATGTTTGACGCTTCGATATGGTGTTCATATATTTTTCTTTAATACAATGGAGTATAAAAAGGTTTTAATACAAGTTGAAGATAGTTATGATAAAGTAAGTGGTAGAGATGTTTATTCAGTTTTATGTAGGTTAGTTTTTATTTTAATTGATCCTGGTAGATGATGGTACGAACGGGTACTAGGCTTATTAAAAAAAAAAATGTAATCTGGGTATATGTTTGAGTGAATCCGTGGATAGTCTGGATTCACAATTGGAAACGGTAGTTGTGGCTGCAATCGGGTATCAGTTTTATTTGCGGGGTGGTAGGGCTTTACAGCCTGACTTGGTCACAACCGCCATGTACATGGCGAAAAAATCCATAATAGTGACTCGCTTCTGCGCGTCGTGTTTCGGGATCAGCCTGTGCGTATCCAGTTTCTGTAGGCCGGCATGATAGTGGCGACCAGCGATGGATAGTGTGTCACTCGGTGGTCGCTATTGTTTTTGGATTGTACTGTGCTTACCATCAGGCATAGTGCAGGCATTTTGCCGTGCTACGATAAAAAAAAAAAACAATTTTTTCGCGTGATAACCAATTTGGTGCAAACGAAGTTGCACAGGTCAGCTAGTATATAATAAGAATGTAAATGTAACGTGTATGTACTTTTTCGATTTTCGTGAAAAGAAATGTTGCAGGTTTCTGGGAATAAGTGAAAAAATACATTTCAATCATTTTTAGAAATGTCTGTCTGTCTATCTGTTAGTTTGTTTGAATACGTATCACTGCCAAAGTACTAGGTTCACAATAATACCACATTAATGAAATCACAAAGCATATCTTCGAAAATAATTTAGTTTTTTTATTTATTAAAGTCGGTTCACTGTATTAAAAGTTATTGTAATTTTAATAACAATGCGGTGTATGTACGACACAAAAGTAGATAAGTAAATGGACTTAATACAGTTAGGTAACTTTATTAATCACTGTTTTTACACGCGGAAGAAGTCGCGGGCACAGCTAGTCGTAAATAAATATTTAAATTGATAATGATTAATACTAAACTGGTTACATTAAAGTTGGAAACAACCCACTATTTTAAATAATATGTATAATATATAAATGGTTACTGTTGTTTATACATTACAAACTGAATTCTTTTCTAGGGCTTTGAAAAGATATACCTAATACTTAGCGAATATTAGCAATGTAAAAATTCGAATAGTTTTGACTTTTCAAGCCCTAAATTAAATAATATATATATTGATTTTGATATTATTTATTAGACATCGTAAAGAATAAACAGTGAAGAGTTTCAAGAGACTCTCTTTTGAATTGGTGACGTTATTTATTATTTTCGTTGACATTTGTACCACGAAACAATGTTAATGCTTTTAGGAGTCCATAAAAGTTTTAGGTAAAGTGAAGTACATTTGAAACAATGAGTGGTAGAGAGGACGTGCGGTAAACGCTGTGGTTAAAGTGTCCTAGAAAGTCTTCATGACCTAAATATTAAGGCAGCTAGTTTGTATTCCCCAGTTATAGCGTTTAAATATGTTGTATTACATAACATTGTATTATAAACTAACTGTAATTTATATAACAAATAAATAGAATTAATTCATTGTAAAATTTGATAAAAATTTTAAAAATAAGTGTCTAATGTATACTAATGTTATAAAGCTGGAGGGTTTGTTTGGTTGAACGCGCTAATTACGGGTGTTACTGATTTGAAAAATTCTTTCAATGTTAGATAGATCATTTATCGAGGGAGACAGTAGGCAATATCATTACGCTAAGACTAAGAGGAGAGGTGCATCAATGATGTTTTTTTTTTTAATCGCCGTTTTTTTTCCTGTCCAGAGCTTTTGCTGCATGTTAGCGTTAGTCTAAAGTTGCGGAGTTAACAGTAATTAATCACTAAGGAATTGTAGTATATATATGAGTCGACAATGTATTCTTTAGGTAGACATGTCGAAATGTACCAATTTATCGCATATATTAATCAAACAAATAAAATTTCTCTTGTGACTATAAAAACCATACCTATATATACTCAAATATAGTATAGTCTATATCAATTTTTACAGATGCATAATCTTGACTCAAAGAAAGGAAAGAAAGAGATATAAAATAAGATGATCCAAATTTGTAATCGACAAAGTTCTAGCACGGCGCGACAGTCAAATATAATTCCAATAGAGTCGCAATTCCGTGATCATAACTCGTTTAATAACGTCACGTTTTTTGCTTATTCATTTATGTTCAATTCGTCTGTATCATTTGGATTTAATAGAAACGCAAAAAATTACGACGCGCAAGCTTATTGAAACCATAAAGTATTAATAAGATGAATTATAAGTTGTTTTTCTTTGACACAATAGAATGAAGTTTGCACATCGGAGTAGGAGGGCGTCCATTAATTACGTGAGCGGTTTACGGAGGGAAGGGGGTTAAGCTAAATGTCACGCAGGAGAAGAGATTTTCGGCAAATAATCACGTAATTTTTTTCTAGGAAAGAGTAGGGTAAAAATTTGAGAAAATCAGATTAATATAAAGTAAAACATGTTTCTAGAATACTTATGAAATATATCGAATTGTGACAAAAATGTACTATATAGTATTTATATTAAAACCTATAAAACCTTTTCTTTTAAATAAATACAACGCAACAACTAAACAATAAATTTTTAAAGATTTCGCGGGAGATTTGGGGTAGACAAGAGGGATCGAGACAAATCCACGTCATCTCACTACGGAGTTAGAAGGGGTCAAAAAATTCTTAATAACTACTCACAAAATTAATGGACGATCCTTAAAAATGCATTATTTCTGGGTGTGTTTGTCAAGTGTAATGTCACGTTCAACTGACAAATATGCAGGTTATGTGGATTGAAAGAAGAATGGATTGATAGAATGAATTCCTTTATATAGAAGAGTAATGTGCATTTTCAAGGAACAGCAGTTTTGTTGATATCGACAAAAAGTCCTTCCTGAACATGTACTTAGTACGTGTTAAATATAAAGGAGGTGGTATATTTTGATCATTATAGTTCGATTTACAAAGCGCCAGATAAAATATACTAATATATTCCTTGGAATATGTTATAAAATTCTTAGAAGGCATATGAAGCGGAGGTTTTTGTTGATCAACGAATCTTTTCATATTAATCCTGGATTTTAATGGATTTTGCAGTCGTTTTTATTAAATTAGCTTTACAAAGCAGTTTTAATCTCGTATTTACAATTTAACTTAAACTTAGTGTGGCAATTACTCCGCTCCAAAAGGTGGTAGCATGATGTTCGATAGTCCTTTCCACAATAAATAGAATTGATCAAATTAAAGTGATAGTTCCTGAGGTAAGCGTGAACAAGAATTGTCACGGTTTTCTAATGTTAGTATGGACAAGTATATCAAATGTGAATCACATGCAACATGTCTCAGTAAAAGATTAAAATACTGAATATGAACTTGGTACGAAAGTGTGACAGTTTAAACAATTCCCATAAATACAAAAATGGTTGCAGATAATCAATTTGAAGATAATTGTTAACTGTGTGTGTGTGTGTACGGTGTTGTGTTTCTATGTGATTTTGTACGTCGAATTTTGAAATTTTTAATAATATATGTGTATTAATATTTCTTTTTGGATGGTTATTGATGTAATTCATTATATATGATATAACACCGCGTGTTTAGCAATTTTAAAATAATATCTTCAATGTGGACACTGCGGTCTCTCCAAAACCAACACCTGTATGCTTGTGAACGGGCCCATTGACGTCATTGGATCCACGCATGCGCTGTCGCCAGCGTCGCCATCACACCATGAGTTTCAGCAAAGGCAGGACAAGTAGAACGCGGCACGCTTTCTCAGCGGGCAGACGTCTACCACGAAGGAAGATCTTCGAGAGTACGCGGGAAACCTCTGGTAAGTGACGAAGTTACGATAATTACAGGGATAAAATTAACATCGGTTGCCGGGAAGCTGTTTTTTATTGTCTGGTTTTTGCTTAGGTCTGCGTTAATTTGTTGGAATGGTTATTTGGTTAAGTTAGGAGGTTTGTTTGAATTTACCGGTATTTCGGCGTTTTAACAGTTCACATTTGCAAGTTTAGGAGATATTACTGCGTAATTTTAATCCTGATACAATTTACATTTAGTTTTTTATATTTATGTACTTACTAAGTTAAGTTATTTTATCGTTGTAAGGACATGTAAGTTTTGCTGAGTTTTATTTAGGAAAAAAATATTTAGTTTCTTAAGAAGACAATGTAATAATGAGTATTGCACATTTTTTTAAATTTCAATAACAGACATATGGGATTTCCTACATTCAATTATAGCAATGTAATTTTGGCTTAAAATAAGTTAAATACAAATACGAAGTCTTGTGCATTTATAAAACGCAACTAGCATTTTCTATTAAAGTTTATTTCTTCATAAAGAATACATGACAGTCAACAAAATATTATTCTCAAGATCCCGGAGGACATTCCACCTTAATATTCCTTTCGAATATAATAGCTTATTTGTATATATTTATTATTGTTAATGTTTATTTTCTATGTTATTTTTAACTAATTTCTTTAAAAAATTGTATATAGTACTAATATTTTCAAAGAAATATAATTATGCGATGTTATCATCGACAAAGTATGATATATTATTGTTTTTTGTAGACACATTCAATTAAAATATTAAATTTATTGTTTTAAGTAATATTAATTAATTAAATAAATATTATTAGAACACAATTTCATTAATATGGTAAACGCAACTGACACTCCATACATATATAGATATGAGCGAGTTCGGCAAGGCGAACATTGTCCTGCCTTGATAATAAAAAAAACCTTATAATTCAACCGCAGCGCCATCCATTTCGGTCGAATTATGAATTTAAACCATGCTTGAATCTACCTGAGCACACACAAAAAATGTCATCCATATATATATGTACTTACTATATACAAAGTGTTACACATAGATACAAAACTGACTGTTATCGTAATAGCGCAAAAGTGGGGATCGAATCCACGACCTGTCGGCTCATTAATAAGTCTTATTACCACTGCGTGATTATTATTCTTTTAAAAATATGTATTTTTCATTAAAATATTTGAATATAAATTAATACTACTTCTACTTTGTATTTGAAACATCGTCAAATGTAAATATTTTTTCTACTGCATTTCTGCGAGAATATCGCACAAGATCCCTAACCACATATTTCACGAGAGCGTAGCAATATAAAAAGGAGCTAAATATTAGTTCGTCAAATGTAAAGTATTTTTCATACTGCACTGTATTTCTGTGAGAATATCGTACAAAATCCCTAACCACGTATTTCGCAAGAGAGTAGCAATAGAAAACGGAGCTAAACATCCGTCCAAAATTCCAAACTCAATGAAGAAAATTTGAGTTAAATAACTACGGTACTTCTTTTAATACGTACCTAATACACGATTCTGCCTATGAGTAAGTATACATTTTAGATTACGTTTTGCTAAATCCGGTGAAGCTGTGAAAACCCATAAGGCAAATAGCGTATACTCAGTTCGAAAAAAAAAGATTACAATATGTCTGATGCATAATTGAAATTTAGTCATTTGAAAGGCGAAATTAAGCTATTTCTATTATCGATTTGCTCTTGTGAAATACGTATTTGGGATTGGATTACTTTACGATGTTTTCCTGGTAAATCTGGACTTACAAGATGTTGCAATATTTTATGGGTTAGTACGTAATGTTGAAGCACTGAGTTTATTTAAGTTGTTGAATCGTCCTTAGTGACGCTTCCGTGCACCTTAGCTTTAATAATGTTTTTTATTTATGTTATTTAGAATATAAATTAAGTTAATTTAAGTTAATTGTCATAAAAGCCCTTAATAAAATTAAAAAAAAATTTAACTTTCGTTAAAATTGTTCATTCATAATTTTCGTGTATTAAAAAACGTGGGTGTGTGCGTTTGACCTAACGATAGAAGCAAAAACTTTTATATGTAGTACTAGCCTTTACTAGCGGCTTCGCTTCCGTTAATGTAGATGTTATCTATCCTTTAGGAAAAAAATAATTTCCTCATTGAAAGGCATTCTTTGCCTTTTTATGTACACCTGAAATTGTGTATGCAAGGTTTTATAATGACCAGCCGAACAGTTATGGCGTAAAAATATAATAAGAAACACAAAACATTGGCCACAACTTCATTATAGTGTTTAACTGAAGAAAAACTGCATTATAGCATTTAACGATTCTCACAAAACGATATAAGCTAACTATTAATTACAAATTAAATAAATTCTTACATTAATGAAACCTTATTGTGTAATGTTAAAACTTCTGATTCGTTTGTATGCGTTAGATCCAATCCCCGTCCGTAGTGGGCGGCTACCTAAAACAAAGGGAAAGGTAAACAGGTTTGCAAGTTGTAAACTTAATAGGAACTTAAGCTCATAAACAACCGAGTTCACATATACGCCTTAGTATGGTTTCCAGATCAAACATTTAAACTAATGGAGAGTTAATTAATGTAGTTCGTGAGATTGTACGGTTAATGTTTTGTGCCTTCCACAGACGTTCACTTATGTTGATCTCGTTGAAGCATTTTAGTATTAAATCCAATGGTTATGAAACATTTACTTGGAATTAATTAGTATAGAAGCGTTTATGGCTCCTTGGTAGCGTGCTTGGATACTGCGTCGTTTGATGTAGGTTCGAATCTTTAGAATTAGTTGGGGTTTTCGGTGAAGAAATAAATAACAATGAAACTATAGCATGGTTTAGATAAGTCCTCCATGGCTAGTTACCGCTCTAAAATTGAAAATATGTCGTCATGTTATCGCTATGTTCTGGCACATACACATGAAAGCCTTCTCTTCTAGAATAATCGTATCTTAGACATATATATCTTAAAACACATCGTCTTTTAAAATCAGTCGAGTTTGTGGGGAAATAACTAAACCCGCAGAATATACAGGGTGACTAGTTAGTCGCCAGCAATATTCTTATAGGACAATCATTAGTCGATTCTCGTTCAAAATCAATTAAAAAAGTAGGTGCTTAATATACTTACAAGTCCAGCTGCTAGAATACAACTACAATATTCTTAGCGATATATTTTTAATATAAGATTGCTAGCTATCTCATCGTATATTAGAAAAAGCACTGCCACTAAGCAACTAATTGCTCCAATTAAATTTGTTTTCGGAGCTCCATTATCGTTTACCGGGTCGTTTTCAGCCACGTTGTCAATATTTTTACATTTACATTTTTATTTGTATAATCTAATATGATTCGCCCAACAGATTTTTGTTCGTACGTATCTAGAAGAAATTATTCAAGTAAGAACTTCATTAATAACCACATATGGTGTGGATTTGCATGCATTTACGTAAGAAAATGGCGTTTCCTTGAATTATCTTACATTTTCATATGTTATCTGCACCCATAGCTTCGCATACGTTTATTACGCAGTTATTTTCATCTGGTAATATTATTGTGACTCATATTTTGTCACTAATTATGTTAGATTACCAATTTTGGAACGAAATATTAACTAAATCAACTAAAATCGACCGAGAATAATAAAAAAATATGTAAAAAAATCATCAAAATTGGTCGAGGATTTTTTTTTCATTTCTGAAAGTATAACCTACCCTAACCTATCATGGAAAAAAATTCCGTCTAAAAAAACAAAAAATACAGCAACATACCTTATACCTTAAATCAATGCACAATGGCTGCATTGTAAAAATAATATCACTACAAAGAATACTAAAATTATTAAAACTCCTTTCTTACTTTTTAATAACGAGGTAAATATTCTAGTTGTTTGCTTAATATTTAATGTAGGAGCTATTCATAAATTTTTATCAGATAAACATGGGAGCGAGCTAGATAATATTTGGATAAACATTGTGTCGGAAAACTTAGATACGCACGGGATAATGAAGTTGGAAAGTGTATACATTATAAAAGTTGTGTTACGAGTATATATTTTAACAGTTTTTATGTTAAATATTACTTCATTATTTTGTATAATAAACGAATAACTATAAAAGGTAATTATGTAGACAACATTAGATCTATAAAGCAACAAGTAACTGAATAAATAAAACTTTTATTAGTTTTATTTCATTGAATACAATAACAAGTTCGTTAGCCTTTAATTTATCTAAGATTTTATGATGTTATCTTAATCAAACTTTAATACATCTATAATATAAAAATGAATAGCTTCATGTGTTGCTAAGCACAAATCTCGAGAACAGCTGAACCGATTTCGCTAATTCTTTTTGTTGTGTTTGATATTGTCAGGAGTAGGTTTTAAAAAATCCTATATTTTAATATACTTTAGGGGCAACGGGCACTGCTAGTTTATTAATAACGTAAAGCGGTCAGAGACTATATGAATAATTGTAACTTTAATATATTCTTGCCAGTTTTTCTCGATAAATTGTCAGAACCGATGCAAGCCTAAATCGAAAAAGTATTTTTAATTTCATTTAATAAATATATTTCAAGTTATAATTTTAAGAAATCGATTTCGAGTTTGTCTTTATATTTTCCTTTTATGTTACAAAATATTATATAAAGGTAAAATAGAAGCTAAGGATAAACAATATATTGATACACGTGTCTTTGATCAATTTACTCAGACCCTAAGATATAAATAACTTAATACAAATAAGTAATATCGTCTAATATCGACTAAATAAAAGGTCGATATTACAATATCGTTTCTATCAGAAATAAATCAGCTCGAGGTACATTATTAGAAAGAAATTGTTTTTCTCGTTCTAGGATATTGCGAGCACACAAAAGATGTGTCGAGATGAAAGAAAGCTAATCACTGTAGTCTTTCTTAGAATTATTATCGATTACTTACATATTTTAGTCTGATATACCTATGCTTTTATAAAGGTCGTGCATTATTCATTTAAATACCTATGTGACTATTAGATTATCCGCTTTAAATTGAGCAAATTAGCACACTATATGTATATGAAGTTCTAGTTAGAAAAATTCACGAGCTGCCATAGACGTTTTTACGTTCCTGTACAATTCATTTAATGTCATAGAAGCGATACTTGTAATTACAACCAAGTCTGTAAATATACAGTAAGGCGTAGTGTAAACAATTCTAGAAACATCAATAATTTAAGGATCTTAAATAAAATAATATTGTTACGCTTTGTGTAAACATCATCCGTAAAAAAGGAAATATCTCTGAACCATTATTGAATTCTCTTCAGACATCTCAACAAACTTTTCGTTAAAAATAATAGAGAGATGACTCATCGATGCGTGAGCAAAACCCACACATTGACACCTTATTAAAAGCCGATAACTTTGAAACCCTATCGCCTTGACTATTTAAAGCAAACACTAGTATTCTAAAAATAGCACGTCACGAACCTTTTCGAATCTTTTGGATTGTGACAGACTCCGAGAGACATCCCACCTCCTTTTATACAGTATATGAGAATGCCAGAGGTTATTTTAAAAACATTTTATTTTAGATATCGAAACGAATATGAAGTATAAAAGACGCAAGCGGGTCATTACCACAGAGCATTAGAAGGTGTAACTATGACCATTGTGCAACTGTGTAATAGTTTGTATATTTTTTTTCTTTGCGAATTCAAAAGAAATTTCTTTTAATACAGTGGCATTTTAATTACTCACGAGCACAGCAATATTATTAAGAGTCTTTCCTAAGAATATAGACAAAAACGGAGTCGTCAAAATTTCCAAATTATTATTTTTTTTGTATAGATTATAAATATTAAAATTTTATAGATATTTATTTGATTCTAGAAAATATAGAGTTCAATACGACTGATCTTCGAATATAAATGTCTTAAAGTAAATAAAAATAATAGTATTAAATATTGTACGTACATAACTAATATATAGAAAAATATTTTCATCAAGTTATAAAGTATACTTCATGAAAAATTAATTTAATAAATTTATACATAAAACCGCAAATAAGTTTTAATATTATGTTGTAAACCGACAGGCAACAATTAATATTTCATAAGTTTATCTCAAACTTATGTTGATCTAATGCATATTAAAATATTTTATTTCAGTAATAAATCTTATACTCTGCTTTAAGTACCTTTTTTATTCGGATACTTTTGAAAAATAAAATCTGGAGTACTAATATACTACATATTATATTCGTGCATATTATATGTACATCGTACATATTATACTATATAGTATTGTAAGAGTACTGTCTTAGAATTAGTTGCTACGCGAGGCTACGAATTGAAATGTAGCGACTGTAGCAATCATGCACGCTACGCACGAGTTACGCGGCAGTAACACTGTCAAAATTCTACATTGCTTCTACTTACTACGCCTTCGTTTCTTGGTTGCTACGCACGTACTACGCCTGTAGCGTATAACAATTATTCACAATGGATTTATAAAGCAATATATATATTTAAATTTCTTTTCTCAGCGACACTTTTATTTGTCTAAAGAGAGGAGTTTATTGATTGATTGCGGTCTGCTTTGATTGAGATTGATGATGACATAAATAAACAGATTGTATTTTAGATTACTATTAGACAGATTATTAAAATCACAGATATACGTAGAATATCTGAAATGAGTCAGTTTAAAGTTATGCGTTTTTGGTTTGAAATTTGAAAAATTTGAAGAGTTGATGTAATGAAAAAAGTTTGTACATTTGAGATCGACAAATTTCGATATCCAGTTTCGTACAGATTGCAACTAGTGGTACTAAATTATTTTCATTGCTATTATTGCTCTATAGCTATGCGTTAGTGAAAGAACTTTTTTTTGGATAAAATCGAGCCTATCTTTTTCTATGCCTATAGTGATGTATTCAAGAGGTATGCCATGATAATTGATTGAGTAGTTACAGCGTGAAAGCGTAAGAAATTAACTTACAATCGTGTTTATAAATAGCTGTGCCCGTGACTTCGTCTACGTTGAACCATATGTAAAAATAGTCATTAATAAAGTCATCTGAATGTATTAAGTCCATTTGTTTATCCACTTATATGTCGTACTTACGCTGCGTCCACATTCAAATTACAAAAACTTTTGATAGAGCGAACCGGTTTTAATAAAATAAAGACTAAGTTACTCTCGAGGATATGCTTTATGAATCTATTGATGAGATTTATTGTGAATCCAGTACTTATATATATACTATGATGTGATGTGATGTGATGTGATGTGATGCGTGATGCAGTGATGCGTGTACAAACAGACACACAGACAGACAGACACTTGTAAAAATAATTGAAATGTATTTCATTGCTTATTCCTAGACACCTGCATTATTTTTTTTTCATGAAACTCATAACATACACGTTATATTTACGTTCTTATTATATGTATAGATATTAGTTAGGATTTAACGTGTACGATTTGTGTAACTGTATTATAAACAACTTTTAAATGTGAAAGGATGTTCGTGCTCAAACGAGATTGAAACATTAGTGACTGTTAGAAATACTAGTGCGGTTACTATCGTTCATGAAGTTACCAGATTAATATTATATAAGTAAAAGAGGTTACCAAAGAAAAGAGGTAGCTCCCCGATGTAGTCAAATAATCAAATAAGGTCGTGACATGACGGCGAAAATTACTATAATTATATTCATCAATTTACAGTAATATTGTTGATAAATTATATCAGATTATTTACAAAGTAAATGATCGAGTATTTGACAGTACGGTGTTAATGCGTTTAATCCCCCCACTCAATCGCTTAACTGTTGAACGCGAGTTGATTGGCAATCGATCATTTCCTAATGAACGAGCAAATAAATACAAAATTTAATTATATTTACGATCACATTACGCAGTACGTATCGAGTAATTTTATGTTATTTTAATAATATGATCAAATAAGTACCATATTGTGTACAGTTATTCTTCTATAACAAAGTAATCTCATGTATGGCTTGAAAATTATATTCATATAGGCAATACATTATTAAAATCAATTAAAAAAATATACACGCAACATACCTTTCTTTAATTAATGTATTATCCTCTACACAGTATGAGGTGTTGGCGATCCATCAGAGTTTTTTCAAATTTCATTGTATTTGCCTTTACTTACAAACTAACCTGATATTAAAGGCAGCTACGGGACACACCAACAGACAAAAAGGTGGCTTACTTATAATGTCATTGTCAACAGATTGTTTTATATCATAGGATGCAAACGAACAGCCACTCGCCTGATGTTAAGTGATCACCGCCGTCCATATACACTAGCAACAACAGGGGAGTCGCGACTGCGTTGCCAGCCTGTGTTTGGGGGAAAAGGGTGAAGGAGAGGGGAAAGGGGAGGGGAAGTCGGACTACGGCACTCTCACTAATCGAATGAAACGTAACAATACAAGCACTGTTACTTCGCGTCGGTTTTCTGTGAGAGGGTGGTACTATCCCGGACGAGCCGCAGACCCATTCATCCTGAAACCAGTAATAGCTTCAGCGTGGCACTACCACCTATCAAATATATGTTTAGTGACATATTTTCAACTTGAGGACAGTAGCTACGCAGGTGGACTAAAAACTCACTATGCTGTGTCATGGTTTCATAGCATTGTCCTTCTACACCGAAAACTACAACTCAGTTCCAAATATTCCAACATACATCCATCGACCTGTTGTCCGAATGCGCTTCACATACATATTCGCTATATGGTCGTAGGTACTCTAATAAAAATTTTCCTTTAAAAACTGTATCATATGCCTCACGTCACATCCTAGCAATTCATCTACACGAGTAGGTATTTGGTAATATATTTAAAATTTGAGCTGGCATTTATTGTCCCACGTACGTTAATAAGTCTTTAATTTCTCGGCCCGTCAAATCCGTATAATAGGAAAAGCGTCCTCTTTGTTGGAAAAAAGAAGAGGGTTTTTGATGACATGTATATTTTCGTACCAGGCACGGGTATAATATAACCATTATTCAAGTAATTTGACGATTTTTTACCTACTTACGATGTTTTTTATATTACTTTGTCGTCTGCCTCTTACTGGTTTATTTTGGTGATAGCGATTATCAGTTGTACGGGCATATAATGATATTAATCGAAGTATAACTGTCTTTACTTATAATGTAATTTGTGATGACAAAAGTACGTATGTATTAAAATGTAAAAAAAAATGTGTGTATCAGTATGTATTAGGTATAGACCTTCCCTGACGAACTGTAGGAGTCGCATTGGCACATGGGCCTGTGCAGTTTAATTGCCAGGGTGACGGATATATCCGCTTCCATCGTACCCAGGTCCCATCTACGGTGACCGTAAGTCATCACCTACCCGTCACCGCCACGTGGTTCATCGCCTAATCGGAATATAATTGTCTGCTCATTCTCATATTTTTCCATACCATTTTAATGGGTCAGCTCGCCCGGAGTAGTACCACTCTCTCACAGATATCCGACATGAAGTAACAGTGCTTGCATTTTTGCGTTTTGTTGGGTTAATGAGAGTGACAGAAGTCCACCTCCCCCTTGTCCCTTCCCTCTCTCCCCCTACCACTCCCCCCTTCCCACCAACACAGGCTGGCAACGCTCTTGGTGTCTATGGACGGTGGTGATCACTTAACATCAGGTGACCCACCAGCTCGTTTGTCTTCTATGACAAAAAAAAAAACCATGCCATAATAAGTTTCACTTGAAACCCGCAGCAAAATACATATAGAATTTTGGACAAATAATCTGGTACCCTTGAAATGTATATTACTTCAAGTCAATTCACATCAATTCGTCAAGTATTTTAAAAGTATTAATTTTAGTGATAGGGAGAACACAATTTACGCAACGAATAGGATCATTTTTAATAATGTGTATTCACATTATGATCGCTATTAACGTAACTAACAACGAATATTCATAACGACGCCTAAAACAACGATGATAAGGGCGTTTATAAAATTAAATATTCCGTCTACAGATCACAATAAATGATATCCAGGACACCCTTTTAAAACCCTTTGGCTGTGTTTTCTTAAATTATTTTCTTTTGGTTTAGTCTCTCTTTGGGATTTATTTTGTTATACCAGAAAGCTGATTTCTTAAAGGTTTATTCTGCTATGAATATATACGTAACATAATATTACAATGTATTTTTTAATAAGTAGCTTGGTGGCGAACGGAACATAATGTACTAAATGTTAAAAACTTGAATTATTAAATAGAGTTTGTATGAATAGTTACAGAATTGCTTTATAATTTGTATTAAATGTAAAAATTCGACTATATGAGAGGAGTCTCTTCTTTCTGGTTTATGTTTTTATAAAGAGATTTATCTGTATTTGAATGTTATTGGGGCGTTAATTTTTTTCTAAATATTATTTTTGCGACCGATCTTCTAGATTACTACTGCCATTTTCGAGCTGATAATATAATATTAAAAATGTCTTTTGATAACTTCATTGTTCCAATAAGATGGTGGCTCCCTTGTTAGAACTTTCCAGGGAGTTTTATGGCTTCTCAGAATTTATGCTCAGTAATATTATTTTCCATACACTGCAATTGTGCAAAATAATCGTAATTATGTAAAACACCACCAATATTACAAAATATATAATCAAATGACACAAGATTATAAATAAAATATAAAATCCACTACATGACAGACTAATATCTCTGTAAAAACTCCTTAAACAACTCTATTTTACTGTAACTGTTTACTCCAAATCAAAATTTGTCTTTATATTTGCGCCACATTTACAGAGCGATACATCTAATTCTCAATTATTTAATTAAGTGTTAGTAAAAATATAAATAATACGAGATTAGTTATCAACCAATGCCTTGAAAGATCTTTGTGGGAATATATTTTAATAGGATACGTTTTTTTAACATTTATTTTTGGTAATCAATCTTTCAGATTATTACTGCCATTGTCGCGTAGTCAATAATATTACAAGCGTCGTGAGATCATTTGAATTTTATGCGTCGTGTGAATCAATATTCTAACAAGATAGTGGATCCCTTGTTAGAACCTTCCAGGGAGTTTTTGTGGCATCTCAGAATTTCATGCTCTGTGGTATTTTCCATTCACTTAAGCGCAATAAACTAACTATATTACGTAAAACACCACCATATTTATAGAATATAGAGTTATACAACACAAGATTATGAATAAAATATAAAATCCACTACATGACAGACTAAAATCCCGCCAAAAACTCTAATAAGATACTTGAACATGAAACATGTTGGGACATATTTAATATTCTATCAATTCAGGAGTAATGGGCATTAATGTAGCGGTGCAGGGATGCGGTGCTGGGGCTCGTAGAGGGGTGCGGTCGGAGCAGAGGGGCGCGGGACGGAGGGGGTGAACTGGGTCACCAGAGCAACGGCACCGGCTGAGACCTGGAAACAGAAAATCGGTAGCGGCACTTTAAATCTATACGCTGCGAGTTTTATATGTTATAGTAATTTAAAGATTATTTCATTCTTTGGGCGAAGCTAATGCACTATGAAATCCTAACTAATATCAATTTGTGTTTGTCTGTTTTTCGATAAGAAATATATGTAAGAGTTCTTGAGATATGTATGCTTGGTATACATATACCTTTCAACAACTCATACATATATTAATAGTTAGTTAGCTAGGTTAAGTAAGATAGGTCGCGAATTGTATGTAACAGGCAACAACCAAGCCGAGGTGTGCCGTGCACCCTTGAGCTAGTTGCCAAAAATAAAATAGGCTGAGTGCCTTAAGCGCTCGCCTTACTAGTCCGGTGAAACTGTTAAGAGCTTGCTAGGCCAATAGCGTAGTCAGTTCGAGAAAAAAAAATGTTTTTACGTTTTCAAACCGTAACTAAACAACTAATCAACATGACATTTTGTACAAACATTCTCAAGGGTTGAGAAAATAACATAGCGTGATTTAAAAAAAAAAAGTGTATATTTCCCAAGGTATCGATAGAATCTACATTCAAACGAGCGATGCTGCGAACAAATCTAGTGATGTATATGTACTTTGTGTTTGAGTCGCAAATTTAAAAATTACCTGTATAATCCTTCCATTCAGACGACGAATAATTGTTGGTTTACAAAACGTTCATAGGATATAATATTGGTATTGTCCATTGTAATATATTAATCTATATATATAATAAGAATGTAAGTCAAACGGGTGTGTACTTTTAGATTTTTGTGATACATATTACAGGTGTCTAAAAATGAAAAGAGCGTTCAATTTTATACAAGAAATTGATTAGATCTAGTCTTTTTGATGAACTATAAAATCCTAACCTAAAAAAACCAGAAGTCCCATGTAAATCATACGGGACATTGAAAATCTATGCAGCATATCTTAATATTAATATTAAAGGCTGTGGCTTTCATAGGATTTGGTTTCATCATTTCCGACAATATTTTCGATATATTTGAGAGAAAATATATTTTTTTTTAATCAGTTATGTAATGTATATTCTATTCCGAACTATAAACTATTATTACTATACCGAATTATTAAATTCAGTCCATTAGTTTTTGCGTGACGTACGTACAAATTGTCAACATACAGACCGGAATTCCTATAGATACGAAAATGTGTCGTATCATTGATTCTATCGAATGTCAAAGCATTATTTCTTAAATTTAATGTCCAGATTTCGTCTCTACTCCTTTATGACACGATAGAATATAGATTACTTTTTTTTTATATCATATAGGAGGCAAACGAAGATGCGGGTCACCCGTTGTAAGCGATCACAGCCGTCCATAGATATTAGCAACTCCAGGGGAGTCACAAGTGCGTTGCCAGCCTGTGTTTGGGGGAATGGAGAGAAAGGGAGAGGGGTTAGAGGAATGGGGAAGGGAGGAAAGGAGGAAAGGAGAGATGGGTCTCTGGCGCTCTCACTGACCGAACGAAACGCAACAATGTAAGCACTGTTATTTCACGTCGGTTTTTTTGTGCTACTTCGGACGAGCCGACCCCTTCATGCTGAAACCAATAATAGCTTCAGCGTGACTCTATATCGTCTGTATCATTTTATATATTCATTGTATAGTCTGTATCATTTTTCATTAAAAAATTTTTTTTCAATCTCATTGGTTTCATACAGAGATAATTTCGAATTAACAACATAAAGGGAGAGAGAGGGTTTATCGCAATTTGATACAATTCACTACTCATTCCCGTGACGTGTTACATGAGCATAATATAAAAGTCGCCAAGATTCGTCAATCGTGATCTAGATGCAAGTCAGAGAGTCATGGTAATATCAAAATAATTTAGATGCTAGTCAGAGATTCATAGTAATTTCAAAATGATTTAGATACAAGTCAGAGAGTCATGGTAATTTCAAAATAATTTAGACGCAGGTCAGAGAGTCATGGTAATTTCAAAATATATTAGATCCAAGTAAGAGAGCCATGGTAATTTTAAAATAATTTAGATGTAAGTCAGAGTCACGGTAATTTCAAAATGATTTAGTGTACAAGTCAGAGAGTCATGTTAATTTCAAGATGATTTAGATAAAAGTCAGAGAGTCATGGTAATTTCAAAATAATTAAGATGCAAGTTTGAGAGTTATGGTAATCTGAAAGTTCGTTAAATATCTTAAGATTAGCAATCACAACATTTTTACAACATTAAACAATGAAGGTCAATTGGCATTTGTTCATGAGTTTATGTGATGAAATTATTGATAATTTTGGATATTTTCCTCATATTTCAAAACAAAGTATAATAAGGTTCTACGAAAATAATGTATTAATTAAGAGAGTTGCTTGTTGCGTCTAAATGAGGTCATAACCAGCGCTTCTAATGCTATTGTAATATAAGATTTCTTATCAAGGTTAATCCGTTGTGAGAGATAAGATGAGATGATATCTTATAATCGTATTTGAATTATTTTGTTGTAATAACATCAGTCTAGTATAACAAACCACTGCTATGCCAATGACCTTTTTTATTCAATAGTCATAATTATCGCGCCAGAGTACGAAGTATATCCAATTCAGACTTCATTATATTTTCCATAAAAGGCGAGATACTACAAGAGTATTTCTCAGGATAAAACTTCGTCTTCTTTCTCCACCGGTTTATAGTGTTTCTATGTTAAATTAATAAAAACATACACGAATTTTGAAAAATTTGTCAGATAGTGCTTGAGTGCATACCCTCTGACATCGATTCGATATTTCATCTTTGAAATCAGTAAACAGATAAAAAAAATAGAGCGTGGAGTTCCTCCGCGCGGAAGAAGTGAAACTTTGTAATGTGGAAATGAAAATAGGAAGGCGTAGAAATTTATATAAATAAATATAGTATATATAAACAGGTATACTATGCGCATGCGTTCGAGTGCTACGCATTCACTCTCGCTCTGTCTGTTTCTATTTCCCCTCCCCAGGAGCGTCGAACGTTTAACGCAACAGTGCTTTCATACCCCCTCCATGGTAGCGTTGAACGTTTAACGCAATCTTGTTGGAAGTCGCATTAGAAGTTTCACTTCAAAAATTATGCATCAAACACTTAACATGAGCATCGGAATTTGCATCTTGTAATAAAAGTCTCGGCAAAAAAGTGTTAAGTTTTAATATTATTTATCAATCGATATAAGAAATGTCTTGTTTATTGAGTAATATGGTTTTATGCGTCATATTCGATAGGTGACAGGTTTGACAAGGGTCACGATGGGAGTATAAAATGAATTGACACATAACGACATAGTCGGTAAATATTTCTTAATCCCTTTTATGTAATAAACGGAAAATGTATATATTACCAAATTTTATTATAGGAAATACATTTGAATGTGCGTAAAATCTACATACAAATAGGCCGAGACAAAACATATATGTACATCTACCTCGTCTGTTTTTAGACTAATTTTATCTATATTTTTGAAGCGAAAACATAAATAGACGCTTTGAGCGATTTAAAAAAATATTTCGTTGGGGAAAATCTTTGGGTTCACGTCACCGATGACCTCGACATGCTCGTGACGTATTGCGCTTGTGTCAAACTAGCGACGCGTGGTATAACCGCCTGTGTTCATATAATATTGATCTTATGCAATTGTTAAATATATACTAATGTTATAAAGAGGTAGTTTGTGAGTTTGCGACGTTGTGACTTTGTAGGGGATAATCTCAGGAACAACTGGTCCGATTGGAAAAATTCTTTCAATGTTATGTAGCTCATTTATCAAGGATAGTTATAGGCTATATATCATCACGCTAAAACCAATACAAGCGGAGGAACAATGAAGAATGTTTAAAACTCGGGGTTTTTTTCATTTTGAGAGCATCCGCTGCGTGTTAGCGTTAGTCCAAAGTATCAATTCCACGCGAACGAAGTCGCGGGCAGACGCTAGTGTTTGATAAATGAACAAACTGTAATGAAATATATAGAATTATTATTGTTCGGGGTGCCAATAGATGTGAAAACCACACCAATATTAATAATTTCAGTTTACAAATTATGAATTATCCATAAGTCGGATTATAATTGTTTTTTTTTTTTTATATCATAGGAGACAAACGAACAGATGGGTCACCTGATGTTAAGTGATTACCACCGTCCATAGATACTTTCAACACCAGGGGGGCCAACCTGTATTTGGGAGGAGGATGGGGGAGGAGCAGGAAGGGAAGGAGGAAGGGGAAGGGGAGGGTAGATGGGTCTCCGGCTCTCTTACTGACCGAGCCAAACGCAACAATGCAAGCACTGTTACTTCACGTCGGTTTTCTGTGAGAAGGTGGTGCTTCCCCGGACGAGCCGACCCATTCGTGCTGAAAACAATAATAGCTTCAGCTTGGCTCTACCACTACCAAACATTTAGACATCCACAAAAACTTACAGTTATTCCAATGTTTTGGGTTTTCGCTTCTGTCGGCAATACTTTGCCTTTTTTTTTAGGTGATATTGATAAAGTTTTGTATTATCAATAACATTTTATGTCTCTATTCGTCACGAACCTTTTTTTTTTTTTCTCGAACTGACTACGCTATTGACCTGGCAAGGTCTTTACAGCTTCACCGGACTACTAAGGCGAGCGCTTAAGGCACTCAGCCGAGTCACGAACCTTAAGAGTACTGATCTACAGACTAGTATCTAATTAACAAATTAAAAATCTCAAAAATGATAAAACTTAAAAATATACGAATTATGGTTGAATTTCGACCGCTAGCATATACAAATTGGTAACCCCTGAAGGAATAAATTCCGACTTTTTCTAAATAACCCACAGAGGATTGTTCGCCAAGATTAAAATAGGGTTCGGAAAGTTGAAAGCTATTTACGAAGTTAGAGATATGAAAATTAGTAGTAGGGTTTGTCGTCTGGTCAACGAAGTATAATATTACGTTGGACTTGGCAATGGAGACGCCATTAAACTTTTCGATTGGGGTCTTAGTGGAGAAGTTAAATTACTTCGGTATTGAGTAAACAATAATTTAAATTAATTTTCGTAGAGTTATGTCACTTTGAATGATATTGAATGACTCTTGTAATCTACATAAAGAATATTTTAGTTTGCACACACTAACTTGAAATAGAACAAACTAAATAGCTCAATATTATTTTAAAACAGATAAATAGACAAACTTCATGTTATCTTATTCCATAACAGCAACAATACTACTCGTATATTACAATATTTTACCTACAATATTTAAACCATACATTATTTCTTATATCTTCCATACATGAGAATGTATGTGAATGTATGAGTATTTACTGATTTTTTGTATAACTGAACTGAACTTGTCATTACTTAACATAGCTAAGGGCTATATATTGTTACGATCCGTAAAAAAGTTAAATTATTTCAAAAGACTAAGAAAACACCCAAAGTACTCTATAGTTCTTTTCTGACATCATGAACAAACTAGTTGAATAAATAAAACTGCACGATGACTCATCGATGCGTGGGAAAAAAGACGCAAATATTGAAACCTTATCGCTTACCTACCTATTGCTCGTTACCTTTCCTTTAACGCGCTATCGGTATCATACAAAATTGTTGTTACAAAGACTGTTCTCGTCGTTGAATAACATGATGTTCTTTCTTGCCCACATTTTGGTCGCTGCATTGTATGTTGCCTTTCTAATAATACGAGCATATTATTTCGTTCCCAGTAATAATGAGCAACTGATCAAAAGTTATTCAATAATGTTATACATTGCAAATAAATAATGTAATAGATGATTAGTTGCTGTTATAATTTCTTAAAACTATGCTATGCTTATGCTTCGTTAAATCTGATATCGAACTACTACAAACCTTAAGCAAAGCCTGTTGTATCAGTGACTTTATACGATGGCGTGTCGCGTTTCAATTTTACTCAAGTGTTACAGTACAGTTATAGTGCACTTTGTTTAAACAACGAGCTTAGAGATGACTTTTTTGTCTTGTTGACCCGTTACCAATTTTGACTGTGTAGCATATACAGGGGTATATTGGGGTATCTTTTGAATATTGAATTGTACGAATTAATAAAACTCAAATGTGTTATGGATAGGTGAAATTGTTCTTGATTTGACTTTGGTTTGACTAAGTGAAAAACATATTTGTCGCTCGCCAACGCCCCTAATTTGTTTTCGTTGGCGTGGTTTGAAGCTCGAAATCGACCTCCAATTATCCATATGGACTGAATTGTAACGTTTTTTATTTTATGCCATAAAACCATGTATAATATTAGCATTTAACGATCAATAAATTCTCTTTGAACTGATTTCACATCTCAAATTTCTTCTCAGCCTCGAAATGATAAATTTCGCAGTGATACAATTAATATAACCGCAAAAGAAACAGATGTTTAGATTAAATTTTCGTGATTGAAATGTGATATTTAAAAGGGTACCACAGAGAAGGAAATTACTCGAGTACAGAATCAATAAATCTAAGTAGTCAAAGAATAATACCTTGCACATGAAAGTCTTCTTTGAGATGTAATCGCGTACAACTGCGATATTGCCTTTGTTTCCGTGTTTTTTCCCTTGAGGGATATTTTACAGCGTAATTTATTTATATAACTTGCATTGAAATTGTCTTGTAAGTATTCAGTTCGTAAAGTTTTGAACTAAGCATTACCGTTATGTTCAAATGCCATAGAAAATAAAAACTGAAATTCAATAAATGTTAAGTGGGAAAGCGGTCAGTGAGAAATTTGAAGTTAAGATCTTGAATGGAATCTATTGCTGTCACGCTCTGCCTGAATTACAGACTATATAGTAACTTTTTTTTTATTAAAGCTCGAGAAAGTGATTGCACTATGCCTGATGGTAAGCATAGTACAATGCAAGAACAGTGCCGACCACCGCGAGACAGATCATCCATCGTCGGTCGCCACTGTCATGCCGGCCATAATGACGAAAGTCACCCGGTACTGGATATGCACAGGCTGATCCCGAAACGTGACGCGCAAAAGCGAGTCACTATAACGGGCTTTTTCGCCATATACATGGTGGTTGCGACCCAGTCGGGCTGTATAACCCTACCACCCCGCTATCGCCATTGCCTCGTTCGTTGATCAATAGGGTGCACCACGTGCAGGTGAGGTTGGCTTGGGTGTCTCAAGTCTTAAGATGTTACTCGACACCTCTTACACCCCGACAAGTCGCAAGACAGATAATGTAAGCTAGGACAGATTATATACATGTGTAATATACGATATCATAACTTGGTATTCATTAATTCTTGTCTTCTAAATTTGAATCTTTTTATTTATTTCTGTCAAGAATAATGCATGAAGAATTTTGGCAATATCTGCATGCTTTTCAATTGTTTTTTATTTATTCGTTACATTTTTTAACTCTTGCGAGTTTGTGGCGGGAGCTTAGTAGTCCGGTGAAGCTGTTAAGACCTTGATGGGTCAATAGCGTAGTAATTTCGAGAAAAAAAAAGGCGGGAGCTTAGTTTGTCATGTGGTGACTTATATTTTATTCATGGTCTTATATTAATGGACTTTATTTTTTGTAATATTGGTTGCATTTTACATAATGTAGTTCGTTTATTATGCAAACATAGAGTGGATGGCAAAAAATAGTACGCCACAAGAACTCCCTGACAAGTTTTAACAACCCACCATCAACATTGAAATTATAATAAGATACTTGTAATATTTTTACCTAGTCAATAATGGCAGTTATAATACCTTTGTTTTGGCCTAAAATAAATTAAAAAGAAAGATATTGGATATGAAAATGCGTTGGTATAATTGAAAAATTTTAGTAATTCAATATGCTCCTATTTTTACGATGATAAATTTCTGTAAAAAATAAAACGAAAGAGATCCTAAGTTATACAAATATTTGTTCTAGCATCTATTACTCAGGGATAAGAAAGGGAATACTTTAAGTGGGCCAAAGGTCACTTGCATTTTTTTCAAACGTGTAAATAAATAACTATTTTTGTCTGTTTTCATATAAAGTCATTAAATTTGGAACTAAGCTATTATGACGATAACTAAACAACAGATATACTCTCAAATACATAAAAATATATTTAATAACCAGACACAGAACTCACAATTACGCATCAAACACCAGACAGTAATGTATGCAAATGGTGTTAGATAATGGCGGTGGCGTTCGTGTCTTCTAGATATTGTAGTTAACTTATTCATTTTTTTCTTTATAATGTTAGAAGTTGATTTATTTGAAAGGCATAACAATAGTATATATGTGTTTAAGGCAACCACGACATTATTTTCACTAATAGCATTGAAGTACATTTTACCTATATATGACACTTTCTAGCTCTCGTTTTTTTGCGTAAAGTTTTACGACTTAAAACAGAATGAGCCCGTAACTATGTTTAAGGAAAATCAAACCCTAGAAAAGCAAAACCTTTGTTAACTTTATATTTATGTTCCTATACTTAGCATTAGAAATAAGAAATTGCTGGTGATAGAAATTAGTTTTAACTAATGTGAATTTGACATTTTGAAATCCATATTTGACGGTTATTGTTATCGCTTTGTTATTAAAAAATACGTAACTAAGAAATCAATTTTTCTGTAAAAATGAAAAATAATTAGTTCATATCAAATAATAATTATAATTCTGATTATAGCAATAATTAATTTTTTAAAACAATATTGGTATTTCCCGTTACATATTTTGGTTTCGTTATCTCTTAATATAATCATGTCTCGAATGGTTATATAACGACAAAATTTATTAAAAACTCTCCCGCTTATTTCTCTTTTTGTAATATATTTACCTATAATTTGTTGTTACTCTAAACAATCTCTTGTAAACATAGAAATGTAAACACACAAGGCGACTTAATTCAGTTTTATGCTAATGTTTATCGTGCATTATGTTACTATATTTGTATTGAAATTATTTTATAATATACTACATAAAAAAGTAAATAACTATGAACTTCTTTTACATGCGTATTTAAATATATTTCTGTTACAAATGGTGATATTTTCTACGATGATCAAATAGAAAGATAATTAAACCAGTTATAACCCTACTTTTAGAGTTGACACAACGTATTTGTATGTTTATATATGTTTAGAGACAAATGCTTTATACATGAAATAGGTAAATTTATTAGAAAATCAGAAATGGAAAAGTGATTGTTAATAAAATTATTTTTTTACCATCCCAGAAAAATGTTTAATGAAATAGCGAAGCCCCGTCAATGTAACGCCACTTGTTGGTAAGTCACGATTTAAGATTCGGGATGCGTCTCGCGTCAAGCCTCGTGGACATTACCGAAGTTTCGAATTATTAATAACTTTTTCGAAAGAGTAAACATCTTAACAAATACAGACATGGCAACTCATTGCGTTATGTATGTCTGCCACATTCTCAAAATAAATTATGGTGCTTTGAAAAATAACTTTTTTTAATACTTCGACCTCAAATATATTTTTGGGTAGCGCAAATAGCAATATTTTTTTATTTAATTTGGTAAAATTAATAATTTACTTATTTTTCGCTTTTTAGTGCCTTATTGGTTTTTAATATTGATAACGGTTTTTTTTCTTTTACTTATACACCCTGAATGCCTTTGATCCTACTCTATCGAATATCCATCCAAAAATATCTAAAGATAACCTGGAAGAGATTTCTAGTAGCAATAAGGGCGCCCTTTGTATGATACGATTCACATAACTTCAAATGTTTTGTAATGTATACGTATAATAGTGTACAATTTAGATAAAATAAATAAAAAAAGATTATTTGAATTATTATATTATGTGTTCATTTATTACAGGTAAGAATGATGTCGAAGTGGCACAAGGCGGCGATGCTGCTTCTCTTGAGTTTAGTTCAAGTATTCACCGCTCCGACTCCCCAAGAATCAGGTAAGAATTTATTGTTACCAAAATTGTTGTCTTTATAATATTTTAAAGCTTAATTGGATGTATGGGCGCTACGAATCTTGTGGAAAAAGATTCATTTATTTTTGACAGATTTTTTAAAAATATATCGAGGGAATAACAGGATAATAATAAGAATATTACGTTATTATTGACGATATTATTTTTAACATTCAATTATTCCATCGTTTCAGACAAATTGAATGTATTAATTAAAAAAGAAGCAAACGCAATACCTAAACAGTGAGACAATTATAATTCGAAACATACATAGTTACGGAATATGTGCATATGTGCTAACAATCTGACGATCTAAATCTGCCTTTTAGTTTACCATTTAAGGAGATACCTAATACTAATTTAGTACGACTCAGTAGTAGTTAGTCAATAGTACAAGCACTAAGTCAATAGTACGATTGTATAACTAGTCAATAGTATAGTGTATCAATCTAACCGACGAGTATATTATATTATACATCATTACGACCTTATTTTTGTACACACTGAATAAATCAATTTAACTAATTATAAATAACTTTAGTGACTTTTATAATACTGATTTTATTTCTGCTGATAGATGTTTACTTCTTAAATATTTAGTATTAATTATTGTTGGTAAACAAAAATTTAGTTAAAACTTTTAATTAAGTAGGTAATAATATTTGATTTATGTATTTTATATTAAAGTCAAAGTTTAATTGCTATAATTGGAGCTCTGTCCGAGCTCTGTTATGATATATATTCCAGAATTGAGTCTGTGTTTGAATTAGTATTGATTAGTTGTGGTCAATATATTTAATGAGCTATATTACAATATTCATTTTAGAAATCATTTTATTCATTGTAAGTATATAAACGACTAGCCTCTGCCCGCGACTTCGTTCGCGTGGAATAAGTACTTTGGGCTAACACTAACACGCAGCAGAAGTTCACAAAAGGAAAAACATCCCGATTTTGAAACATTTTTCATCTGAGCTCCGCTCCAAATGGTCTTAGCGTGATGATATATAGCCTATAACCATTCTCGATGAATGAGCTATATAACACTGAAAGAATTATTCAAATCGGACCAGTAGTTCCTGAGATTACCCCCTACAACGTCACAACATCAAAACGTCATAAACTCACAAACTTTACCTCTTTATAATATTAGTATAGATAAATCTTCTTTAATTAAAACGTATTAGAAACAAAATACAAATATCTTTATAAAGATAAATATTTCAAGTATCGTTCATATCCTCTAACCAATGTTCTTTCTCTTTCATACCTATGGGTTTTTGCATATAGCTAATCTATTCGCACGTTGCGATTTCCGTCGGTCATTATCATTACCAAAAAATAACAGATAACGGTTAATGAACAGATGAATAATGATCTCTGCTACAGTATTTTGTTATCCATTGTGTAGTAACAATGTATTTTTAATTGTTGTAATAATAATAGATATAGAAAAATATATAAACCATCCAAAGAGAGATGTAAATAAAAAAAAGTTTTTTTGATATCCAATATGAACCAAGAAAAAGAATAAAGTATAAATCAAAAGGCTATATCGAAGGAAAAACCGCTATAAAACAAATTATTCGCTTTAAATGTAACAAGAAAGTGAGAATTTACGACAATCTAACCTTGACATCCCTCGCGGAATACAAACTTAGATTCAGATGTATCAAAGGAATATTCATAATGACGGCTCTATGTAAATATAGAAGGGTCGTTATTTGTTACACCCGTTCCTGTTCGTATACGAGAGGAAAAGTCGAAAATAGGATTTGTAAGACAAATATATCGAAATTAAAGTCAGTCGGTTTTAAAATGAATACCAATTGTTCGCGTTTTGTTATATTTATATATTTTCTCGTTATGTAGGATTACCAGCCTATATATATATATATATATATATATATACCACTGCTTGATCTCGAAGTACAACTAGAAATTAGAAAAATGAAAATAGCTACTTTGTCGGGTTCATCTTTATACAATACTAACCTCTGCTCGCGACTTCATTTGCGTGGAATAGTTACTTTGGGCTAACGCTAATCGCAGCGGAAGCTCTCCAGAGGAAACAAAAACCGATTTTCAAACATTCTTCACTGGTGCTCCGCTTGTATTGGTCTTAGCGTGATGATATATAGCCTATAACATAACATTAAAATAATTGTTCATATCGGACCAATAATTTCTGAGATATACAACCTCACAATGTCACAAACTTTACCTCTTTATAATATTGGTGTAGACTTCTATTTTTATGTAAATATATCACAGAGCTATTTAATAAGCTTTTCGGAATTATCCAGTTTAACATTTAAATACTTGGAGACGTTCCCTAAAACATTAAAAATAATAACAAAGTAAAACTATGATTACAAATATTCGGCATGTCGCGTCGTATGAGAAAAGTTTTAATTAAATTGTTAGGGCACACAATTGTCGACAACTCCGTTGAACGCAGTCCTCTTGGGTACACGTTTTATTTTATGGTCTGTTAGAAGTACACTACCCTCCCACAAATTCTGCTTTGGCGAATAAAAACTATTTTTGCTATGAAGAAGTCAAACCTCATTTGCAAGGTATATACGGCGAAAATCTTACTTTATTCGTTTGCAAGAGATCGGTCAACAAGTATATCAATTTATTTGTAGAATGTGTTGAAAACTTTTTTTTTACGTGGGGAAATCCCTTATGATTAGCCACCCTCCCGGGGGAGAGGGTGGGTTATGTCCGAGTCCCACGGACTAAAACCCCACGGTGTACTGACAGACCGTAATTGTTGGGGCGGCAAGGGATCGGTCTATGCTATTCCCCTGGGATAGCCACGCTAACGGTCCGACCGGCAGAACACACTGGGTACACACCAGCTACCTCCCTTCTTTCACTAGATCTGTGCAATGAGAAGATGAGCCCCCGACCCATCCCTTCAGATCCGGGCTACGGTGGCGGGAGGATTTGGGCAAAGCGTCGCCTCTTCCCACCGGTTCTCCTTTGGCGGAGACGGCCACTTAGCGGGTCTGCTTCGTTGGCCTTCTCCGCCGCCTTCTTCTGTGAAATGACCTCCTCGAAGAAGGAGGCCATAGCTCGCCAAGCCTGTTCGCTGCCAAGCATGGCCGAAACTACGCCCGTCAGCGACAAATTGCCCATTCCTACCACCGCTGCCAAATTCCCCATTCCTACCACCGCTACCAGAATGCGGCGCTGGTCCTCCTACGCAACACACTCGCACAGAATGTGCTGTGCAGTGTCCTCATCATGGCACGCGGTGGTCGGCTCCCTGCGTGCAATTTAGTGCAGGTACCACCCGAAGCAACCGTGCTCAGTTAGTACCTGCACCATCCGGAACGTCAAGGAACCCCACTTGCGTCCTATCCACTTCCGCATAACCCTTCGGACATCGTCTGTGGTATAGCGTGCGTAGCGCGCGTCCGCCAGGTCCTGCATCCATCTGCCGACTATGTGTTGAATACTACTATAACCTAAGGTGAGTAATAAGTATTCGTAAATTGTTCAAGATCCAGATACAAAATTTTATATTCAATTTAGGCCTTACGAAGACACTTATGAACCCCAAAACTACCACCGGTTCAGAAACAACCTAGTCATTGAGAAGAACTAGCAAAAACTCGATCGTGTTTATATTTTTAATATACATTTATTAATACACTACTAGGCCCGCCTGACGTTGTTCCGCCCTGATAATAAAAAAAAAAAACTTTGACAAATTATATACCACAGCCTTCCTCACTAACCACTTTATCTACTGCAGGAAACCGCATGAAAATTCGTTCAGTATTTTTTGAGTTCATCGCGAACAGACAGACGTCACAGAGGACTTTGTTTTATACAATGTAAATAACTATGTACCAAGTAAATTTGTATTCTGAGGTTAATTCAGAGCGGACAAAGTTTGGCGCCGAATGTAATTTATAACCAGAAAAAAATTGATTATTTCAACAAGATATTATTTATGACAAAAAACACATATAACAAGAATGTAAATCTAATGTGTCTGTACTTTTTAGATTTTAGTACAAAAAATTGTGACAGATGATTAAGAATAATTGAGAAAGTACAATCTAATCATTTTTAGAAAAGTCTGTGTCTCTGTTTCTTTTGTTTAAACACGCATCACTACTGAAGTACTTACTGTGTTCACGATAATGCCTCAGGCAATCAATAAAGCATATCATCGAGCAACATTTAGTCTTGGTTTCAACACTCTATCAAACGTTATTATACTTTTTAATGGTGCCACGACTAAAAATACAAGAGAAAAGTAGATAAGGAAATGGACTTGATATGTTCAGATGATTTTATTAGTCACTCTATATTATATTAGAATCCACGTGGACGGAGTTGTTAGGAAAGATAATTTATGATAAAACTATAAGATTTCCTAAAAATATCACGATTCTGACTATAATAATCTATTGTTCTATGTAGGAAGAAACGACGTCCGTTATGTTTACGTTATATGCGTAAAATTTGACGCAGTTTCACCGAGTTCAACCTTTTAACCCGCTCTTGACATTGGCAAAGTTTCTATTTGTACCTACAAGGGGTGACTTTGTACAATCCTCGTTGAATATTCTGTGGTTGAAGTGTACAGATAGCTCGGTGAGACGAATTTGTGATCTGGTTTTATAGTGTGAAGATTTGTTGGTTTTTACGCACTGCATTGCGGTTATCTGAAGAATGCGTATTATCACACGAAGGATTCAAGTGAATCATTAGGGAAAGAACTCATGATTGGCCTGAATTAAGACCGCAGCATAATGTTGGTTATCAATTGGATTGCTTTTTAATTAAGCACCTAAAAAAATGAGTTAATATCGGAGAACGTATGTATAGAGTTGTATCTAAGTCATGACTCGCAAATCTTGGCGATTTTAATTTTATGCTCATGCAACACGTCAATTGAGTGAGTAGTGAATCGTATCAAATTCCAATAATTCCTCTCTCCGTTTATATTGCCAATTCTAAATGATCTCTGTGCAAAACCAACAAAATTGAAAACAAAATAAAGAGAGATTGAAACGTTATTTTTTTATTTATTTTTTCTCTAACTGACTACGCTATTGACCTAGCAAGGTCTTAACAGCTTCACCGGACTACTAAGGCGAGCGCTTAAGGCACTCAGCCGATTTTATATTGGCAACCAGCTCAAGGGTGCACGGCACACCTCGGCTTGGCTGTTGCCCGTTGCATGAAAAAATCGCGACCTAACTTAGCAAACCTAGCTAACTATTCATATATGTTTGAGTTGTTGAAACGTATATGTGTACCAAGCATATTCGCCTCAACAACTCCTCCATATATTTTTATCGAAAAAATTGAGAGTTTTTCAGTTCGATAAGGGAAAAAAATTTAACAAAAATAACCCTTCCACCAAGATGTGTAGCGTGTAGGCGTGCACGTGTGTGGAGGTGAACGTGTAGTGTTGTAGCAGTGATGTATGGGTGTGTCACCGTATCGCGCAAGCAACGCACTCAAGGGCTCCCTACCGAGGGATCGAACCTAGGCTTGAGCCGCTGCCGTGGGGGGCCTAATCGGGTGTTGAAACGTTAAATGGTAGATTGTTACTAAATCGTTGAGACGATAATGTGACGATAGGTCAAATCTATATTAAAGGGAGCGAAGCCACGAGCTATAGTTAGTTTGTAATATTACCTAGAGATTCTTTGTTAGTTGTTGTATTAATTATATCGAGTCCAATCGGATCAGTCGATTATATAAAACCTACTAATAAATGAAAACATAATTATCATATGATTATTAATTGTGTTATAATTGTTTAAAGTAAAGCGTGTCGTACGCCTATACGTGTTATTATGGAGAATTATACCTTACCGTTATTAAACAATTAAATTCTGGGAATCCTGGTAAATATCCCCGTTATCTACGAACGTCGTATTTATTACATATTAGCAAACGTCTGCGACTTGTTTAATTTAATTACAACATAATGGATGAAGTGACTGAATTAATTGAAGGTTCAGTGGTAAACGTGTTCGAACACCGCTTATATTAACGTAGATTCGAATGTTTGCTTTTTTATATTATAGAAGGCAAACGAACAGGTTGGTCACCTGATGTTAAGTGATCACCATCGTCCATAGACATTAGCGATACCAGGGGTGCAAGTGCATTGCCTGTTAGTTTTATAGTTACGTAAATACTTTTTCTGCCTGCAATCTAGCACAATAAAATCTAATTATCTTAGTGATTTTCATATGTTATTTATATTCTTTTGTTTTCTATTCTTAAATACTGTACACAGGTTTCACAATTATAACTAACTTAAAACTTTATGTTGCAGTACCTGGGCGATCGAGTTTTTTTTTTTATTAACGTGGGGAAATCCCTAACGGATACGCTACCCTCCCGGGGGAGAGGGTTGGTTATGTCCAATTCGCACCGACTAAAACCCCACGGTGTACCGTCCGCCACATGGTAGGGGCAGCCAGGGTTCGAGCATGCTCACTGACCTGATAAACTGCCCCTGCGGCAGCCTGACGAATGAACGCCAGGCTTCGCCCTACTATAGAGAGGCTACTGGGTACACGACCAGCAGCCTCCCCTCATCAGCCTCGCCCGTGCAACGAGGAGATGGGGGGCCCCGCCCCATCCCCTTAGGTTTGGCGACGGATGGGCGATCGAGCCTAGCTCGGTTCCTTAAAAATATATTTAAATCAATATAAACTGTTAGGTTTGCTTCAGAAATATAGCATATTTTTGCAAAAAAAAAACATTTAAAAAGATATTTCTTTTGCTGTCATTCGGATTCGAACTGGGATTATATGGATTTTTGAAGCATCCGATTTCCATCTGAGCTATTTTTGTTTTGATAGTGGTAGCAAAATCTACCTTTATATTCTAGCTATATTTTTTCATTGCCTGAAAACTCAGTTAAAAAAGTTTTATATGAATGAAATCTAGCTAGTTCGATTCATCGTCCCTGAAACTATCTACATACTAAGTTTCATGGAAATAGATGACGCCGTTTCCGAGATCCTGAATATATAACAATATAAAAATATACAAGAATTGCTCGTTTCAAGATATTAGATTAGATAAACTGGCTACAAATCATTCATAGGATAAAGAGATTGCTCTTTACCTCTTTAGAGATACATATAATATCTGTTTATATTGAAAATTTTTAGAGAGGTTCACAAACATATCTAAAATACAATATTACTCACGCACTTCTGTAACACCGGACCGAATTACAATTTTTGTTATCCAACTTAGTACTTTTTAAGAAACCGCATAAAATCTTATTCACTTAATTTCAGCCCTGAAATACTGGCTGTCCTTATCGCAATTCAACAGCTAAATGTCTGAAATTCCACGCCTATGTGGTAAAGGCCTAACAGCAATTACTACAGGGGACAGCTTCTCACATTTTCTGCGTAAAGCTTTACATAATTCACGTAATTATATTTGCAAATGACAGACTAGATAGCCAGGGCTTAATTTAAACACCGGTCTTTAATTATTTCGAAGGCGGAATTGTTGTTTGAAATTAAAGGTGTTGCGTTTCTCAGGTCTGATAGCTCTTTTGGGAGTGTGCCTTTTTGTAGACCTTTTAATTTAGAATTTTAAACGAGATACAAATGTCGTCGTTTGTTTGTCGTCAAGTTGTATAAGAAATACCAGTTACTTTGTGTTATTAATTAAAAAAGTATTTGGAAATTTTAACGCTATTTGTTTAAAATTATCGTTTATCATGGCTAGTGCGACGCGGAGAATTAATATGGAAATTCATCAATGGACTAGTTAAACGAATTGTTGTCTCTCAATCCCTTTTAAGAATTTTACTATGATATATAGATATTGCTTTGTATATATCAAAAATATCAAAATGTTCTATTCAATATGTGAAGTGAAAATTCCTATGGAAGGCTTTGAAATTCTGACCAGCAATCTTTTTGTGTGACGAAAAGTGGTTGGGATACACGCTGTGTCGGGTAGAGTGTTGAAAACTCCTGTTCTTGGGCGATCATCGAAGTTGAGTAACGTCGGGCACGGTCAGTACTTAGATATATGACCCTTTGAAACACCACGTCACGATGGTTTTATGTTGTATACCTTGAATTAAAATGTTTTCTTGCCTCAAACTTACGGAGTAGCTCAATTTATTTATAGCCTGTCACTTAAATTCCGAGTAAAGTAAAGGATTGTATGGATTTCAATATTACGACTTCTGGGTGATGAAAAATATAAATAGTAAAAGTATTATTTGCGATAATAGTTTAGTCTTCGTGGAATTTATTGTTTTTCTGTTATAACTTCTGTACCGTATCACCAGAAGGCGCATGGTCGACAAAAATTTCGGTTACTTACCTCAATATTATCGTAAGTAAAAATATGTGTTTACTGAAATTTTGTCAACGAAGAAATAAATTATAACTAGTTGTAGTTGAATATTTAAAAGATGTAATGTGTAACAGATAATGGAAGGTAATCCGAGAGTCGACACGTTTTATATATTTCTCAGCCCAGGTTAGTAAACATTTCAAGAACAAATAGTTTTATGTACATACCAACCACAGCAATAGCAGTTTATTAACAACAAAGCTGATTAATTAAGAACAGAAATAAACATTCATGGAGAAGCGTGAGGTACTAACATTCTACATTGTGGCAAATAAACAACAAACTAATACGCACGTGCCTTGTATTTTTAGAGAAAACAGTGTTGTCGTCCAAGGGCATCCAAGAATAACTTTTAGACATTTTCGAACACGTGTCCCTTATTTCCAACTAGCTTGTATCCGCTGTTTCGCTCGCGCTCGACTTAATCCTATATCCTTTTTTGTACTCCTGGTAAATTGTAAGCGAAATTTCACTATAATCGGTTAATTAGTTACTACGTAACTTAGCGTAACGATCAAACATACATTCGCATCAATAGAGGTAGAATTAGATGTGTCATTGTTATACATGTATGTAAATTTTACGTACTGGGTTAGGTAATCAAAGTCTTTGAACTGCACAAGCAGATTCTGCCTATGCGACTCTCATAGTTCGTCAGGGGGGTTCTAACACCCACACCCCCTCGAGGGGTCTACTATCTTGACCCATCAGAGCGCAGATCGGGACGCCTTGGAAGAGCTAACATTAGGAGCCATCCGGTAGTCGCTGGTCTCCTGGTCAAAAGGTATAAGAATTCACTATGGGGTTTCAGTCCGTACGAATCGGACATAACCTATGATCAACTGTCCGGCAGGATGGGTATCCGTTAGGGATCTCCCCATGTAAAAAGAAAGTTAATCAAAGTGTTTTAAATGCTCAAAGTATACTATAAAATCCTATCCAAATATTTGTTACTATCGTTAGCCCGAGGTTTGGTCTGTGTTTAAGCCCTTATAAATGACGCTAAAGGCATTCATGTTTTGTCATGTCCGTAAGTCACTCCAACTCCCGATGCCTTATCACAGTAGATACTTGCCCATAACCAGTATGTCAAGAGTCCATATTATAAATATGTCATGCACGATAAATATCTACTATACAAGTAAAGGTCAAATTTTAAAGTACTGTACTTGAAGCTGGCCATACTACATGTGACATAGACATTCAAAGTTCGATTTTTAGTGTACGGTCAATCCAACCTCGCCAACTGATGCCGCGTGCCGCTCCTCACGGCTCGCCTGTTCTAATACTTCTTTTTGATTTAGTATACGTTTTGAACTAGATTTTGTAAGTTTGTTAAGGGTCACAGCATAACCTTCCTCTAAAAATAGGATATAAAGTGCAAAAATAATTTCTAAAATCTGAATCTTAGTTCCAAAGATCAGCGCGTTAAAAGAAACCAAAAAGCAATCTTCAAAACGATTTTCTAAGTTCTAAGCTAGAAAATATTGCCTCTACCTTGAAGGTTATAGTAAGCTTTTGTATGTAACCTCACCCGTGAAACAACTGTAATAAATTATGGAGATTAAATATTTATCGCCTCGAGGGAAGCTCATGCTTAAACATTATGCCAGCCCACTATGCAATTTAAGACTGAGAACCCAACAAATCTACTATAGTCTTGTACATTTTCCTACAAAATGTTGTTACATCAGGAATATTTCTGAAGCTTTCAGATTTCCTCGTTCTGTTCATTAGTTTCATAAAGTATTATTACGTCATTGATTCCCTTTGTTATTGAAGAGTTGTAATTTTCTGGTCGTTTGGTTAACGCGCGGGTAATTGCCGTGGTTATTGGTTTTGGAAGCAGCCGGTCGTGTGATGAAACTGGATACTTATATGTTTTGGGAGTCAATCGATTTTCCGCATTTGAAGCGGTTAGTAAATTATGTAAATTTTTTACAGTAGCACGGTAACTGACGGGCCTTTGTCTCATTCTGGGCACAATTTAAAAACAAGTGGCAATCAAGAAATCAGTAATCAATCGGTAGTTGCATTTATCGTAGAGGCTTGCAAATTTCTCAGTTGTTCGACAACGAATCACGACATAGGTAGTAAAAAATTGTTTATTAATCTTTGTCGTAGCTGCAACCTTGTTAGAAACAGATGCTTACCAGTTTGCATGATGACTGACGCAAATAACTCAGCACTTGTTGCCTGTCTCACAAAACTACTGTGTCCTAAGATTCAATAAATTTTAGATATGGAAAAATTTAATTACTGAATATTAGTTGTAAATTCAGTATGAGAGTGCCTAGATGTACTTGCTTACAATAGGCAATTTAACATACAAATATTAAGCTTGAAGGTTGAAACTAATCAGGCATACACAGGTAAACACTTCACCAATTCAACGTCTTGATTTCAGTATGAAATTTACCAAAACCTAGGATTATTAAAAGATTTGGAGATACATCGATATCTGTGTAAATGCAGCACCAATAAAAGATAATTGTTTCTAGAAAATATATTTCATTTCCTCTTTTTTTGGTTATGTCATGGTATTAATAACATGGGACAAATGGCCTTAATATTAACTTTTTTGAATTTTGCTGGCATAAACGATTTTATAACATAGCATTTGGTGAATAACAAATAGTGATCGATAAAGATAACCATCTGGAAACAAGAAATCTTTGAAATAAACTAAAAATAACTGAAGCATTTTTATATAAAATCATAGATAAAAAAAAGGCGGCTTGACTTTTATCACGTATCCGCTGAAGGTTTGTCTAAAGTACATCTCATATTTCGTACAGGATTTTTTTGCTATTCTGATGGATCAAAGGGCAAGTTTACGTAACGGTAAAACAAAGGAATAACGTATCTTTTTCTGAAAACATTTTACGAATTTGATAAAACTTTCACGTTTAAAAAAAATTTCACGAGTTTAAATTCAGAAGGAGTTGAATTGTTTTTATAGTACAACTAGGCTCTGCCCGCGACTTCGTTCGCGTGGAGTAGATACACTAACACGTGGCAGTTCTGAAAAAGAAAAACATCGCGATTTTGAAACACTTTTCATCTGTGCTCCACTCCTTTTGGTCTTAGCGGGATGATATATATCCTATAACCATTCTCGATGAATGAGCTATATAACACTGAAAGAATTATTCAAATCGAACCAGTAGTTCCTGAGATTACCCCCTACAACGTCACAACATCACAACGTCACAAACTCACAAAGTTTACCTCTTTATAATATTAGTATAGAAAAATGTGGATATATTTCTATTTTGTTACAAAGTCACTGAAAGGAGTTTTTGGCGGGATTTCAGTCTGTCATGTAGTGGTATTTACATTTTATTCATAATATTGTGTTGACTCTATATTTTGTAAATTTGGTGGTGTTTTACATTATATAGTTAGTTTATTGTGCATAAGTGAAGTGAATGGTAAATAATACTACGGTGCATGAAATTCTGAAATGCCACAAAAACTCCCTGGAAGGTTCTAACAAGGGATCCACCATCTTGTTACAATATTGACTAACACGACGCTTAATATTGAAGTGATTGCACGATGCTTGTAATATTATTGACTACGCGACAATGGCAGTAATAATCTGAAAGATTGATTGTCAAAAATAAAGTTTAAAAAGGTAACTAAGAAGCATGGCCTTTACCATAAAGTATGTATAAGTGGTATGAGGACTCCAGGTTCAGGTCGTAAGTTACCAATCATAAAATAGTCCGGTGATGCTGTAAAGGCCAAAAAAATAAGGCCAATAGCGTAGTCAGTTCGAGAAAAAAAACCAATCATAAAAGGTTTATCTTGGTTGGACAACGATGGAATACTTCGTATGCCAGAACGTTTAGCTAACAACAAAATTTGGAACGGAATATAGTAATGTGAGCAGTATTACTTTGTGACAGTGGTGGCTCTGCTTTCAAATCTTTAATAAACTCCATCACTCTCTAAAACTCTGTTATTTTTAGTGCATGTCGTAATTACACTAAGCATTTACGCCTGTATTACGTCTTCTTAATACATTAAATCTCCAAGTTCCATATCGAATTCCATTCAGACGGTCCTCGTATTTCCAACTTTAAATGAATCGTCATTCACATTAGTGGGTATAGTTTATTATTCGTTCATACGGTAAGCGGTACTAACGTCTCTTCGGCTAAATCTAGATTAGGTCTATATATTTTGGATAACTATTTAGTCCTACCTGCATTCCTAGCCACATTTAATAGGTTAAGTTTTAATTGTATTCTTCAATCGCACTTCGGGCGATGATAGTCACGTGTTTTAGATTAAGTTTCAATATAGATGAAGTTTAATTAAGTTTAATCTTCTTTAAATTATTTCTATACGTGTGTGTCACTGAACTCCTAAACGGCTGGACCAATTTTGATGAAATTTTATGTGCGTGATTATAAAGTGAAATGTAAAGTGATCGTAAGAAACTTGTAATATCATTATCTACTCGACAATGACAGTAATAAAATAGTAGAACATTGGATTCCAAAAAAACATGCATATAATAGAGTATTTAATAAAATTATGATCGTAGTGTGTTTATAGTAAGCTTTATTGCTGTAGTTCGGTATTAATAGGTCCTGTGTTAAAATTGTGCCCTAATATTTTAAAAGAATGAACTAGGTAATATATAAATCCGTTGTGTGGATGAAAATACTGATATTATGAATTGTACTGTTGTACGTTTCTATTCTAAATTAGTACATTTTCACCCCAAGTAACCAGTATTATGTGAGATTGTTTGGCACGTTTTCATATTTTAGCTATTCTACTGATTATCGTGAAATTTTGCATATACGTTTCCAAGAGCACAGTGTAATATTATCTAGAAAAATAGTACCGTTCTCGAGGTTTAAATCTGCAGTAACGCAAGTGAAGCCGCGGGTAAAAGCTATTGTTATAATTAGGGCTTTTCTCGTGGGGCACGCAGTGCCCATAAAAGGAATTTCGTAAATATTGAAAAACTTTAACAACATTTTGAAATTATACTTCTTTTGGCGCGTTAGGGAAAAATGATGAGAGTAAATTTTTACGAAGCGCGCGCACACCGTCATGAAAAATCATCATCCTGAAGATAGTTATAGTCAACATTTTGTTTCTTTGTATTCGTAGTTTGAACTTCTTAGTATTAAAACTTTCAATGTATTAAATACCTGTTTTCTATTCTTAGTGTCGTTTTTTCTACAAACGTAGAATCAGGCGAAAGATAACATTTTTGAAAAGATTTCTATTTTGTTACGCCACAGAAGTATAACTTCTAACGTGTGTACATAAGTACACACACTTTTTTTTAATAGGTCAAAATTACCCCAATACAAAATCTAAACGGTCTTTTTTTAAACAGTTACGTCGTGGCACGGTGGTTTGCCTATGTAGTAGTACAGATGATAAAAAATGTATGGCCAAATAATTATCGAAAATTAGCGTGCCCTCAACAAAGATGTGACAAAAAGCCTGGTTATAATAATTGAAAAGCATGGCTATCGATGAGACGTACTGGAAAGTCCCCGACTAGTATTTAGTATTTGTTTGGCAGAAGCGTTAATGTCGAGTTATTTCTGTCGACTATATCAATTTACCTTAAAGGTTATAATGTACTTTAAGCTTCAGTAACATTGAATAGCGTGTTCTCGACATTTATTGATATAAAAATAAATTCTAATGGCATGTTATGACGAAGCTTTACCTCATCTCGAGTGAATTATATTCTTGATAATTTAATGTACATCCGCAAAAACTTACATAAGCTGAATTTAGTAAAAGACCAACATAATTAAAATACTGGAAACAGTAACAAATTGGTCATTCCATGTTTCAGGCTCACTTAAACCAATAACAGCTTTTTAGGATATAGTGTTAGATTTTAGAACAAAGTCACAAAGCATTCAGTCCGTTAGTGGTATCCACCGCAAACTATGAACCCGTACCTAACGCTGCGCGTTATAAAAGACGTCCGCGACACATTTTTACCGACCCTCCTGATTCAATCACGTCAGCGAACGATCAGTACCAGCCTGTCCCTCGAAACAGAGCGTGTTCACGTCCACGCCCACGTAACCATAGATTACGCCGCCGTGGTCTGGGGGTTAATTTCGCTTCCGCACATCCGATTATGTCTCCCACGGCAGTAGCTCAAGCCTGGGTTCGATCCCTCGGTAGGGAGCCCTTGAGTCCGTTGCTTGCGCGATACGGTGACACACAAATATACATCACCGCTACAACACTACACGATCACCCCCACACACGTGCACGCCTACAAGCTTACACATGAAAATGGAAGGGTTTGCTTTTTTTTTCTCTTACCGAACTGAAAAACTCTCGATTTTCCGATAATAAATATATGGAGGAGTTGTTAAGGCGTGTATGCTTGGTACACATATACGTTTCAACAACTCATACAGATATGAATAGTTCGCTAGGTTAGCTAAGATAGGTCGCGATTTTGCATGCAACAGGCAAGAGCCAAGCCGAGCTGTGCCGTGCACCATTGAGCTGGTTGCCAAAATAAAATCAGCTGAGTGCCTTAAGCGCTCGCCTTAGTAGTCCGGTGAAGCTCTTAAGACATTGCTCGGTCAACAGCGTCAACAACCTCTTATTCCTTATGGTATTTTTAGTTTTTAGGTATAATGTATATTATAATCTCAGTATATTATAATTTTATTGAAATTCTACCTGATACCTTCTAGCTTCAATTAGCAATTAGAAATGGCAAAAAGTTAATAGAATCAAATCAGAAAACAGCATAAAACAATATACAAAAAATTCATCACCAAATGGTCATAATTCTATGTATATTACCTTCAGTAGTCTTATAAATACCATCTTAAAAATATTAGAAATGGGAAAGTGAATTTGTCTGTGAGTTTACCCTTTAAGTAATAAAACTAAATGGACATAGGATAGGCTAAATTTACATTAACACGAGCGAAGCCGCGTGTATAAGCTGGTTTACAATACTGAAACACATAATAATATCCATATAAGCGTGAAGAGAAAAGTTTATATCTATAATTATGATCAAATTTCGACCACAGAACGGTAAATAAATAACTAAAACTTACTGAAATATGTTGAATTTAAAACTTAGACAATCTAATTGAAGGTGAATAACACGTGCACGAGAATCTCGTAATATGCCTGAAATATTTAGAAGGCGTGCCCTCATATAATGTACATACACTGCGCATTCTAAATCATTTATATTTAGTATCCACTTTACTTACCAAAAACATACCACGCGTTGTGAATTTTGTATAAGAATGTGTATATGGTATAAGTATATAGCTATTGCTTTACAAAAGTTTAATATGATGTCATTATCCGCCTATGAGTATGTGAGATATAAGAAATTAATTATAAATAGAGGAACCCTATTACCAACTTGGACTTAAAATTTGTGGAATTAATAAAAGTTTAAAATAGAAAATTAAACATAATGCAGAATATCTTAATTTTTTAAAGTTTGATTTAAATTTCAAAAATCTTTATAAACAAGATTTATTTTACTTCTATAGTGGTTATATGAACAAAAAAAGAATATGGTGTCGTGGGACCATGGCCCCAGGTAGGAACGAAGTTCCTTCGGCTAATATAGAATCGACACAATTTGCAAAAAAAAATAATCGTGCTCAATTTTATGTAGGTTTTCTTGATTTTTCTCTTAAATTTTGCTGATTAGTTTTTATTTAAGTACAGAAAAGTATTTAGGAAATTCAGTATCTTAGGAAATAATAAATTACGTAAAATAAAAAAAAAATTATACACTACTCGCTTGTGTATACGACTGTCGCGCCTGCGCACGTCTCATTTAACGGTTTTATTCCACGCACTTTTCGTTACGGTTTTACTATCACATTTTTTTCAGTTCGTTCGCGCAGCAAAATCCCTTTCTCCTCCAAGCCTGCCGTAAGGAACTTCGTTCCAAATAAAAAAAGATGAAATTGGACCATTTTTAAATGATGTCCAAAAAACAAAAAGCAGATTCTTTCAGTAATTAAAAAAATGTCTAAATTTAACAAGCTATTGTTAGAAGTACTAAAACATATCACCAAATTAGGAATTAAAATAGTTTTTTCTTTCAAACGTTTCATTCTGGTGTGGGATTGGCCCATACACAAATTAGGTTAATAATTAATAGTTCAAAAAAGTTTTAATTCTAATAAACAAATATTATATATTATTATAAATATTTCTTAATAAATAAAACAAATATGATATTAATTATTTTTTCGTCTAATATTCACATATAAAGTCCAAATGTAAAAATACTTAATGGAAAACTATAAAAAAGAAAAACTTTAAAAAAATTACTTCACTATTTTTAACAAATATAACTCAAATTCTATAATTTAGTAAAGCACCGCAGATGAGATTAAATGAGATGAGATGCTCAACACTTCTAACCTCAAATTAATTCAAAACTCGATTTACATCTTTCAGATATAAAATACCCTCTATCAGATAGTGCGAGTAAGTTTATGTCTTTACCTTGAAAAAGTTTACTTTCTAGAATGGAATAGTTATTTCAGCTGACGGATTTCGTCCTACGTTATGCCAACGGGTCTGAGTGATTTTCCAGTTTATTGGTAATTTTGTTAGTAAAATCTCAGGTCCTGCTCTGTATTAGACGGTGGGGTGACAGGACGAATTTTACGTCCTGTGACGTTGTTGGTATTATCTATACAATAATTACTATATATATTAATATAATGACTAGAAAACTTATGTTTATTACATCTTTAATTACAGTTGTTGTACACTTATGATTATTGTAAATACAATTTAATGAACATTGTTCTATAGTATTTTTTATACAAGCTTTGCTTATGTGTAGGTGAATTTCCGAAGGTTAAATGTGAAGGATACATATCTAAATCTAAATAGTTAATTGTCTAGACGTTGAAAAATAAAAAAAAACAAACAACACGCCAAAAACAAAGCGATCAAAAAATAGATAATGTTGTGCGATGGGTTCTATAATATACTATAATATGTTATGCCTTTAAATATTACATACAACCTTCGTCCGCTGCATTGCGCCCGTCATTGTACATTTGACATCATAGTACTTTTTTCATAGATTAAAACTATATATGTTTCTGGTAACATTTATTCAACTTTTCTTGTAGATTGCTTGGGTAGTTGTGGTGTTAAAGTACTATTACTCCTACTTGCTAGTACTAATTTGACTCGTTAAATTTCAAAATTAGCTAAATCCAATTTTAACACTTTACGTTATTTTTCAAGACTTCAAATTTTGTACATGTAAAACATGAAGATCATAAGAAAACTTAAAACCTTATGAACGATAAAATTTGAACTTCATTCTCGGTGTATAAAAACTGGAAATGTTGAAAAAATTTAATTTGTCCTATGAACGTTAAAACTGGATTTAACTCATTTTGAAATGTAATGACTCATTTAGCTATACAATAAAATAAAACTAAAGCAAACGGAAACACAATATATAAAGCCCAATATTTTATTTCGTTATATACGCATATATTGTGACTTCCATTCTGTTACAAGATAATCAATCGTGTTTCCACTAAGCGTGTCGCCCTTGACGTAGCGTGGGCGTGAAAGGGAGGCCCCGTCGTAATATAATACGTTTGTACATATTCCGCGAAAAATATAGAGTGTTCAATATTTACAGAGTCCTATTCACATAAGGAATGTGTTGATAGAAGTAACGATTTATCATTATTATGTAACAGAATGTTTATTTTCGCATTTATTTGGAGTGAATTACTCCTTGCTTTTATATTAGAAGCTTTGAGGGTGAGGATAAGAGACAGCAAAGTGTCTTCTCGGGAGCGTTCTCTCAGGAAAAAATTGTTGACCTGGTATAACGTAAGAGCTTGTCGAATCCAGTTGTACTAAACCAGTTTAGTAGGTGGTAAAGCCACGCTGAAGCTATTATTGGTTTCAGCATGAACGGCTTGGCCGGAGTAGCACCACCCTCTCACAGAAAACCGATGTGAAGTGACAGTGCTTGCATTGTTGCGTTTCGTTCGGTCAGTGAGAGCGCCGGAGACCCATCTCCCCTCCCTCCTCTTTCCCTTTCCCTTTTCCTTTCTCTCCATTCCCCCAAGCACAGGTTGGCAACGCACTTGCGACTCCTCTGGGGTTGTTAGTGTCTGGACGGCGGTGATCGCTTAACAACAGGTGACCCGCATATTCGTTGGCCTCCTATATGATATTTAAAAAAAAACAACCGTCATCAGTACCAAGCAAAAGTAACAGTTTGTACTAACTGGGAAAGTGCGGTTAATGTACTAATATATTTTTCTAAGTTTTATTTGAATTCAAGGAAACAAATTCATCATTGTATATTTCAGAGTTATTTATTATTAAGATTTTTTAGACTGAGAGACAACACTTACCTCAAACCGGTGGATCTGAAAACCAACAATTTTACACAGGAAATCCTTGTATTAACACTGGGTTAAGAATAACTTTAATGGACAAAGGGCTTAACTTCTATATGCCTGTATAAAGAAGGGGGTTGGTTTATACGTATGATACTAGCGATTGACCATGACTGCGTTTTAATCTTTATTTATAAATTATAATATCATTATCTTGAAAAAATTACGATTTATGCAAAGTACAACAATATATTTTGCGTATGCCATTTTTCTAATTTACTTATATTATTTACTATTTACTTATAGTTCTATTTTGGCTAATTTAAACTATGTATTTATACAGCTTGTTTGCTATGTATTCTGATGTATAACATATATTGCTATATAGTAATTGAAATCGGTTTAATGGTTTTGGCATGAACGAGTAAATAATATCTATGCATCTTTATGTATTGATTTGTTTTTATGGTTTGAATATGACAATACATTTGTAAAGATATTAATATTAGCAGTTTTGTGATTGGATATAACTGCAGTCATATTTAAAAGTCAAATTACCTCAATACTTTAATAATTAGTCACTTTAGAGTGTATAAGCCCGACATTCATGCATAATAACTTCAGTGGGGGGTACCCGGGTGCCTGGTTATTGAACGAAGGAGATACCAAGTTTGATAGTTAATAACTATTATAGCCCTATTGATTATAAAAAAAAAAAGATAAAAATTGGGTTTCAAACTACTTACATCTCGGGGATCCAGGCGGTTATACAATTTTTTTAAGAAAAAGTTAATAAATTCTATCTGCGAAACTGAAATGGATACCCGGGTACCTGGTCATTGACCGGACGGTTAAAGACAACCGCGACATGCTCCTACAATAAATTAAATTTTAATAAAACTAAATATTGAACTATTTTACATTTTTAAAGATTTAACATAATAATACGAGTACTAAGAAACTGCAACAGAAAGAGAAATAAATAAGTAAAGGAATATTAATAGGTTTCGTAAGCTTTAATACCGTTCAAATGTTTATAATGTTGATTACTATGTCAGTTTTCACACTAATTTCAAAGAGAAGGATTTTATGTTATCATTTTTAATATAACTCGTCACAAGGTGACGCTATAGTACAACAATCATCGCTCTAACGATAGTCTTGAAAAGTGGTCAGAAGATCAAATATTTATTATAACAAATAGTTTAAAAAACCCGGGTGAAATCACGGGCATAGTTTACATTATTATATATGTGTTAATGTGTGCCAATTAAATGTATATTTTCAAAAAATTTTCCTAAAATATTGTTAGGTATAATCTTGATTCTTATACGTTTTAATGTAGCCGTGGAATGGGTTGATACGATTGGTAATTTGATTGGTTTGTTGCCTAGCCGCTGTAATTAAACATGGCTGCCGTAATTGTAGGGAGCCTTGTCAGTTAATATAAATATTATAGGTTAGGACGTATTCTGGAGAGATGATTAACTAGACGTGTGTGGTTAACACATGGTTACGAATGTGTCACTAATACACACACATAATAAACATAATATTAGGTTTATTCATGTCTCCATTGTCGTTTAATATACCGTAGGCAATTATGTTATATGATTTCTAATGTTGGTTATCTTTACGGATATTATAATGTGAATTTATTATTATTTGTTACGTTTTCACGACATAACGGCAAAACCGATCATTATAAAATTTTGAATACATGTTATCAGGAGTATAAAAAAGGACATAGGTACTCTTCACTCAGAAAAAAGTTTCGATCTTGAGTGATAGAGAATATTTATAACAACAACAGCAAAACTGCGAATAAAAACTAGTGGGGTATAAATACGAACAACGTTTGAATTTTGGATTTTTTTTTATTATCAGGACAAGACAACATCCGCGAGATCCACTAGTTATTTGTAATTTTAAGCAATGAGTATGAAATTAAAGTGTCTACTTCATTGTACTTTGCAAAACCAATAAATAAGAAGGGATGCTAGCGTCTAAATAGTCGCCAAACTACTTATTTGTAAATAAACTTGACACACTGTTTTAATTGATAAACTACCAAATAACAGATCAACTAATTTTAATTTAATTTAAGTTAAATTAATACAAGTCAAATGAAATATCAATATTAAACTAAACCTAGATAAGAACCGTACTTGAGAAACATTGCTGCCTATTTCAATTAAAACGAAGAGTCTATAACGTTAGATGCCTCGAAGTATTATGTTAATTTTACTTCGAACCGCTTCGTAACTAACTTAGTATCGATAGCTTGAATATTGATGAAGATAAAAGTTCTAAAGATATGAAATATTTTTAAAGTATTTCTTTTGAGGTTAGTTCTTTCTTATAATTCATTGAAATGCCTGGTATAATACTTATTAATTAAAATTATATTGTTGTTTTAGCATAATTTATTTGGAGGTTATTTATTTACATTGACGTTAGTCAAAATATTATACTATGTACCTCACATAAGAAGACAATTTTCAAAACGTTTTTGTTCCATTTTGTAGCTTCAGTAAAAAATATATATACACAGAAATCAATAATATATCCAGATTATGCTGTCTATTACGTGATTAGCTATAAATATATAAAATACAAAAGCTTTATCATTACATAGTGATATACTATGTATATTTAAAAAAAATTAACATAATAATACAAGTACTAACTGAACAAGTACATACTGAACGGATTTTCATACGGTTTTTTACCAATAGATAAAGTGTTTCACGAGGAAGGTTTACGTATATAATATGTTAAGGTTTTTTTATCCGCCGGGGCCGCTAGTTCAGCATACAGTATGTATCTATTATAAATGTATAATGACAATATAGTTCTTTTAAGCCCCAATTACTTCAAAACTACGGAATATTTCGTCATATGACTATGACCATTCGATACGTAATTTTTGTAAATGCTTCTAGGCTACTCATTTTTTGGATTCGATAGACCCTTTGCAATGTTTTCAATGCTTAGCGGAGCGAACGGGTTTCAAATAGTTTACCTCTCGATTTAGTAAAATATGTCACACCCATATGAAATCTTCGAAGACGTCAGACAGGCGGGTTTTGTATATACCATATTTATCTTTTTGTTCTCGCCCTCGCGTCGTATCAATGTCAAGCTATATTCATAAAATGATACGAGTATGACGTAAGCATTACGCTCGTAAACTGTTGCTTCACGGTGTGACTTTACCAATTTATTATTTCACTGGAGCAATCTTCAAATATAACCACAATGTTTTATATTTCTCTTTCTTATCCTAACTTTCACGATCAATCTATACATACATAATAATAAAAATACAATTGTAATGTGTCTGTATTTTGTAGATTTTTGTGGAGAACATTGTTGCAGGTCTCTTGGAGTAAGCAGTTAAATTCATTTCAGTCATTTTTAGAAATGTCTGATATGGTGATTTTTTGTACATCACTGCTAAAGTACTGCCTTCACGATATAATCTTGTAATCTTGTAAATAAAAAAATATATATAACATATCCTCGAGTAACATTTAGTCATGGTTTCGTTAAAATTGGTTCACTCAGTCAAAAGGTATTATAAATTTAATTAAGACGCGACTTAAATACGAGAAAGAGTCTACCTCTTTTTTTCTAAGTAAATTGCCTTGATACACTCAGATGATTTATTAATCACTGATGTTTTTACATTAGTTTTCACGCGGACGGACTCGCGGTCTATAATTTATTTTTTACAATTTTCTCCTCCGATTGTCATTGGTTTCTCTCAGTTTTCTAAATTTGTTTAGTGTTAAGAATGAACTTTACTTTTATAATAGTCCAGCAAAATTCAGTTTTTTTCACGTCTTTGACGAGACACAGCCTTAATTCAGAAATGCTTATTGCCCATGCTTCACTATTGTTGTATGTAAAATATACAAAATTTTTATAATCTTTGGCAAAAACAACCTTGGTAATATTGAAAGTTAAAAGATCTATCTGTGGTTGAATTTCGAAAACAGGATGACCACCAGTTTTAATTATTCTGCCAGCAAAAGAGAGGAGCACGTCTGCCATTTTTTGTAATATTTAGTTTTAATGATATTAGGAATTAGCACAAAGTATAATTGTATTTTTTCAATCACTTAAGACCTTCTGTTCTCAAAACACACTTAACCAAATAACGAGTGAGACAACGACTACTCGTTATGTAACTTTCGACTTTTCTGCGAACTGTGTTATAATTAGCGAAAATCTTTTTGTTACGGGCAGTTTTGAAAATGATTACTGCTATTAACAAGGAGTTAATTAATACAGAGTATCTTGTGAAGATTTCAGCGTTCTTATAAAATAGTGGCCTCTATTAAAACATTAAATGGAGTTATTCTGATATCTCAGAATTCATGCCTCAGGTTATTATGTCTAATCGATTCAAACTGTGCCCAATAAACAAATGCAAAATACCTACTATCACACAATATAGAGTCAAAGAACGAATGATTGTGATTAAGAATCAAAGTCATTACATGACTATTTAAGAGTACATCGAAAACTTTAGGTGTTTACAAAAAAGTTAATTACGTATTGAATACTTGCTTTAAAAAGGTTTTGGGTACTTTCGTATTAAATCCACCGCGCTCGCCGAACTTTCGACGTTTTGCTCTTTTATCTCGCTTTGTTAGAATAGGTTAGACTTGCGAAAAAGGATAACGCGAACTTGCCTCGGCAGCGGTCGGCGAGCGCGGTGCATTTAATACGTATTTATCTTTTTTGTAATAACACCGTATATGTTTTATATTTATGCGATAGTTGAATCGTTTATATGTAAGATGGATTGTTTGCAGTGTTACTAAATTTTACGAAATATGATGCACATGTTTCTTTTAGTACGAAAGAGAGTTGCGTGTTGCACCAACATGTACTTTTTTATGTCAATATATATTTAAAGTAAATTGCAAGTAAATTCAAAATTTCAATAGTAATTTTTGCGACTAAGCTAGTGTTTTCAGTGATAGAACAATGTCGTGATGAAACCACAAAATGATGATAGGGCTCTTTCGTTGAAAACCTGTCACAGAGCACTTATAGTGTCTTCCAGCAGATACATTTGGTAGCCAGACCATATCGTATTTGCCATCTGAGATCACATTGTCATCTATACTAATATTGTAAAGAAGTAAAGTTTGTGACTTTTTTTCGAAATGAGAACGTTGTTGACTTGGAAAGGTCTTTACAGCTTCACCGAACTATTGAGGCGAACGCTGAAGGCTGAAGGCCGATTTGGGATGTTTGGGCGACTAACTCAAGGGTGCACACCTCGGCTTGGGATGTCGCCTGTTTTGTGCAAAAATCGCGATCTATCTGAGCTAACCTAAGCTAAGCTATCTAGATATACGTATATGAGTTATTGAAACATGCATGCGTACCCAGCATGCGTGCCTCCACAATTCCTACATGTATTTTGAGTCGTCGTTTATTTCTCTGAATAAGAAAAACAGCGTGTTAGCGTGTAGGCGTGCATATGTGTATAGGTGATGTGTATGATGTTGTAACAGTGATGTAAGGTTTTGTGACACTGTATCGCGTGAGCTGTGTACTCAAGGGCTCCACGCCGAGGGAACGGACCTAGGCTACCAAGGGGGGCGTAATCTGGTGGAAGTTTGTAACGTTGTAGGGGATAATCTCAGGAACTACTGTTTCAAAATTGGGATATTTTACCTTTTGAGAGCTTTCGTTAGGTGTTAGCGTTAGCCCATAGTAACTATTACCACGAGGACGAAGTCGCGGGCAGGAGCTGGTTTAAAATAAAATGAGATTGTGGTCAAACGATAAAATTTATATAAAGTCTAAAAAAGGAACTTTAATAAGTAATTTTAAGATTCATGCCAGATTATATATCGGGATCGACAATATATGAAATAAATACTGAGACACCTAATATTACAGCAATTTATGTGGTAGAATACAACGTATACTTGATACTTGGTATGATTTCATTAATTTGGAAAATTGTTCATTCTTTCTACCTATGCTATGCAGAGTCAGCGTGATGATAGAGAAAATAAACGAGGTACTGATGCCCTATTTTAAGATATGCTTAACAACGCTTACAAAGTAACTGAAGAATTTTAAGATACGAGTATATCGTTTCAGTTAAAGACATGCGTCATCATCCATCAAAACTTTAGAGTCAATAAAATACGTACTTTCAAACAGACGAGTAATTAAATTATTCACGCTTTGAATACGACAGTTAAATAGAGCTTTAACATATCAAGTTATAACGGGTCCATGGTCCCATGAAATGAGTCCTTTGACAGGTCATTCATCTGTAATTACCAACTTGGTCACGCGGTCCATTACACGTGAGTATAGAATGTTTATATAAGGTATGTGGTATCAGATGAGTCGAGCAATGAATCGGGATACAATCACAGCGTTATGATCATACTATTCCGTTGTACAGTACAACTAACTGGCCGTGGCAACAATCACAATTAATAATGTGATTGTTGTTATGAAAGTGTTTTTTAATCGATCCATGTATTAATATTCCAACAAAATGGACAAGGAATGATTCAAGACGGAATTATTCTGATACTAGTTAACTCTTTGACTATCCAAAAAATAGTTTAAGTTCCCTAGAAACGAAAGCTTAAGATTTGTCTGTTGCCTGAACTTCTATTGCAACAACGTAGATTAAAAAAAGAATACCCTATTTATTAGAATATTTGCAAAACTTAAACAATGACAAATAATGTAGTGTAAATTTATAAATTAAAAAAAATACTAGTTATTTACAATTGTGATCATGATGATTGATTTTTATATCTGGTTCTTAAAAAATCAGCCGAAGTTAACCGTTATCCTTTACTATAATAATAAAGTAAGAAAAAGAAATCCTGTTTTTATTAAATACACTTTGAATGCACAAGATGTCGAGAGAGGAAAAAGGGGCCGCAATATGACACGAGTCACCTCCCTTGAAGTAAACGTGTAGCATGATAATGTTCTAAAAATTTTCCATAACGATGTGTCGTAAGATTTTACAGATATCCATAAACGAATATGTAAAGAGTATCGAATAGATAATACGGTTACAGAATTTGACAACTTATTTCTTTACCTAAAGAAATTCAATAAATGGAAAAAAATAGGTGCATCGAGATCTATTTGTTTCTAATATTTTTTTTATATTATAGGAGGCAAACGAACTAGTGGGTTACGTGATGTTAAGTGATCACCGACGTCCATAGATACTAGCGATATCAGGGAAGTCGCAAGTGTGTTGCTAGCCTGTATATGGGAGAGAGGAAGTGGAAGGAAAGGGAAAGAAGGAAAGAAAGGGAGGTGGGCCTCATGGGTTTCATACTAGCTTCTGCACGTGACTTTGTCCGCGTGGAATAATGACTTTGGATTAACTAATACGCAGCGGAAACTCTCAAAGGGAAAAGAACCCGATTTTAAAACATTCTTCATTTGGTTCTCGCTCCTATTGATCTTAGCGTAACGATAGCCTTTCTCGATAAATGACCTATCTAACACTAAAAGAATTTCTCAAATCAGAGCGGAACCTTACATACTTTCATCCTCTATTTCCTATTGTCATTTTATACCCTTGAGGGTGAAACTTTTGAATGTCATATTTATCTATATCAAACCAACAGTTTTATAAATAAGTTTCAAGCTTTTAGCTTTAAAAATGACCATACTTCCATACAACTTTTCATCCCTTTTTTTTACGTGGGGAAATCCCCTATGGATACGCACCCTCACGGGGGAGAGGGTGGGTTATGTCCGACTCGCACGGGCTAAAACCCCACGGTGTACGTCTTCCGCTATGGTTGGGGCGGCACGATGAAGTCTATAGAGATCTCGTCAGCAGCAGAAGTGCCACCGCCGGGCCTCGTCTTATAAAGAGACAGCCGGGTACACACCGGCCGCCTCCTCCGTCCGCCGGACCCGTGCAATGGGAAGATGGGGCGCAATTTTTCATCCCTTAACAACCCGTTTTAACCCAATATAAATAGTCTATGTCTTTTCTCAAGCTCTAGACTATCTGTGTACCGAATTTCATTTAAATCGGTTCAGTAATTTTGGCGTGAAAGCGCGATAGACAGATAGACAGAGTTAATTTTTCATTTAGAATATTAGTAAGGATAGTTAATATTTTGTTGTTTAACAGTACCTATAAATCATTACAAATCAGTAACATTTGAAAAGGTATGAGCTTTTGAAAGATTAGGGATGGAAGTTACTTTGTAACTGCTGACAAGCACTAATCCGCTTGTAGGTTTGAATCCTGGGAATGAAACAGAGCTTTCGATAAAGAAAAATATAGTGATTAAATCAAAGCACGGTGGTATGGCTTTTTCTAAACCCGCGTAACTAGCTATCATTCTCGAGTTTGGAATTTACCGATAAGCAAGTATGGGTTTTTCCGGTAACTGTAATCGGAAGCCAGTTTGGAGTGTATGCATCACATTATCATTAAACATTAGATAAGGTTGTGGCCAAACCTATTAAGAATATCTAAAAATATTACCTTCATAGATAATTGAATTAAGCAACCTTTTAGACAAAACTTGACACAAACATTTATTAATTTAGTTGTATATTCAAACTAAATAAACACAATGTTTCGTTAACAATATTATTTGGCTTCTACAAGGAGACTTATTATATTTTATTATTTTGTGGTCCAGGAAAGATGTAAAGAATACGCTGGGGACTTGGTTTATTATTATACGTTCGTTCCGATGTCGGAATCTCTTACTAAATTCAATAGACTAATCCTGTTTGTTTAACAAAAATAGCTTTTTCGATTGTTGTAATAGAGTGTAGGATTTTCTTACTTCTTAATAGTATTAAATCAGAATAATCTTTACCATTTCCAATAATTCAAGCATATACTCGTACTAAGAGAACACAGGTGACTGAACTTAAATATTTTCAATGAATGACAGAATTGAATATATTGGTTTATTACATCATTTCAAGTCTTAATAATATTATTCTATAAGGTTAGCGTATAAAGCAAAACATATTTATAATATGTAACATATATAATATCTATATCTATCTATCTTCTAATACCTTTAAACGAGCAATTCTTGTATATTTTTATATTTGTATATATTCAGGATCTCGGAAACGGCGTCATCCATTTCCGTAAAAGTTAGTATGTAGGTAGTTTCGGAGACGATAAATCGATCTAGCTAGATTTTATTCATAGAAAACTTTTTAACTGAGTTTTCAGGCAATGAAAAAATGTAGTTAGAATATAAAGGTAAATTTCGCCGGCGCTGTCAAAACAAAAATAGCTCAAATAGAAATCGGTTGCTTCGAAAATCCGTGTAACCCCAGTACGAATCCAAGTGACAGCAGAAGAGATATTTTTTTTTGTAAAAAAATGTTACTTTATAAGGCAAAGCTGACAGTTTATTTTTATTTAAAAATGTTTTTTAAAGAACCGAGCTATGCTCGGTGGCCTAGGTACTTATGTCTAAATTACTTTCAAGTCAGTTCCGGATTGAAGCGGCTGCAAGCTTTCTAGTTTATCCATAGAGAGCACTGATATAATTATATTTTCCTGTGGTTTTGTGACACATTGGTATCAAGCTATATTAGTTGTGCCGTAATTCCGTCTGCGTAGATCCTAATGTAAAAAAAACAGTGATTAATAAAATCATCTGAATGTATTAAGTCCATCTACTTATCTACTTTTCTCTCGTACTTAAATCGTGTCGTCATTAAAATTACAATAACTTTTAATAGAGAACTGATCTTAATAAAATTAAGAATAAATATAACTCGAGGATATGCTTTATGATATTCTAGGTGAAGTTTATCGTGAACGCAGTACTCAAATAGAGATTGATGCCTGTTCACACAAACAGACATACAGACATTTCTAAAAATGATTGAAATGTCTTTTATTACTTATTCCAAGACACCTACAACATTTTTATTATTCACAAAAAAAAAAAAACAAAATGTAGATAAGACACATTACAGTCACATTTTCATATAAAACTATGATAAAACCTGTCATGCTGTATGAATCCGAGTGTTGGGCTGCGAAAGAGACGGATGAGAGAAAATTACACGTGGCAGAGATGCGAATGTTAAGGTGGATGTGTGGTGTGACTAGAATGGATAAGATTAAGAATGAGTATATCAGAGGAAGTTTGAAAGTGGCACCAGTGACAGAGAAGCTGAGGATTAATAGGTTAGCATGGTATGAGCATGACATGAGGAGAGATGAAAACCATATAACTAGAAAAGTGTTGAGTATGATGGTGGATGGATATACGAGTAGAGGAAGACCGAAAAAGGTGTGCATGGATTGTGTGAAAAATGATATGTGCGTAAAAGGTGTGAATACTGAGATGACATTTGATAGGAGAGAGTGGAAAAAGAACACATGTTGTGCCGACCCTACTTATGATGATGATGATTCACATTTTAATTATATGTATAGATTTCGATGGGGAAGAAAACAAAGGTAGTTCGTAATCCAAGGCGAATTTACGGTATCAAGTAAACACGAAAAAAAATTTAAGGCCAATGAAACATTTGCCGCACCTATTTATTTTTATAAATACAAGACGACGTTTGTAGGAACGTAATATTTTTAACTAGACTATGGCTATATATCTAAATAATTGAAAATATAGTAATACTATAGAAATATAACCTTTTTTATATGATTGACTGAATTTATATTTTACCTGAATTACTTAAACCTGATTTTTAAGTTCAAAAAATCATCCTTACTAATATTACAAATGCGACTTTGTGTTTATATATTTGTAACTATTTAACGCCTTAGCTAATTAATCGATCATCACGAAATTTTGCATAAACACCTTCATACATCCCTCATCTAAAAAAAGTATTGTGCCCGAGTGGAAGGTTTAATCTACATTAATGGGGCGAAACCGGGTGGACGAACCGCAAGCAGAAACTAGTTCCATAGTCGTTCCTATTGATTTTAGCGTGATGATACATAGCCTATAACCTTCCACGATAAAAGGGCTATACAACGCTGAAATAATGTTTCAAATCGTTCTAGCAATTCCTGAGATTACCTACTACAACTTCACAAACTCACAAACTTTACCGCTTTATAATATTAATATAGATTTGGTCCAACTTGAGAGATAGGATAATTTATATTTCGTTTAATGGCTCTGTATTTTTAATTTCAAATTAGATGGTTGTCGATGTTGATTATTGTTACCAATTCTAAGTTTGATCAGTGTCGAGCAGATGGCGCTTTAAATTAGTTTGTTGACAAAAAGTCTCGGACCGACCTATCTAGATATCTGATAGATGGCGCCACGTTTTAATTTTGAAATTCTTTTTTCACTCCAGTTTTTTATGAACTTGTTTTATTCAATTCATCATATAACGACTGAGCTACAACAACGCGTGGCCAGGTCAGCTAGTATAATATGTATAAACGGTTACAAATCCTGAGATTTACTTTAATCATTTGAGCGCTATGTCCTAAACGCCCTTGACCGTCCATTCCTGAAAACAGTAAACAAGTACGACGTAAACTATGTGTAGGTTTTGTCTTCAAGGGTGTTTGTGACATATTTTCTATGAAATTTTCCGTTACTTTGTTCTAAACATAAAAATATCGTGTTTTTTCCAGTCGCTTTTAATTACAAAAATGATCGAAATCTACCTCTTCATTTTTTCGTGATACGCACACAAGTATACTTATATATAGGAGAAGATAGAAGAAGACGAATAAAAAAAGATGTCATTCTATCTCCATGAATGGTGTTTGTAGAGAAAAAAAATGTTATTTTTTAATGTAAAACAAACAGGTTGGTCACCCGATGTTAAGTGATCATAACCGTCCATAGACACCAGCAACACCAGGAGTGTCTCAAGTGCGTAGTGTGTAGTGGAGGAGGAGGTGAGTTTCTGGCGCTCTTACTGACCGAACGAAACGCAACAATGCAAGCACTGTTACTTCACGTCGGTTTTCTGTTGGTCGGGTGCTACTAGCCCGGCGAACTGTCCACTGAAGCTGAACTCACTAATAGCTTTAACGTGGCTCTACCACCTACAGTTCATACCATACATATAGTTTGTTTCACACTAAATTACTATACGACGCATAATACATAAAGGAAAAATATAAAAAAGTCGTAAAACTTTTAACTACATATTTCAATTTGCAATCGCAATATATTCCATTATGTTTAAAAAAGCCACTAAGGTATAAATGCATTTGACTTTTATTACTAAAAGTCCGGGCTGTTTACTTGCGATGCGACGGATGCTTTCAAAGCACAATTTGCCGTGAGTGTGAAATGTAATAAAAGTTTAATGCAACTTCCTCGTTTGCTTTCTGAGAGGCTTTTCTTTTTCAATTTTGTGTTTCTCAAGTGAATTTTTTTATCGTAGCTCGACAGTGTGATGTCATTGTTTCTGATGTTAACAGAGACATAATCGATTAGCAGTTTTTTTTTTCTCGAACTCGAACTGACTACGTAATTGATTATAGAAAGGTCTATACAGCTTCACCGGACTACTGCCATTAGCAGTCGTCGGTACCAACCGGTTTATAAGGTTGTTGGCTGTTGAGTTCACCCTGCCGTCCCGCTTGGTTATTGGATATATTGATACCAAGATGCGACATGTCAAACCATAGTCTACCACTGTCATGGAATTAAAGTTGGAAAACAAAAAAATCATTCATTTTACCATCGCTTATGTTTTGTCCTAAAGTAAGAGTAACTAATCGTTTAATTTTTTTTTTAAGTAGTCTATCGTAACAGCCAGTTTTAATTTGTTTAAACGAAGGCGAAATTGTCTAGGTTGTAAAATGTAGGTAATATTATGCAACAATACGTCAAAATTACTAAACTTATCGCCATAAGACTATGTTTTTTTTTCGAAATGACTACGCTATTGATTCAGCAAGATCTTAACAGCTTCACCGGACTACTAAGGCGAGCGCTTAAGGCACTCAGCCGATTTTATTTTGGCAACCAGCTCCAGGGTGCACGGCACACCTTGGCTTGGCTGTTGCCTGTTGCATGCAAAATCGCGACCTATCTTAGCTAACCTAGCTAACTATTCATATATGTATGAGTTGTTGAAACGTATATGTGTACCAAGCATACACGCCTCAACAACTCCTCCATATATTTATTATCAGAAAATTGAGAGTTTTTCAGTTCGATTAGGGAAAAAAGTAAACCCTTCCACTTTCATGTGTAAGCGTGTAGGCGTGCACGTGTGTGGGGGTGATCGTGTAGTGTTGTAGCAGTGATGTATATTTGTGTGTCACCGTATCGCGCAAGTAACGCACTCAAGGGCTCCCTACCGAGCGATCTAACTTAGGCTTGAGCCGCTGCCGTGGGAGGCCTTATCGGGTAAGAACTCACTGCGCTATTGGCCTAGCAAGGCCTTAACAGCTGCCGCATAAAGCTGGTCCGCTCTAATTTCGTTACTCGCCCGCATACACAAACTCATATATACTAGAAAGAGAGAGAGTCCTATTGAGGAGGTATATTGCATTTTCATTATGTGACGATTTTTACCAGGCAACTTCTATGAGAAGCCGCGTTTAAGTTGTTGCAAAACGATATATGAGTAATGTAGTACACAATAAATATGATTGATTAAATCTGTCATTGGTCGCTTGACACGTTTCCCGGATATAACGGATTCGTCACGTCCGACATTATTTGTAAAGCGAATCATCACGCAAAGAGGCTTAGTATATTTATTCAACTTGACCATCGGAGGAATTAAGTTATTATTTGAATTAATTGGAGCGAGAGCACAATGTTGATAGATGAATATGTAAATAATAATTATGAATTGGTAAAACAAAACTTTTTTTTGATAATATCAATTATAATACATTCTTCTATAGGCAGATCTTGAACTCAGTTATCTTTAAGCTACGTACACTGCAATATACTTCAAATTGGGAAATCTTTTAAAAACCATACAAATGTGTTACACTATGGTGGTTTGCTTCTTTAAATCCATTCTTCAATTAACCAGATATAATTTTACAATTCATTTTTTTTAATAATTTCATTTTTCGAATTGACTACGCTATTGGACCGATGGGTCTTCACAACTTCACTGAGCTAAGGCGAGCACTTAAGGCACTTTGCTGCTTGGCAACGAGCTCTAGGGTGCCGGAGTTAACGAACCTCGGCTTGGGTTGTTGCCTTAGATGAAACTTCGTGGGTCTGTTTAAGCTTAGCTTGCTATTTATACATATAAGTATTCATGCGACGCACAAATGTAGCTGCATGAGAGTCTCACGAATTCAATCGTGTTTTTGTGCCTGACAACTTTCGTTTACGTTGGGAAATCCTTTATGGATATACCACCCTCTCGGGGGAAAGAGTGGATCTTGTCCAACTCGCACGAAATAAAAACCCACGGTGTACGTCTTCCTCTATAGTTAGGGCTGCACGAGATCTCTATATAGTGTCTGACAACTAGGCTACTCTAAACTAACCCAGTTACATTCGATAAGGGAAAAATTTAAAACCCTTCCACCATATGTGTACCTGTGTTTGTGGCGGTGATCTGTGTTGTGTTATACAACTAGTAACTGAAAATTTTCAGTGTCACTGTATCGTGATAGCAGCTTGTTCGAGGAATCAACTCGGGAGTTTTTGGCGGGATCTTAGTCGGTCATGTAGTGGATTTTATATTTTAATCATAATCTTTTGTTATTTGACTCTATATTGTGTAAATTTGGTGGTGTTTTACGTAATATAGTTAGTTTTTTGTGCATAAGTGAAGTGAATGGAAAATAATACCACGGAGCATGAAATTCTAAGATGCCACAAAAACTCCCTGGAAGGTCTAACAAGGGATCCACCATCTTGTTAGACTTTTGAAATGATCACATGATGCTTGTAATATTATTATACTATAACGTCCATTGAAAGAAAACATTGACACTGAATATTGAAATAATCACTCGAGGCTTGTAATATTATTGTACTATCCATTGAAAGAAAACATTGACACTGGCAAGTGCTTCTGCGGAGCCAAAACAAGAAAAAGAAGAGGAATCAACTCCAGTAATTGTAAAACAGAAAAAAGCTTACTATTTTAAACGTTTATATTTCTGAAGAATTCCTTTTCTTTCGTGTTTCGTATTTTAGAGCAAGCTATGGAAAATATGAACAAATATCGCCTTTGAAATGGTAAATTCGGTTTATGTACCACCCGTATAAGAAAACATGTACTGTTTTTTTACAGATTTCGTAGTAGGAAAATGTTGGTATTACGTATACAAAGGTAGTATTGTCGTTGCTTGGTTAAGGTTTGTTTACTAATGATACATAAAATGAATTTTATATCACGAAGCCGATATTTATTCGATTCTGTCTGATACTTAGCTTTACGTAAATATATTATTGGGAGGATGTACCTGAATAAATGTATTTGAAATCATTAAAAAAACTAATTCTTAATTAAAGCTAAGAACTATTTTACCAGAATCTCGACAATCTTTGATAGAGGAGATGAAGTCTCTCACACTTAAGACAGTTATCACCAGTAAGATTTTTAAATAACTCTTCTACCAATTCATTTAATACCTTCAAATATATAGTTCTGGTGTCCGTGTCTATGTGAATGAATCCCTTCTAAACGCTTGGACAGATTTTTGTGTGTGTTCAGATGGATTCAAGAATAGAGTTTAGGTTTATATGGTCGACTTTTAGAACTTTTTTTTTTATTATCAGGGTAGGTCAGCGTCCGCCGATCCGCTAGTAATTATATAATTTTTATTCTGTGTAAACTTGTAAATGTTCTTATTTATGTTATTGTGTCTATGTTTATACAGATAGTAGAGCCACGCTGAAGCTATTACTGGTTTCAGCATGAATGCGTCGGCTAGTCCGGGGTAGTACCACCTCTCTCACAGAAAACCGACGTAAAATAATATTCCTTGCATTGTTGTGTTTTGTTCAGTCAGTGAAAGCGCACTTCCCTTCCTCTCCCCCCACTCCCATATAAAGGCTGGCAACGCACTTGCGACTTCTCAGATGTCGCAAGTGTCTATGGACGGTGGTGATCACTTAACATCACGTGACCCACCAGTTCGTTTGATATTAAAAAAAAATGTTCGTTCTTTTGTAAATCGTAAATTCAGCATTTATCCTTAATTACACTACTCGTTATTTGGTCTTTATAATTTTTAAACATATTTTAAATTCGGTGACAAGGAAGTAAGCACAAGTTTTGAATACAATAATTTATTTCGTATTTCAATAGGTCGTGTTGACTTCACGATTCTGTGCCAGATAAGGAAAGAAAAGAAAGGAAAAATTAGTAAAGCATTTAGTATTTAATAATATATAATTATATTTTGACATACTAAAAAGTGAAGCGTAATGGAGACGCGACGGACACATTGATAAGTTTCCATATATAATCATTTTAACTGGTCAAATCATAACCCTATTGTTCTCTTAACAATGTGTAATTGTTTTATATAAGTTGTAGTGCGTTTTAAATCAATAATCCTACTATAATATTCAGCATTAGCTGTGCCTGCGACTTCGTCCGCGTGAAACTGTATGAAAAAAATAGTTATTAATGAAATCATCTGAATATTTTGAGTTCACTTACTTATCTTCTTTTCTCTCGTACTTAAGTCGAGTCGTTATTAAAATTACAATAACTTTTGATAGACCAAACCGATTTTGATGAAACAAAAACTAAATGTTACTCGAATATATGCTTTATAATTTTCTGGTAAAATTTTAATCATGAACGCAGTATTAAAACAGTAATGTGTCTCCAAGCAAACAGATAAACAGACATTTCTAAAAACGAGTACCTATGTCGTAGAGCCACGCTGAAGCTATTGTTAGTTTCAGCATGAATGGGTCAACTCGCCCGGTGTAGTAACACCCTCCCACAGAAAATCGACGTGAAGTGACAGTGCTTGCATTGTTGCGTTTCGTTCGGTCAATGAGAACGCCGAAGACCAACCTCCCCTCTCCTTTCCACCTTTTCCCATCAAAGGGAGACCTTTTCCCAATCCTCCCAAAACACAGGCTGGTGACGCACTTGCGATTCCCCTGGTGTTGCTAGTGTCTATAGACGACGGTGATCACTTAATATTAGGTGAACCACTTGTTCGTTTGTTTCCTATGACATGAAATAAAGAAAATTAAAAAAAAATTGTGGTGAAATGTATTTTATTAGACTTATTCCTAGATGCCTCCGATTTTTTTTATGTAAAATATACATACACCTTAGATTTACATTCTTCTTATATGTATAGATAAAATACTAGCTATCCTATAGCGAAATTTGTAAATTATACCGTGATTCTGTTAGAAAATAATTCAGAAATTATTTATTTCATTATTATTGAGACGGTTTACAAAATTCCTGTTTTTATTAAGTGTCGTATTTATGAACTTCTTTGAGGGATTGACTCTGATTGGATTAACACAGTTTATTGAGAGTAGAAAAGTCGAATTACCATTGGGCTTTCATTTGACGACGGTCAGAATCGAGGCCAAACGTGATAAGGAATATTAAACACTGTGTAATGTAAGCGTCGATGATCCCATTTGAGTGCAAATAATGTATTAGGTACCAAGGCTGGAAATATATGATGAATTTTTAACGACGTCTGGATAGTGGTTTAGAGTGAATCCTATTCTGAGAATCCTTCTTTCACTGATAAAAAAATGTTCAGGCGTTGGGTTACTTAGACTATACTTTGTTATTAACTATACATATTATAAAAATGTAAATTTAACGTGACTGTACTTTCGAATTTCGTGAAAAAACAAATGTCTAGGAATAAGTAATTAAATACATTTCAATCTATTTTAGAGAAACTGTCTGTCCGTATCTACTAATACCCCTGCTAATGTACTAGGTTCACAATAAAACCATAGCAAGAAAATCATAAACCATATCTTCGAAAGTAATTTAGTCTTTGTTTCAATAAAATTGGTCCACTCTATCAAAATTTATTGTAATTTGAATGACGGCTTGAGTTAAGTATGAGAGAAGAATAGAAATCTATACTACGATTATAAAGCTGAAGGTTTTGTTTGATTAGTTGAACGCGCTAATCTCAGGAACTACTGGTTTGATTCGAAAAAATATTTCAGTTTTAGAATAGCTCACTTATCGAGGAAGGCTATAGACTATATATCACCACGATAAGACCAACAAGAATCGAGCAAACATGTAGAAAGTTTAAAACTCGTTTTTTTTTTTCTTTTTGAGAGCTTCCGTTATGTATTAGCTTTAGCCCAAAGTAACTATTCCAAGCGGACGAAGTCGCGGGAGAAGCTAATTCTATAATATAATACGAATCTCGAGCGGTTGCTAGTGCTTCATTAGACACGGTTAAAGATTTATGGATTGTCATATTAAATGTCATTCTAATATTCACACCATTGCATATCATTTTACACAGTCTATCTATTCTTTCTTCGGTCTTCCTCTACACTTATATTCACCAATCTTCATACTTAAAGCTACTCTAAGTTTTTAACTGTCTCTACTAAGTTTTTAACTGTCCTCATGACATGCCCGTACCATGCTAACGTATTATTCCTCAACTTCTCTATCACTGGTGCTATTTTAAAACTTCTTGTAATATACTTTGTCAATTTCCACTCTCTAAATTAAATACATCGCTAATACTATCACATGTATTTCGGTAACTGCAGTTGCAGATCTCTCAAGGTTTAGAGTGTCACCGTTTCCGGTCACATCGTTACGGTTAGATTGTGTTTAAACTTTTATAAACAGACTGCAGGAGAGAAATTGTCCTTGTGAAATACGTAATTAAGGTTAGGAATCCCTTGAAAATATAAATATTTAAAATTGTTTTCTACGGTTTTTTTCTATTTAACAACTACTGTTAATTACATTAAGGAACGTATTTTAAAAACACACGACCCATAAAGAGAGTCCAGCAGTCATAAAGACTGCAGACAGAAGCCAAAACTCAAAACAATGAGGTAACAGTGTTCTCTTTCGAGTTTTAAATTAATTAGATCATGCATTATTTAAATTTTAATCTATACTAATATTATAAAGAGGTAAAGTTTGTGAGTTTGTGACGTTGCGATGTTGTAGGGGGTAAACTATTGGTCCGATTTGAAAAATTCTTTCAGTGCTATATAGCTCATTTATCGAGGATGGTTATATGCTATATAATTACGCTAAAACCAATAGGTGTGGGCAACAATGAAGATTTTTTAAATCGCTTTTTTTTTATGACAGCTTCCGGTGCAACATTAACAGCCCAAAGTATCTATTCTACGCGAAAGAAGTCGCGGGCAGAGGCTAGTAGTTTATAAACTCGTCAAACATATGATGAGCTGCACAATCTCAATTTCAAAATATCAATAATACTATACGTCGCTAGTCTGACGTAAGCGGCGCAAGCGTACCACAGTCCGTCACGCTTACTAGCGTGTCATGACACGAAATCATAAGTGTCCTGCCAAAAACACTGCTCTATGCACCTAACGAAGTATGCAGTTAAAAATATAATTCCGTTTATTATTGATATAAATTCATAATTCTCTTTTCTATTTGTGTAATAAGTGCGAGTTACTTAAGGAGTCCTTGTTAATCAACACATTACAATGTTGAAGTATGGCAGTCCTCAGTAGGGGACATTTAGACGGACGATGAACTCCATCGTTCAATCTTAATTCGCCAAGATTTAATAGGGGCTCTCGGTGTGATAATGGGTTTGGCACTTAAGCTGAATGACCTAGGGTTTGTATTGTTTATTATATTGCTTTATCTAATACCCTATATATTATAGTAATGCTTCTTGTGGCAAACCTTACACGAATACAGCAAAATGAGATAAGACAAACATATGAATATTTTTCTTTACATATGTTTCTTGGACAAGTGAGCATCAATCTTTATAGTTCAGTATTTAGAAATCACATAGTAAGAAAGAATACACTTCGGTCTGTTTCTCTTTATGATAATTTATAGTAAAATCATAGTATGAATGTGAACATATTAGCTTATATGAAATGGTTACTATATTACAATAGCTTGACATACTCTTTTCTTATGTCATAATTTGTTTTTATTTGCTGTATTTTATTTAAAAATACTCAACGAAAACATACTTATTTATAAAATAGCCAATCATAACAGACTAATTTTATGTATTCACCAGGCAGCTCAATTTGTAATAAAATTTGAATGTTTTCAATTTGTAAACGTAAATTAATTTATATCTACCAAGAGAGGAAAGGATATTACTTGAAACGAATTTTCGAATTTGTGTTATTTCTCGCGCTATTTATAGTATAATAGGTTTCTAATTTATTTTTATTGTTAGAACATTTTACATAAACCAATTATTTATTCCAAAAATGTTTTTTCCTTGAGGACGATTTCTGAATCATTGGCTTTTTAATTGGAATAGTATAGTATAGTATAGCTGGTATAGTATAGCTGTTGTTATTTTTCATAATTATAATTGAGAATTACCTAATTATTGATATATAATTAGAAAGTAAGAAAGAAAGAAAGAAATATTTTATTCATAACGCATAACATTGTATATATATATAAGGGAAATTTATAAAATAGAAATTTTAAGATACATAAAACAACGTATAAGAGAAGCAGTTGCAGGCGTGACTAAAATATATATGCAACACAAATTGGATGCAAAACCTTTAGTTTACAAGCATTGCGATAATAATAAAAACTTTTTATAATAAATTTTAAACTAAGTAATGCGTTGATTAAAGGATGAGCGATATCTTTTTTATTTTTTTTTATTTACCCGATTAGGCCTTCACCCGATTAGGCCTCCCACGGCAGCGGCTCAAGCCTAGGTTCGATCCCTCGGTAGGGAGCCCTTGAGTGCGTTGCTTGCGCGATACGGTGATACACAAATATATATCACCGCTACAACACTACACGATCACCCCCACACATGGGCACGCCCTACACGCTTACACATGAAAGTGGAAGGGTTTACTTTTTTTCCTTATCGAACTGAAAAACTCTTAATTTTCCGATACTAAATACATGGAAGAGTTGTTGAGGCGTGTATGCTTGGTACACATATACGTTTCAACAACTCATACATATATGAATACTTAGCTAGGTTAGCTAAGATAGATTGCGATTTTGCATGCAACAGGCAACAGCCAAGCCGAGGTGTGCCGTGCAGCCTTGAGCTGGTTGCCAAAATAAAATCGGCTGAGTGCCTTAAGCGCTCGCCTTAGTAGTCCGGTGAAGCTGTTAAGACCTTGCCGGGTCAATAGCGTATTCATTTCGAAGAAAAAAAAAACGATATTTTATAGAAAAAAAAAATTGAGCCGTCACGGGACCCCTGATTATGTGAAACACCAAAATTGTTTTGTATAAGCTACATGTATAAAAGAACAGATTACGACAGATATCAGTTATGGCATAATGAAAAGATAAAGCTAATAAAATTACAAATTAGTTCCATAAAATAATGACTGTTAATTCTACTATTTTATTACATAAATATTCATTTTTATGAAATACAAAAATTCAACTAGGCGCTGGCGCGGAGTCTTTGGCGACATTTATCAAAGGGCACTAAGTTCTCGGTGAGTATCACGTAACACTAGTAGGACAAGTGGCCTACAAGATAGGGTTGCAACTGTTTTTGAGTATTTCGTTAATAGTGCAATATTCATGTTTGTCGTCGCCGCGCCATCAATCAAGCTTACCCTACCCACTTATAGATGTTTCACATTAAAAAAACTGGCAACCGCCCGCGCTTTTGTCAGCGTTATATTAAACCAGTAAAATCTAGCGTTACCTAGTGGTAAATTGTAGCAAAATAAATATCACAAAAACTTTATGGTAAAATACACTTACAAATACTATTTAAAATTAATGAAATATATCAAACGGAACATTATTAGCACCAGTATAAATAATGGAAAATAGAAGCTCATTTTACCAAGTAATAACATTTTATGTAGAACAGAACGCCTACGTTTATTCACGACCGTCCTTTTCATCGAGATAATTTCATATAACTATGTATAGTAGATTACCGCTTAGGAAATGGCTACGAGTTTGCAAGGCCGATCCGACCTCATGATTGCACCGTTGATGACATCCTGTGTTCTATTTGTATTAAACATAAAAAAATAAACAAAGACATTAATTTCCGTCCTTTATCGCAACTACCATAATGAGTGTTCAAAGGTGTTGTTTAGACGAATACCGGCCACTGCATTCTACTATCGTACAACCCACCTGAAACTGAAATTTTATCCATACCACTTGCACGGATGAAGATCTTTCACGGTGAGGTTCTCAAGGTGATTTCTCCCTCGTACTTTGGTCCTGTGGATTCAACTCCCACCTGCGGTCTATTGTTTTTATATCATAGGAGGCAAACGAATAAGTGGGTCACCTGATGTTAAGTGATCACCGCCGTCCATAGATACTAGCAACACCAGGGGAGTCGCAAATGCGTTGCCAGCCTGAGTCTGGGGGGAATGGCGGGAAGGGGGGAGAAGGAGAAGGGAGGAGATAGGTCTCCGAAGGACCGAACTAAACGCAACAATGCAAGCACTGTTACTTCATGTCGGTTTCCTGTGAGAGTTACTACCCCAGGTGAGCCGACCTATTCGTGCTGAAACTAGTAATAGCTTCAGCGTGGCTCTACCATTCCAAGGTGCCTCCAAATCACTAAGAATTAGAAACCTTTAATAAACTAAAAAATATAAGTGTATATCTGTGTGATCTTTTAAATGGCCTTACTGATGTTATTTCTTCTATATCTGTACATTTATTAGCTGTAAGATCACCTTTTACCTTAAAATAAAATAAAAATAAACGAGCGTACACTTTTGTAAAAAGGTCGGCAACGCACTTGTGACTTGCCTGGTTTTGCTAGTGTCCATAAACAGCGGTGATTACTTATATTGAAGTATGGTTGGGGTCAGGGTAGACAAATTAACACTTGTAGGTATTTTCAATATTTAATTGGGCAGAGCTTCGCCTCACAGAAGTTTGTATATAACAAATGTGTAGATAGTACCGAAATCTTGCCTTTTATAGGCCGAACTATGTAAGTCAAGGCAATAATTATCTACATATAATCCTACAATATAATGAAAGTAACACAAAAATAATAAATAACGAACAAATTAATGTTATTTAAGCAATACAATCATTTTATACGATTATTCTTATTTATGTATCTGTAATATGTTGTGAAATGTCGATCAGCGACATTTTGCCTCTTATAGGCCGAACTATGCAAGTCAAAGCAATTATTATTTATACATAATTCTACACAAAAGTGATAAATAACGGTCAAAGTAATATTATTTAACCAATTCAAACACTTTGTACAACTACTGTTATTATCATATTATACAATTATTCTTATTTATGTATCTTTAATGTTTCGATATAAAAGTGTGTATGTATAGATCAGCGACATCTTGCCTTTTATAGGCTGAACTATGAAAATCAAAGTAATTACTATTTCCTCGTAATTCTGCATAATAATTTATGTAACACAAAATAATCAAACTATAATTCAAGTGACAAAATCAAATTAATGTTATTAGAGTAACATAATAATGAACTCTTTATAATTAATTATATGAACTATTTATAATTTATGTGTTTTACCATAAGGTAACCCGTCTATTCGTTTAGCTCCTATAGTAAAAAAAAACTTTATGTATTCCGAAACATTTCTACACTGTATGTGAATAAATGTCAACGGATTATACCATTTCAAATCCTTTTCGGATTGAGCCAATTTATGCGATCCCGTCAAAGGATTTAGTTGGGATTATTTTTGAAACAAAACGGATGAGAGGTAGATGAAAAGCAACACTAATGGACTTCCTATACAACGTATAGAGTTATCAAGCTTCGGTAACAACAGCTCAAACAATTCCTAAAATACGAGTCTCTGTTTGATAAGTTATGATGTTATGTCAAATCTCTAATAGCTTTAGGTCATTTTCCAGCCGTCTGGAAGAGGGCCGTAGTGAGGTCAAGTATCTCGGCGTCACTTTAGACCGTCATTTAACGTTCGATCCTCATATTAAGAGAGTGCCAGACAAAGCCGCTATGGTCTTGGGTCGCCTCCATTATTTACTCTGTCAGAAGAGCAAACTGTCCCTCAGACATAAGCTCACAATATATAAAGTCTGTATTCGTCCGGTAATGACGTATAGTTGTCCGGTGTTCGCCCACGCGAAGAATCTAGATACGCTTCAGGTTTTGCAGACCCGGGCTCTGCGTAAGATCACCGGTGCTCCTTGGTTCGTCCGGAAGGCGGATCTCCACAGGGACCTGGAGATGCCGTCTATCTGGGCGTATATAAAATCACTTACAAATAGCTATTTCGAGCGAGCCGCGATTCATCCCAGTCCGTTAGTGGTATCCGCCGCGAATTACAAACCCGTTCCCAACGCTGGGCGTTATAAAAGACGTCCGCGACACATTTTCACCGACCCTCCCGACGATATCACGTCAGCGAACGATCAGTACCAGCCTGTCCCTCGTAACAGAGCGTGCTCACGCCCACGCCCGCGTAACCACAGATCGCGCCGCCGCGGTCTGGGGCTTAATTTCGCTCCCGCACACCCGATTAGGCCTCCCACGGCAGCGGCTCAAGCCTAGGTTCGATCCCTCGGTAGGGAGCCCTTGAGTGCGTTGCTTGCGCGATACGGTGACACACCCATACATCACTGCTACAACACTACACGATCACCCCCACACACGTGCACGCCTACACCTTGATGGAAGGGTTATTTTTGTTAAAAAAAATTTCCCTTATTGAACTGAAAAACTCTCAATTTTTCCGACAAAAAATATATGGAGGAGTTGTTGAGGCGGATATGCTTGGTACTCATACACGTTTTAACAACTCAAACATATATTAATAGTTAGCTAGGTTAGCTAAGATAGGTCGCGATTTTGTATACAACGGGCAACAGCCAAGCCGAGGTGTGCCGTGCACCCTTGAGCTGGTTGCCAATATAAAATCGGCTGAGTGTCTTAAGCGCTCGCCTTAGTAGTCCGGTGAAGCTGTTAAGACCTTGCTAGGTCAATAGCGTAGTCAGACCGAGAAAAAAAAAATCTAATAGCTTTAAATGAGCTATTCTTGTATATCTTTATATATCTAGAATCTTGGAAACGGCTTCATCTATCTTCGTGAAGCTCAATATGTAAATAGTTTCGGGGACGATAAATGGACCTAGCTAGATTTTATCCATAGAAAACTTTTTTTGACCGAGTTATCAGGCAATGAAAAAATATAGCTAGAATATAAAGGTAAATTTCGCCACCGCTGTCAAAACAAAAACAGCTCAGATGGAAATCGACTGCATCGAAAATCCGTCTAACCCCAGTTCGAATCCGACTGACAACCAAAGATATAATATGTCTTTTTTTTTTAGTAAAATAAATATAAATTTTTGAGGAAAACCTAACACTTTATTTTAATTTATAAATGTTTTTTAAAGAACCGAGCTAGCCTCGGTGGTCCAGGTATAAATATTAAGCACATAAGCGACCGTGCCTTGTTCTAGTACTTAACCGAATAATTGTGTTGTTTCTATTGGATATTACCGCAGGTGTTTGTACGCGAACAATGTTATATAGTACCATGTGACAAAATTTTGCGCCATCAATAGGCATCCTTTGGCAACAATGCCTGCATTGTACCAGCTGCAATACCTGTACTGCAAACGAGATGGCGCTATATGACATAGGATATAATAACTAGTAAAACGGTTTTTTTAAATGTGAAGTTGCGTTTTTTTTAGAAAAGACATCTATATAAATGGACTTGAATGCAAAACTTTATCTAAGTATAAAATTTGATGAAAATCGTTAGAGCCGATTTCAAGATACACGAAATAAATTTATATGTTATATTTTGTTTACATATACAAGGATAATGTCGGTTCTCGATGTCCGGGCTATTTTCCTAACCGGTGGTAGAGTTTTATGTTCAACAGCGTCTTCTAGGCCTTTTTTTTAACGTGGAGAGAAAATCTACGTGGAGAGAAAGGCCTATAACCAATAAAGCATTTGATTTGATTCGATACAATTGTAGACCCAAAAGTTATTTTGTGTCGGATGTATCTTCTATTTTGTTTGTTCCAAATATTTATTTTTTTGTGAGAACTTTACGAAAATTCAGACTCGGTTTAGTTCTAGTTTTCCAGATCAACAATATAACATTGTTATTTCGTTAATATATATGAGCTGTCTGCGGGGCCCGAGGCTTAATATCTCACGAGGATAATCATCCGCGTGGGCGACGAACGCTCATTCAATCTTTCCCCTCCTAGTACACTTTCTATTTATAGACACAACGGGAGGTTGTATTGAGCGTTGTCAGATGACTTTCATTAATCTTCTACCACTGTTTAATATCCGTTTAAATACAGTCCTCAATTACGATCCGCTTGTTTTGTTCTATCCTTTAGAAAATTACTGTATTGTGTTTTTGAACTAGCATTGGAATATTATATATTAACCAGCAGGCTCGCCGGAATTGCCCCGTCCTGATTACAAAAAAAAAACCTTGACAAATTATATACTTAAACCTTTCTCATGAAACCACTTTATCTACTGGTGAAAACTGTATAAACAGATAGCAGAGGACTCTGTTTTATAAAATCTAGTTATATCTGGCTATTTTGCATGATGGATTTGCTGACCACTGTATTAAGAGATAAGTATATACTATCAAGGACTTTCCTGTAGGCACTTTTACGATGTACATAGTCGTAGTACATAATTTTTTTTTATATTTTCGAACTAACTACACTATTGACCCAGCAAGGTCTAAACAACTTCACCGGACTGCATAGTACATAACTTTTATGAATCCTATACAGTCGAGCCAGCATTATCAATTCGAGCGCCTTCTTACGGTTACACCAGAAGCCACTGAATTGTCTCTATTTTACTATATATGTTGTATAATTTACGCAAACCTTTCAGAACGAATTCTCTAAATAATAGTGAAACCCGCATTAAAACCTGGTACGAAGTTTATAAGAAACAAGGAAACACACAGATAGACGTGAATCACGACATTGTTTTACATATAGATTATTATTACATGAATAAAATAGAAATCTATACTAATATTATAAAGAAGTAAAGTTTGTGAGTTTGTGATGTTGTAGGGGGTAATCTCAAGAACTACTGGTCCGATTTGCAAATTCTTTCAATGACCTATAGCTCATTTATCGCGGATGGTTATTGGCTATAATATCATAACGCTAAAATCAATAGGAACCGAACACCAATGAAGAATGTTTAAAGAACGGGCTATTCTTTCCTGAGTATCTATTCCACGCGAACGAAGTCGCGGGCAAACTCAAAAACTACTGACGGGATTCTCATGCGGTTTTCACCAATAGATACAGTGTTTCATGAAGAAAGTTTAGGTATATAATTCGTCAAGATTTTTTTATTATCAGGACGGGACAGCGTCCGCCGGGCCCGCTAGTATAATATAAATAATATAACTTCTACAATGTATAGGTAGGGTAGTTGTATTTCATCGTGCACCTTGCTCCTCTTTTGTTGTAATTTAATAATGTATTTCATATGTCATTGTACGAATGAAATCCATGACTAGTGTTATTGCATCATATTTATTAGTGACCTGACTTTTCATAACTAATTAATATAAAAGTATATTTGCGAACAGGAAAAATCCTTATAGTAACTAATAATCCACATGTGAGTTTATCGTAAGTGATCACTAATCTCCAAGGTATTTAACAGACTTGGAAATTACCACGACTCTCTGACTTGCACCTAAATCGTGACGGACCAATTTTTGTGGCCTTATTATATAATCGTCAAGGAAAAGGGAGTGAGTGACTCGTATCAAATTGCGATGACCTCTCTTTCCCATTATATTGCTATTTTTTTTATCGTTTAGGTAAACGAACAGGTGGGTCACCTGATGTTAACTGATTACTATTGTCCATAGACGCTAGCAATACCAGGGAAGTCGTTAGTGCGTTGTCAGCTTGCGTATGGCTGAGCACGAGTAGTAGGTAAAGGTGTGAAGTGGAAAGAGAGGTGGTTCTCCGACGCTCTCACTGACCGAACGAAACGCAACAATGCAAGCACTGTTACTTCACGTCGGTTTTCTGTGAAAAGGTAGTACTATAACGGACGAGCCGACCCATTTATGCTGAAACCATAATAGCTTCAACATGGCTCTACCACCTACAAACATTCCTAATTCCGATTATCTTGTGGGAAAGCAATAAAATTGAAAAAAAAACTAGTGAGCTCCTTGTTACGATTTTGCATTTAAAGTATCAACGGATCTTCATGAAATTTAGCTTACATTTGTCGCTGGAAAAAAAAGTGCAGCATACCTATTATTCAGAAAAAAAGTATTGCTTTTGAACGTGGGGCCAAATGTACATTAACCTGAGCGAAGCGGCGAACAGAAACTTGTAATATAGTAAATAGATATACACATTACATTACATTTCTCTATTAATCTTTACATAGTATAAAATGAAGTCACTTGCGCTGTCTGTTCCCTTACATTTTTAAACTATGCAAAGAACTTTAATACAGTTCAACAATAGATAGAGTGTTTCAAGAAGAAGGCTCTTATGTATAATACATACATATTTATAGTACAGAATAGCCGAAAAATTACACATACTTTTGTGCGCTTAAATCGCAAACGCTTGCTAAATCTTACGAGATAGACCAAATTACTACACTACCATACTACAGAATTGTATATCTCAAAAAAATCGATAAAAAGTCCTGGATGATTTATATTTATCTCTAAAGAATAATATTCTGTTATTTTTATTGTACTAGCAGGCCCAACGGACGCTGTCCCGCCCTGATATAAAAAAAACCCACTGTAACTATTTTTGTCTTTTTGCAAAAACAATTATGTGTTATTTACCAAGCTATTTTATACAATACAATATTTTTCCTTATACAATACCACATGAGTTAGAGGGAATTTGCTGATTCATAGGTTTTTTCGCTGTAGTCATAAAGTTAAAATGCAACTATTTAGGGCATTTTGTCAGTGTTTTTATACGAGCAGCCTATGCATCAGCTTAAGTAAGAGGACTATGAACGCATTGTGTGTCCAATACAATAATATTTTTAGAATGTTATTGGGATTACCATGATTTTGTATCGCTTGTGGGATGTTTGAAAATGCTGGGGTTGATTATTTTTACGCTATAAGCTGTAAGAGAATAGCATCCATTCTGGGGGCCTAACCAAGTTACTTATCGACAATCGCTAACGCAAATAGAAAACGGAAAAATGTATGGAGATGACATATCTGAGCGCTATATCAAGTGATCACGTATATGTCATTTCCATACATTTTTCCGTTTTCTATTTGCGTTAGCGATTGTCGATAAGCAACTTGGTTAGGACCCCTGGGTAGACTGCGCGATAGTCCCAATAAAATAATTAGAAAAATGGTAGACATATGCGACAGTCCTTTCGTGAAGCACTGGATATCTGCTGTTATATAATAGTGTGATGTTAATTTTTCATCCTATCTCATATTCATTTGTATAAAAGCGCATATTAATATAGTTACTTAATATTAATTTTATTTTTAAACTTACTGCCAAGTTACGTATTAGTATTTAATTTGTTTTTGTGGAGTCTCGTTGTCTTATAAATAAATAAATAATAATAATATATTGTACATATGTAGATCAAAACTGCTTTTAACATTATCTATCTATCTAATCTATCTAATACCTTTAAACGAGCAATTCTTGTATATGTTTATATTGTTATATATTAAGGATCTCGAAAACGGCGAAAGCGATTTCTGTGAAACTTAGAATGTAGGTGGTTTCGGGGACGATAAATCGATCTAGCTAGATTTCATTCAAAGAATACTTCTTATATCTCAGTTTTTAGGCAATGGAAAAATATAGCTAGGATATAAAGGTAAATTTCGCCGCCGCTGTCAAAAAAAAAATAGCTTAAATGGAAATCGGTTGCTTCCAAAATCCGTCTAAACCCGAGACGAGAACAATGCTAAACACCCAAAACCAACACCTATTAAAAGACATCCCAACAGAACAAAACCGAATGATAATTAAATATAGACGTAAGAACAGAAACCCACAAACCAACCATATCGTGATTCAGACATCACCGCAAATATGGGCAAAGCTGACGACCGCCGGGCGAGTCTACTTAGACCTACAACGAGTAGTCGTTGAGGATCAATCGCCACTCATACAATGCACTAGATGTCTGGAACACGGTCATGGGAGGAAAACTTGCCTAAAAAGAGAAGACTCTTGTAGTCACTGCGGTGGAAACCACCATAAATCTGATTGCCCAACATGGAAGGAAGGCGCAAGTCCCAAATGCAAAAACTGCGTTAACGCGAAAATAGAACGAACGGATCACAACGCATTTGATCAAACATGCACAATACGGAAGAAGTGGGACGCAATAGCGCGTACAAGTGTAGCATACTGCTAAACAATAAACTGAAAACTAAAGAAATAAGGAAAACTAAAAAGTAATAAAATATAAGATCAAAATTGAAATAAAATAAATAATTATGATTAAACCAAAAATATTGCCTAAAAATAACAATTATATATAAAATATAAGATATATAATAATAAAAATATAAGACCTAAACTATCAAGGAAAGATATAGATAAAATGATTACTATAACAAAATAAATAATATGCTGAAAATAAATATTGCCTAAAAATAACAAATATATATAAAATATAAGATATATAATAATAAAATATAAAAGATATAGATAAAACGATTACTATAATAAAATAAATAATATGCTGAAACAAAAAAATACTACCTAAAAATGTAAAAAGATATAAAAGAGATAATCAATAAATAAGAAACAAACACCTGAATATAGAAATGAAGAAGATAAAAGAATTATGTAAATAAAATGATTACTAGAATAAAATAAATAATTATGCTGAAACCTAAAATAATAACCTACAAATAAGAATTACATATAAAGATAAAAGTATATAGTAAGAAAAATATCAATAAATAAGAAACAAGCACCTGGATATAAATGAGAAGAAGAAGAAAAATTAAAATTGATGACTCCGAACGAACTTAAATAAGGTCTCTGATTAAGTCAGAGGAAAACTATAAGGAGGTTCCACAAATGGAGCCCTCCCCAAAAAAAAAAAAAAACCCGAGACGAGTAACAGCAAAACAGATAAACTTTTTTTTTTTGTAAGTAATGCTAATTTTGTGAGGCAAACCTAATAGTTTATTTTAATTTAAAAATGATTTTTAAACAAACGTGTTAGGCTCGGTCGTCCAGGTACTTTCATTAAAATAGATATATACATGGCACCCGTGCGAAGCTGGTGCCGGTCGTTAGCTATAGAAAATATTTTTGATTAAAAATATTTTGTATTTGTTACAGGGAAACCCTACGATGTTGGCGCAAAATCGGTAAGCGGAAATAAAGCAAGTAAAAATGTATTTTTCCTTTTTTTTAATAATTCTTATTAGTTCTAAGAATCTTATAGAATTTTAGTGTGTAAACTAATTCAGTCCAGTGCTGAATCTTGTGTAAAACCTATTTCAAATCTTTCAGTACTGGAGTAATTTACTTCTTCTTCTATTTTATTTTTGGAAACCAGTCTTCTATTTAGTAGACCATTACTACTACACATTACATACTATAGATTGTCAAGTGAGTAACGATATTACAGGTTTATTGATATATCTTCAATGAACTAACAAGACGGTGGCCATCTTGTTAGAACTCTCTTGGGAGTTTTTGTGGCAAGTCAGAATCCATGCTCCGTGGTATTATTTCCGATCCACTTCACTTGTGCACAATAACCAAACTATATTACGTAAAGCACCACCAACATTACACAATATAGAGCCAAATAATAAAAGATTGTGGATAAAATATAACGACCACTACATGACATTCCAAGATCCCGCCAAAAACTCCTGGAGTAATTTAATTTTATTTTTCAATAATTCCACAGTTTTACAACATATTTTTAATCTATGTAACATTCAAATTCCTCGATGCCTACTTTCTCTCCTAACATAAAGCAACCACTGAATATGTAGTTGAAGTTAACGATTTTATGAATATTGGTTTATATATTTTGTGGTTATGATAGTATCTTACGTGATATACATCGATTTTTTTGAACAAACGAATTGGATGGAATATATACCAAGGGGCATGATATCTGAGATGATACAAAAACATTTTAGAACACCAGTAAAAATGTCCAATCTAGATAACTGCTTGACAAAAAAAAATGGATGAGCCATCAAGGGACGCCTGGCAGATGTGAAACATCGCAATTGTTTTGTATAAGTTAGTTTTGTATAAGTTATCAGCTATGGCATAATGAAAAGTTAAAGCATGACACATTCGTTTCATAAAATAATAACTGTTTTTTTTATTTTATCACATAAATATTTATTTTTGTTATATACAAATTTTCAACTAGGCGTAGGCGTGGTGTGTTTGGCGGCATTTATAAAGAGTGCTAGGTCGTATGCGTGTGTCATGTAACACTAGTAGAACGAGGCTGCAAATGTTTTTGAGTATTTCGTTAATTCGTTCACAGTTCGTGTTTTGCGTCGCCATGTCTCGCCACACCAACAATCAGATTTACCCTCGCCTATAGATGTTTCACATAAACAATAAGAAGTGGAAATAATTATAAAATTTTAAACCCAGTGTCGATGGATACTTTTTATTTTTAATAAGGGCAGAAAACAGAAACAGAAAATTTGGTTACATCTTCTTGTTTGTTCTTATCTTGAAGTATTCCTCTTTAATATATTGATGACAATACGCGATGTGCTACAGGAATGACAATACAAATTAAATTATACTAAAGTATTCTTCTGCGTATTATAAATACTTGTTATTTTGAGTACGCCATCGTACGCAAGATGTTTCAGCTTAGTTATACGTACCTGTAGGGCTGCAGTACCGTAGATAACTAAACATTCTCACGTTCTGTTATATGGATTATGCCGGAGGCCTTTTAAGAACTATATTTATAGAAAAAATTGTTTATTAAAATAATTACACGATTACAATTATTAAAAAAAAAGATAATTAACAAAATTAATACAAATTAGGGTAAGTGTAGACCGCGCGGATAGTGGATTTGAACTAACGTTCCCGATAATGTCACAACGAAAGAAAGCTCAAGAGGTTTGAATCGAAATAAGGTTCCTTTGTCATTTTACGTATGGGAACCTTTATAACAGTTCGACGACGCCCCTCTGCACGAAATCCGAGTGTACCTAGTTCCGCGTACCCCTGGGGGCTTAACCAAGTTGCTTATCGACAATCGCTAACGCAAATAGAAAACGGAAAAATGTATGGAGATGACATATCTGAGCGCTA
>JACEII010000044.1:3643073-3673928 GCA_014332785.1 Antheraea mylitta
TCTGTTATTAAATGAAACTTCCTAACACTTCGTATGAATACAACATTCTTATTTAAATAAAAACTAAGTTATACACTCAATCAATTTAAAGCTTTCTGATAAACTATATTTTTCCTTTTTTTGTCATGTGTAAATATATAAAAATGATTGTTTTCCGACGCGCGAACGTGCTACTTATAATTTCCATGCTCGAAACCGGGAAAGTAATGGAATGCTACTAGTTTACTAGTTACAACTTTTCTGTGGTAACGCTTGATTTTATTTCATCTTGCTCGCTTTTGTTGTGTTTGGTGTGCCCGAACTCGTTTTATTCTATGCTTGTGTACTTACTTATTATTCACTTTAGAACGCAATTCTGCCGTACCAAGACGAATGTTAGCCTTATCTGTCTCCCAGTGGTCATCAGTGCGATTTACACGTGAGGTTGCTCGTAGCACATTTCATTGCTTCGACGATCTATTTCAGCTAATCTTTTCCTTAGCATTTTCAAACAATAACGGTAAATAAATTTCTCATGCACTTACAAACTAATGATATAAGTTTTTAATAACGGTATAGTAGTGACAGAATGATATTTAACTTTATAACCTTTCGTCAGACGTTTGACAGACGACTGAAATATTCTAAACAACTAAAACAGTCGATAACCCACTCAAATCATACCAGTTTTGTTTTTCACCAATACAACAAAACCGATATCTATTTTGTTTTTTTTTTTTTTTTATTTTTATTTCTCAAAAGACTTTTTTAGTTGCCTTCCAAACAATGGGAACCATGAAAATATGCCGATACAATCACAAACATTTGTAAACGAACCAACAATGACAACTAAGACTAAATGTTACTCGAGGATATGCTTGAGGTTTTTTCTTGAACTTACTACCTACTTTGGGAATGATGCCTGTTCAAACAACCAAACAGACAGACATATCTAAAAATGATTGAAATGTATTTTATTAGATGGGCCCGCGACTTCGCCCGCGTGGAACCTACATAAAAACAGTGATTAATAAAGTTATCTAAATGTATTAAGCCCATTTACTCATCAACTTTTCTCTCGTATGTACACCGCGTCATCATTAAAATTACAATAACTTTTGATAGAGTAGACCCTCTGGGAGTGTAAGAGGTGTCGAATTGGGGGTGTAAGAGGTGTCGAATAACATCTTAAGACGTGAGATACCCAAGCCAACTTCACCTGCACGTGGTGCACCCTGCTGATCAACGAACGAGGCAATGGCGATAGCGGGGTGGTAGGGTTTTACAGCCTGACTGGGTCGCAACCACGTCGCGTTTCGGGATCAGCCTGTGCATATCCAGTACCGGGTGACTTTCGTCATCATGGCCGGCATGACAACGGCGACCGACGATGGATGATCTGTCACTCGGTGGTCGCCACTGTTTTTGGATTGTACTATGCTTACCATCAGGCATAGAGCAGTCACTTTGTCGTGCTGCAATAAAAAAAAGACCGATTTTAATGAAAGTTTGAGTTACTCTCGAGGATATGATTTATTTTATTTTATATTTTCTTGGTGTGGTTTTATTGCGAACCCAGTACTTTAGCAGTGATTCGTGTTTATAGATACAGACAGACATACAGTCTTTTCTAAAACTGTTAAAAGTTTAAAAATAATCAAAAAAAGTACAGACATGTTACATTAACATTATTATTATATGTATAGAAGACGAAAAACAGCCTACGCATTTCTCCAAGTCTCTGGCTACTTCTATGTTAATTTTCTTTGCAATCGGTTCAGAGCCTTAGTTGGGGAAAGGTGACGAACAGGCAGACAAGCGACGTTACTTTAGGTTGAATTATGTTGATGTAATTCACTTGTCTGTGTGCAGGGCGTCCGTGTCAGGGTGGGGACCCATATGAAATACCTGGGCCTCAGCCTGGACGGACGCTGGCGGTTCGAGCACCACTTTAAGGGGCTCGGACCGCGGATAGTCAGGGCGGTAGGACCCTCGGACGATTCCTCCCCAACACGGGGGGGGCCGGGTGCCGCCTGCCGCCACCTCTACATGGTGGTCATCCAAGCCATGGCCTCCTAAGTGGCACCGTTGTGGGTAGACGCCCTCAGCACCACCAATATCCGCGCGCTGCGAAATGCGCAGCGCACCGTGGCGTTGAGGGCGGTAAGAGGGTACCGAACGGTGTCCGCAGCGGCAGCCATGGTGCTGGCTGGCTCCCTTCTCTGGGAGCTGGAGGCGCGAGTGCTGGCCGCCGTTTACGAATTTACGGTGGCCAAAAAGCGGTCAGGGGAGCTTCCAGCTCCCAGGGAAATAGAGGAGAGGAGGAAGGTAGAAAGAGGTGCGATGATGGAGAGGTGAAAGCAGGACCTGGCGGACGCGCAGTATGGTAAATATACAATCGACGCCGTCCGCCCGGTCCTGCTGGAATGGTGTAATCGAAGATGGGGCTCCCTGACGTTCCGTCTGGTGCAGGTGCTGACCGGGCACGGGTGCTTCGGTTGGTACCTGCACCGAATAGCGCGCAGGGAGCCGACCGCCGTATGTCACGTGTGCGGAGTTGATCCGGACACCGCGCAGCACACATTTTCTGAGTGTGCTGCGTGGGAGGAGCAGCGCCGCATTCTGGCTGCGGCGGTAGGAGGGAACCTCTCGCTGCCGAGCGTGGTCGCGGCCATGCTCGGTAGCGAGGATGTCTGGAACGCAGTGGCCTCCTTCTGCGAGGAAGTCGTCTCGCAGAAGGAGGCGGCGGAGAGGGTCCGCGAGAACAATCCGCTAAGCGGCCGTCTCCGCCAAAGGAGGACAGGCAGGAAGAGGCGGCAGTATGACCGCCTCCTCCCGCCACCGTAGTCGGACCTAGGGACGGGTGGGGCTGGGGCTCCACCTTCCCATTGCACAGGTCCGGCAGACGAGAAGGAGACGGCCGGTGTGTACCCGGCTGTCTCCTTACAAGACGAGGCCCGGCGGCGGCACTTCTGCCGTTGGGCCACACCGCTGGGGCGGCACGATGAAGTCTATAGAGATCTCGTGCCGCCCCAACAACAGCGGAAGACGTACACCGTGGGGTTTTAGTCCGTGCGAGTCGGACATAACCCATCCTCTCCCCAGGGAGGGTGGGTATCCATAAGGAATTTCCCCAAGTAAAAAAAAAATAAATTCACAGGTCGGACTAAGAAAAATGGGTCGGTGGCCATCTTCCCATTGCGCAGGTCCGGCGGACGAAGGGGACGCTCGGTGTCTACACGGCTGTCTCCTAATAAGATGGGGTCCTGTGGCGGCGGTTTTGTCGCTGGGCCAGCCGCTGGGGCAACATGATGAACTATTGAGATCTCGTGTCGCCCCGGAAGCCCCGTGTCACTCCATAGCGGAGGACGAATATCGTGGGGCTTAAATCCGTGTGACTCGGACACAACCCACCCTCTCCCCCAAGGGATTATCCATAAGCGGTTTCCCCAGGTAATTTTGTAATTTTGAGTAAACTCGACAATCTCAAAAAAAAAATTAAAACAAAATTATCAAACCTCGACCTCGTATTTATGTACGTCAACACATTCAATTTACAAATAATGTTTAACAATCAATAAAATATATTTTTTCGTGAACTATACTATACTAAGAGTAGAAAAACAACGTAAAAAAAGCAAAACAAATAATAAAATTGTATGCATTACTCGGAAATCATGGTGCATTTTTCTATGTGTATTGGACCGTGAAAAACTTTTTTTTTAAACTGAGATTTTATGAAACAGCATATTAAATAGAAATGTCTTACTGTAGACCCATTTGTGTAGATATGTGCTAAAATTAACACCTGTCTTTGAGCATACGCTAAAACTACTGTAACTCCAATAGTAATTACAAAATTATGTAAGTTATAAAGACAAACGCGGTCGAGTTTCTTGTCGGTTTTTCTCCATGACCGTTTTGCTTCCCGATCCGGTGGTAGTTCTAAATATTAGAACTACCACCGATATTATACAGATATTATGAATACATAAGCCCCTTCATCAGGCTTACATTGAGTAAAGTATTTCTGATTTCGATATCACAAGGCAAACAGTTGTATCGTTATCAGCTATATAAGATCTTATGGAACAACATAAAAACAATGTAATCTCCCACCGAGATTGTTTATTCGTGGAATCATCAAAGGGCCTAGGTGCATGGGTGCAGGGCTCCTGCTAGGAGCATCCGTTGGTGATATCTCAACCTCATTAGCATCATTCCTCTGCATTTTTGCCCCACTTCTCAGACCATCATATTTCTCGGAAACTTTAAGCTTTGGTACGTAGTATCTTCCAATCATTGCGTTTATTGAATTCCTGCCTATTAAAATATTTACTAAATATATAACTTAATAAAATAATTATTTTCATACGTTCATTGCTTCTTTTTTATATATTATGGGGCACAAACGAACAGGCGGGTTACCCCTGGTAAGTGATCACCGCCGTCCATAGACATTAGCAATACTAGGGAAGTCGCAAGAGAGTTGTCGATCATTTCTTGAAGGCTTGTAAGTCATAATTGTTTGGAAACACCGCCGTTGGGAGTTAATTCCACAGGGTCGAAGTACGAGGTGTTCAGAACCTATTAATCTTAACGTCTCATGATATATAGTCTTCCTCGATAAGTGAACTATCTAAGACTAAAATAGTTTTTCAAATCGGACCCGTAGTTCCTGAGATTAGCCCGTTCAACCAAACAGAGAAACAAACTCTAGTACATAATATCTAGTAAAGATTAGTTGGCCGAGTGGTGGGAAGTCATGGTAATTTTGTCCAACTGAATCTGTGTATCACAATAACTATGCTATATTGTCGCTTTCCGTGATCAGCCAGAGTATAACAGAAAGGATTGTTGGTAGATTGCAGATTTCCTAGTTGTACCATAACTCTTTGACTACACAGCGATCCCTATAGGATAAGGATAGTAGTCCGGTGAAGCTGTTAAGACCTTGATGGGTCAATAGCGTAGTCAGTTCGAAAAAAAAAGAATAGTATAATGGTAAAATATGGCGGAGGGGCAGGGGAGGGGGAGGGCAGGGCGAAGGGAAAGGGAGAGGAACAGGGAGGGGGAAAGGGAAGAGGTCCCCCGGCGCTCTCACTGACCGAACAAAACGCAACAGTGCATGCACTGTTACTTCACGTCTGTTTTCTGGGAGAGGGTGGTACTACCCCGGAGGAGCCGACCCATTCATGCTGAAACCAGTAATATCTTCACCGTGGCTCTACCACCTGCAATTTTTACTAAAGTATTAAAAAATCTATATCTATTAAAAAAAACAATTATAAGGAATTACAACGGATCTGGTTCGAATTGGGCCTGAAGGAGACTAGATGATGATAGGTGGGATACTATCGATACTAATACAATACTGAGATACACAAATTGAGATACACAAAATATAAAATTGAATTAACAACGATATAATAAATTATTAGGTACGGACAATAGTACATAGTACCCACTACCAGTATAGAAGGACCTCCCTTAATAGGCGAGTTTCATATGACTCGAGTACAGTTCAATCAGTTTTCAAATTTTTCTATTTCATTTCTCTCTCATTATATCAACGAACTATCTGATCAAGTTTTACATTTAGGTCGTAAGAGATCTAGCCTGCGCGGATGTCCTTCTTATATATCATAGGAGGCAAACGAACAGGCGGGTTGCCTGATATTAAATGATCATCGCCGTCCATATACACTAGCAACATCAGAAGAGTCGCAAGTCCGTTACCAGCCTGTGTTTGGAGGGAATGGGGGTAAAAGGGAAATGGTGAAGGGGCAGGAAAGGAGGAGAGGATATGGGCCTCCGGCACTTTCACTGACCGAACGAAACGCAGCAATGCAAGCACTGAAACTTCACGTCGGTTTTCTGTGAGAGGATGGTAATACCCGGGACGAGCCGACCCATTCATGCTGAAACCAATAAGCTTCAGCGTGGTTCTACCACCTCCAAACCTTACCACCACCTCCTATCCTACGGTTGCTGCAAGCCAGGTCTGTGGGGGCCCGGCAGGCTGATGCTCGGCTGGCAAATACCCCCTCGACTATATAGCCAGTTCGACGTTGCAACAGATTATAGATTTTGATTATTAAATTAACGAATTCCTAACCCTCATTACTGTTCGAACTATTCTTATTTGGAAATACTATACCATGTGTTTTGTTGTTTTCATGTCCAGCTTTAATTGGGTCCTCTGGAAGTAGATCCCGAATCGTAGATGATTTATAGTAACGTTTTTCTTCAGGAGGGAAACCTGAAATTGTATGTTGTTGTTTATAATAATTGTTATATTTTTGAAGTGAAATTATTTTAAGAGCGTCGAATAGTGAATAAAAGTAAACCGTCACTCTCGGATTGATGACGCGGAGTCGGGCTTACTCGATTGTAGTCGATGTCTGTAGTTTTTTTTAAGATCTTTATATTTTACATGTACAAAATATGAAAATCTTGAAATGTAACGTAAATTATTAGGAACGGATAAAATGGAATTGAGCTAATTTTGAACTGTAACAATGAATTATTGTTTATGATAGCATTTTGTAATATTTATATAGCTATCCTTCAGGAATCCACAAAGAAAATGAAATCTATAAAGAATAATAATCAATATAAAAACTTTTAAACAATAAATTAAACCGTCGAAAAATCTTAAATACAAAAAATAATAAACCTTTTACTTTATTAATCCTAATTACTAAGTTCTAAAACTAATGTAAGTATACCTAAGTAATCTTAAGTCGGCGCCAAACAATCAATGAACAAAGATCACTAAATTACCTTAAATTCAAACAAATAACCAAATCAAATTAAAAATGCAATGTGAATCATTACATATTATAAACCTTAGTTCACTACCACGTCTGTCTGTCTGTCTATCTGTTTGTTCACGATAAACTCAAAAACTACTGAACGGATTTTCATGAGGTTTTTATTACTAGATAAAGTTATTCACGAAGAAGGATTTGGATGAAGGATGACCGTAGGTCCGAACATCTATATATAATAGTAAATAGTTGTAGAATTCTTGTACATTACCTAATTAAAATTGGTATTCCTACCGTCTGACGGTATGGGAAAACAACGTGGAAAATCTGAATCTGAGATATGTTTTTGTAGTATATGGTATATGGGAAAATATAAAACTGTGGATTTCACTGGACATAATATAGCTAAGACGTCGTGGGTTGATACGAGATGACGCGGGCTGATCCATAACTTCGGGAAGATGCCTATGATTCTGCAGTGGGTTTTTTAAAGACTGATGTGACAAAGGTGGGTGATGTTAATCAGTTAACATGTAATCGTGTGAAAATTACTAACCTACTACTAATCCATACGTAGTATATTGAACCAAGAATATTAAAATATTCATTGCGACATATGACAGTTGTTTTTCACTCAGTCAGTTGCAATAGTGCAGTCACTGCCGTGCTTCAATAAAAAAAAAAATACTTTTCTCATAACCACACAAAACTGAAACAAATAAAATATTCGATTATTGAACTATTTATTTTCATGATTTTTGTGACTTTGTAATTTTGCCACTTTATTGTTTCACTAGCTGACTCGTGCAACTTCGTCTGCACCAAATTGGTTATCACCGGTTTCAGTTGCATTTATTTTAAACGCGAAAAAATTTAATAAAACTGACAACCGATTGCAGCCACAACTACCGCATCGAATTGTGAATCCAAACTATCAACGGACTCACTCAAACATATACCCAGATTGGATGTGAAAAATATTTTTAAATAAGCCTAGAACCCGTTCGTGGCATCATCTACCATGTTCAATTAAGATAAAAACTAACCTACTGAAAATTAAATAAACATCTCTACCACTTACTTTATTATAAATATCTTCAACTTTCAACAACTACAAAACCTTTTTATACTCTATTGTATTGAAGAAAATTATAATGCTGCTGTTATTTAATATAATAGAAATCTAGACATTTATTGTTACCTATATTCTAGTATCGATATTTCGTATTAAGGAGAATAATCTATTTAAACTTTTCCACTGTTTACTACTGTTTACTTTTGTTATATAGTATGGATTAATTAATAGTTTCTTACATATATACCTCTTACAGTAATTAATAGTCCTTGCTAGCTCATATTTCAGAAATTCGCCGCCCCTAGTTAATATGAGTCTGTAGCCCCATAATGAATGCTTGACGATGTAATTTCTTCGACAATTAGACTGAATGTAATAAAAGAATAGAATAATAAATTTCATTGATTAAATTTCCAAGAACCCTTACATATTCATAGGTACGTAATAATAAAAAGTGGCAAAATTTAAAACCTCTTTTCTTTTATATAAAACTAGCTGTTCCCGCGACTTCGTCTGCGTGGAATAATTACTTTAGGCTAACGCTAACGCGCAGTAAACATTCTCAAAACAAAAAAAATAAACCCGATTTGGAAACATTCTCCGTTGGTTCTATACTCCTATTCTATCTGTATCGCGCAAGTAACGCACTCAAGGGCTCCCTACCGTGGGATCCAACCTAGGGTTGAGCCGCTGCCTAGGGAGGCCTAATCGGGTGATTGACATGTGTTTTGTTACTTATTTCGAGAGACCTGCGATAGTTTTTTTCATCACAATCGTAAAAGTATAGACACGTTACATTTGCATTATTTTTATATGTATAGATAAGATATAGGTACGTAAGTATATTTATAAATGAATTGTCAAAAATCAATTAATTTCTGTTTTCTTTTTGGTTATAAGAAGTTTATTTAGAATTATGTTAAGAAGATAAAATTAAAATTCGACCATTCCTAATCTGGTGTATTTTGTATATGTGAAGAGATAGATAAAAAATGTTAAAAATACGTACAACCATCATCGCAATATTAATTCATATATTCATTAGTAATTATACATTAATTGCACAGGGGCGTGCAGGTTAGCACATTTTTTCTCCTATTATAACACGACTAAGTCACTATAGCTGGTATTAAGCAGTTTCCGTAATATATTTTTCAACATTACATTTATCTCAACCAGTATACTCTATATTTCAAACGTAATATAAATCATAACAATAGCATAATATCACGACATTTTTTTACGACACACAAGCAGATAAACATTCCCATCGAGCCTTATAAGATTATAAGTCGAAATGATAATATCTTAGTCATAAAGTTTTCCGATTAACTAATCATTGAACAAATGGAAAACAATATTGTTACAGTTTTCGGATCTTCAATAGAAATTATATTAATTCAAGAACTTGATATATTTGGCAGAACATTATCAAAATGTAATCATTTAATCATATATAAAAATTATAAATATAATTTCAATTTTTCATTTAGTTTACTTTTCAGCATAAAAATTTCTTCACTTTTAATTAATATGTACTATGCAATTTGTGTTTACCTAAGCCCTAAGTGAAAGTACCCAAACCACGTAACCCATATTTGACTACTTTTTCACCTCAGTGACCATCCGTGGTATATGAGAAGACCCCCAACCTTTCCATATATATATTTGCCTCATATCTGTCTTTATTAATAAAGTACTCGCTATGTGACGCCAAAAGTACATACATACTTACAGTTACCAATGAAAATAGTATATTACATACCTAGGGTAATAAAATAGTCTCAAACCACATATCATTGTTGGACGAAACAAAACCGAGGCTGACAAACATCTGACCTGTGACTTTATTTTTTACTGGCCAAGTTGCCACAAAGTTCCCATTAACCGACCGATCGACAAAAATATTATTATAATGAAAATAAAGTTACATAAAAACATATCGTAACAAGAACATCATTTACAAATCAAATCTGTTTTATTTCTTTCTGTTTTACCTGCTTTGACAAGGAATCCTTGATCGCATATTACATATCGGCGCTTTATTGCTGACCCAAACACACTATCAGAGAGGAGCAGTATAATGATTTCTTTAAAACCTTAGGAGATAATTTCATAGCAGCAGGCGATTACATCGTCAAGCATTCATTATGGGGCTACAGACTCATATTACCTAGGGCGGCGAACTTCTGAAATATGAGCTAGCAAGGACTATTAATTACTGTAAGAGGTATATATGTAAGAAACTATTAATTAATGCATACTAAATAACAAAAGTAAACAGTATGGCATAGAATACAAATAGAATAGGAGTATAGAACCAACGGAGAATGTTTCCAAATCGGATGTTTTTTTTTTGTTTTGAGAATGTTTACTGCGCGTTAGCGTTAGCCTAAAGTAATTATTCCACGCAGACGAAGCCGCGGGAACAGCTAGTTTTATATAAGAGAAAAGAGGTTTTAAATTTTGCCACTTTTTATTATTACGTACCTATGAATATGTAAGGATTCTTGGAAATTTAATCAATGAAATTTATTATTCTATTCTTTGATTACATTCAGTCTAATTGTCAAAGAAATGTTAGAGTTTTGAATTTTATTTATGACGACATTTTACATACGAGATGGAAGGTATTTATTATAGGTATGTTTTTCTGAATTTGTCAGACTATTAACTTTATTAATACCGCTATTACTGCAAGAAAATCTCGTGCGAGGCCGCGCATAAATGCTAGTATTATATAACTCTTTCAGCGATCTATGATACATTCTTAATATTTATTTTATAGGTTGAAACACCATTATATTCATTCATTTTATTGAGTATGTATATTTTTAAATACCATGCCCATAATTCCAACTATAAATATAAATGTCCCTATTATTTACTTTATTAGATTATTTTGCATTCAAAACTGAATTAATGCTGAAATTATGCTATTGAAATAACATTTTGGTTTTCCCTTATAAATTATAAACGTAGACATTGAAGAAGTTGTTGCGACATCATAGTACATTTTTTATTTGTACAAAAACATATTAATATATATTATATTATTAACATATTAATATATATAATATATATTTCGGGTTCACAAACTGTCGTATCTAATATTCATCAATTCCCAAAGCTTTTGTCATCCCTCATTTCAAGTTATTAAATAATAATTTATTTATTTTAAAATACGACACACCCGATGTCACCATATCGATTTTATTGTTAGCAATTTAGTACAAGATCAGTAACTCGGTTTTGGGAATAAAAACAAAGAAGGTGAAAACCTTATTCAAGCTGCAGTTGCTTTTGATTTTGCAATAGTTAATACTTTTTTTCAGAAAAGAGATCAGCACCTTATCACTTACAATAGTGGTAATCACACTACCCAAATCGATTATTTTCTTTTACGCAGAAACAATATTAAAATAGTAAAAGATTGCAAGGTTTTGCCTGGAGAGGTATTAACGACTCAACATCGTTTATTAGTATTAGATTTAGAAATAAATTTAAAACTGACCGGAAATATTTACAAACCTCCACCCAGAATTAAATGGTATCTTATGGAGAAAGATGAATATGCGAAGGAATTTAGGACCAAAGTTGTAAATAAAATGATAGAAATGAAAAAGATGGAGACGAAAACAGTTAATGAGTGTTGGAATGAAATGGCAACATGTATGAGGAATGTGGCAAGAGATGTCTTTGGTGAAACGAAAGGAAGGCAAAAGATAGATAAAGACACTTGGTGGTGGAATGAAGAGGTACAAAAGGCTGTGAAAGAAAAAAAGATAGCTTTTAAGGAATGGAAATGTATTGAAGATCAGAATAGCGTTGTTAAAGAAAATAAGAGAATAGTGTATAGAGAATGTAAGAGAAATGCAAAAAGAGCGGTAGCTATTTCTAGAGCCAAAGTACAAGATGATTTGTACCAATCACTACAGAGCTCACAAACACAAAAATACTTGTGTAGTTTAGCAAAAGCGAGAGAGAAGAGTACAAGAGATGTTACACATGTTAAATGTATAAAAGATGATAGAGGAAACGTTTTGACGGATGATGAAGACATAAAGTGTCGTTGGAAGAGATATTTTGAAAGACTAATGAATGAAGAAAATGACAGGACTGGAGAGCTAGAGTCTGTACCATTAAATTTAGGCGTTGTACAAGAAATAAGTGAGGAAGAAGTAAGAAAAGCTGTGAATGGTATGAAAAACGGAAAATCCGTAGGGCCAGATGGCATACCTATTGAAGTATGGAAGTTTTTAAAAGTAGATGGATGGATGTGGCTGACTTTATTTTTTAATAAGATGTTACAGGAAGAAGCGATCCCAAATGAGTGGTGTTATAGCATAATAGTACCTATCTTTAAGGATAAGGGTGATGTGCAGGACTGTAACAATTATCGAGGAATAAAGCTCATGTCACATAGTATGAAGGTTTGGGAAAGAGTGATAGCGAGACGAATAAGAAATGAGACTGAAGTGACGCTGAATCAATTTGGGTTTATGCCTAGACGAGCGACAACCGATGCCATTTTTGCACTTCGGCAATTGTGCGAAAAATACAGACGTGTACATAAGAACTTGCATATGGTGTTTGTTGATCTGGAAAAGGCATATGATCGAGTACCTCGAGATGTTTTGTGGTGGGCCTTGAAAAAGAAAAGAGTGCCTGGGAAGTACCTACAACTTATTCGTGGTATGTACGGTTAAGCGAAAACACAAGTTAGGTCCGAAGCTGGAGTTACCGATGATTTCAATGTGGCAGTAGGTTGACACCAGGGTTCAGCTTTAAGCCCTTATTTATTTCTTCTTGTTATGGATGCATTAACATCAGACATACAGGAGGATACACCTTGGTGTATGCTGTTTGCTGACGACATTGTTCTTATCGGAGAGGACGCTAACGATGTCCAGAGCAGGCTGGAAAAATGGCGAGAAAACCTGGAGAATGTCGGTTTAAAAATTAGTAGAACAAAAACTGAATACTTGTTTTGTGACTTTGGTGGTACATCTAGTTTTTCTCCTATAGCCTTAAATGGTGTATCCTTACAAGCTTGCTCCAATTTTCGGTATCTCGGTTCAATGATACAAAACGACGGTGGCATTGATAAGGATGTGAGGAACAGGATAAATGCAGGATGGATGAAATGGCGAAATGTGTCTGGGGTAGCTTGTGACCCACGAATGCCTTTGAAACTCAAGGGGAAAGTTTATAAAACCATGATAAGACCGGTCATGCTGTATGCATCTGAGTTCTGGGCTACGAAAGAAACGGATGAGAGGAAATTACACGTGGCAGAGATGCGAATGTTAAGGTGGATGTGTGGTGTGACTAGAATGGATAAGATTAAGAATGAGTATATCAGAGGAAGTTTGAAAATAGCACCGGTGACAGAGAAGTTGAGAAGTAATAGGTTAGCATGGTATGGGCATGTCATGAGAAGAGATGAAAACCATGTGACTAGAAAAGTGTTGAGTATGATAGTGGATGGATATACGAGTAGAGGAAGACCGAAAAAGGTGTGGATGGATTGTGTGAAAAATGATATGTGCGTAAAAGGTGTGAATAACTGAGATGACATTTGATAGGAGAGAGTGGAAAAAGAAAACATGTTGTGCCGACCCTACTTAGGTGGGATAAGGGTAATAATGATGATGATGATGATGATCAGTAACTAACATGCAATATTTATTTTAAAAAACTTGTTACCTTTTGTTCTGTATGGGACCCTTAGAGGGCCCTACCGATTCTTATTCACACTTTACCGATGTTTATTACTTCTTGTTTTATTCTATAGTTTGCACCTCTTTAAAACAATCCAGAAGTTATGAATATTAAAAAGCCTTAGAAATACCTCTATATTAATGTTATTTCACACGAAGATTTTTTATAATAGGTTATATTTTAATGAACGTATTAAACAGAATAACATAATCTTGTTCGTATGGTTGCTTTAATAGATTATCCTATGGTACAAAACATAATAGGAAGCAACGCAGATAAATTTAATTAGCTTTACTTTCCTGTTGGTTATGTTATGATATAATTCAGGATTCAATTGTTTATAAACTCTTAATTGTTAATTAAAACCTCGCTGAAAACGTTATCATGCGTAACAATTAAGCGTAACAAGTGAGTTATACGGGTTCAAACTTTTGTTAACTAATTGAGGTTATTTTTAAGTGAATATGATGCTTTATAAAAGAGAACATCTTAAGAACGTTTGTTCTGCAATAAAATGAATATGGTGACAATGTCTCAGTGGTAGTTACCGTGTTCGGACACCGTGTCAAACGACGTACATTAGTGTCCTTGGGTATGAGCTTCCGTAGAAAAAAAAACATTGTGACAAGACCGTGGCGGTAGGGCTGTTTTAAAGCTCGCCTGGTTAGCTATCACTTTCAAGTTTAAAAAATAATGTACTTACAGTGTGGTACTGTATCAGTGATGTGAAAAATCATGATGTCGAGCAGGATTTTCACATTAGATGAACACTTTAATGAGACTTCATTACAACATGTATCTTGAAAACTAAACATAATGTTTTGCGATACATATTATTACATATAGTTTGAGAGACAGTAGTCGAAATAATGATCGCATCAGAAATACTCTTTGGGGATTAATTGTCTTATTTCTATCGAGACGTCGTATTGCGCTGTACCGCAATCCGTACTTCGATATGTCTTCTAGCATACAAGCACTCTATTGATTTTTTTTACTTTGTTTACTTTGACGATAATGTTGGTTATTTTATATTTATAATCTCTGTGTCGTATTTTGACGACCTTATATTTCTTCTCTAATGAAACGTTACATTTTTTGTACGAATGCAATATATAATACATTCAAACATCTGGTGAACGCGTATATATTATTCAAATATATATAATTAAATCATGATAAGCTGTTTCTGTTCTTTTGTTTCTTTTCTTTCCGTTTCCGTTTCTTTTAATTCTTTAATGGCTCAAATTTACGAAAAGATAAAATAAAACTCGTGGAGTCTTTAATTTTCATATTCTTAGAGGCTTTAGTATTGTAACCAAATTAAAAAAAAAACTTTATTTGCCTTGGGTCTTGAGAATGTCAAAACTTCTACAGTTTTTCTAAAAACGGACTAGTTTTGTTAGGCAATAGGAAAATGTATTTAAATTGTAAGAGAAACATGGCACGTTATGTGTTATCACCTGTTAAGTTGATTCAATCTAAAAATAAAACAGATCATATTATGTTGTAAGTTTTATACTCACGTCTAGTGTACATTATACATTATTCAATTAAAACAAGTTTTATTTCAAAAATTTATGAACGTTACGCGTACAAACTTATGTAACGGATAATCACGAAGTAACAATTAAAAGGAAGATACATAACAATTCTAATCGAAAAAAAAAACTTATATACTTCAAAATTAATATCATTTGAATTCCGTATAATCTATATTAATATTATAAAGAGGTAAAGTTTGTGAGTTTGTGACGTTGTGACGTTGTAGGGGGTAATCTTAGAAACGACTGGTCCGATTTGAATAATTCTTTCAGTGTTATATAGCTCATTCATCGAGAATGGTTATAGGCTATATATCATCACGCTAAGACCAATAGGAGCGGAGCATAGATGAAGACTGTTTCAAAATCGGGATGTTTTTCCTTTTGACAACTGCTGCGTGTTAGTGTATCTATTCAACGCGAGCGAAGTCGCGGGCAGAGGCTAGTTGAATATATTCACGGTTTCATACAGTGTTAGCATAAGGAAAATAAAATGCTGTAATATTTTAATAATGATTATAATAGAAAATAAAAAATATCAGTGATATTAAAATAATATTGGGCTTAAATGTTGTAGAGGTGTTGTTGGTGCGTGTATTGTTTAACAACGTTTTACTTTGTATTGTCGTTATTGCGCGTGATATTTCAGGTACCTGTGCTTGATTTAGAGATGCTGGTGAGTTTTCTGAGGCCAATGGGGTCAAGGATTGCGACGAATTTACAGCTGATGATACGTCTGTCAATAATAATATAATTCTATTATTATTTACTAAAAAAAACATTATTTAAAAAAGCAGACAAAAAATGATGAGGCTGATTTGAACTATTCGTACATAATTTATAGAGATCATATCAAAAACAAAAAAATGTGTAACAAATGTTATCGGTATAGTCTGTCAATGTAATTTAGAGCAATTTACAATAATATATTGTTATACTGAAAACAAATTGTATCAAATTCTTTACCATATTTTATCTCCAGACCTGGGTTTAAACGATAGATTGCGCTGTCATTTCCTTGCATAATATAGCTATTACTTAAAGCAGCATGTGTAAAGTATGCTCTCTCTATCGGAAAATATGCATCTGCAAACTTCCAATTTGAATGTTTAACATTATGTTCCCCTGAAATAAGTAATAACTATTCAGTAAGTGAGAACTATTATAATTTTGTATCTTCTTTTTCCTCTCGGGCTATTGACTACAATCACCGATAAAATATTTTGAGAAAAGATTTTTTTTTTAATGTAGAACCCATTTTGAAAATCATAAAATTGTTATAATTAAAAATATTATTAAGATTGTTTGTTGTCTAATTCTCAGGATATAATAAGTTTTACGTATAAATTGATTTAAATTTTAAATTCTAATTTAATCTCTAACTAGTTCGTGGTTTCATAAATTTGTTTAGGAATACATTACAATAGTGATTTTGGTCGAATTCCTGTCTGTGAGTGAAGACTAGTAATATTTATACTGGTCTACTAGCTGACCAACATAACTTCGTCCGCGCCAAATCGGTTACTACGGGTTCCAATTGTAATCTTAGTCACGCCAGTAAAACGAACAACTTCATTTATATTGGACCCAGAAAAAATGGCGCACACAATACGTTGTAGTTTATGGAATATAAAAATAGTTGATTTTTCAATCAATTAATAAAATATATGTGTCAAAATCTATCCTATCTTATATCCTACCCTAGCCAGCAAAACACACATTAAAAACTAAAAATGAAAATCGGTTAGATAGTTTCGGAATTCATCAAAAACAACATCTTTTCGGTAGTTGTAGAGCCACGCTGAAGCTATTACTGGTTTCAGCATGAACGGGTCGGCTCGACTGGGGTAGCGTCACACTCTTGCAGAAAACCATCTTGCAGAAAACCGAAGTGAAGTAAGAGTGCTTGCATTGTTGCGTTTCGTTCGGTCAGTGAGAGCGCCGGAGGCCCATCTCTCCTCGCCTTCCCCCTCTTCTTTTGCCTTCCTCCCCCCGCTCCCACTCTCCTCCAACACAGGTTGGCAACCCACTAGCGACTCCCCTGTTGTTGCAAGTGTCTATGGACGGTGGTGATTACTTAACATCAAGTGACCCACCTGCTCGTTTGCCTCCTATGGTAAAAAAACAAGGTGATACTATAATTATGCATAAAATATATAGCTATATTCGACAGAGGTGAAGTCTATTAATAAATCGTACAATTTCCATTTTCATTAAGGGTAAATAAATACAAAATATAGTATAATAATTACCAACGACCCATGATCATATTTAAACATTTCTAGCATGAGGATAAATAATGGTAATATATTAAAATTCGATATGAAATATATATAAGAGTTGTTGAGGTATGTATGCTTGGTACACATATATGTTCCAACAACTCATATATGCGTGAATAGTTAGCTAAGGTCAGCCCAGATAGGTCGCGAATTGCACATATCAGGCAACAGCCCAAGCCAAGGTGTGCCCTGCACCCTTGAGCTAGTTCTGAAATACAATCGGCTGAGTGCCCTAAGTGCTCGCCTTAGAAGTCCGGTGGGCTTTTAAAACCTTGCTAGGTCAATAGCGTAGTCAGTTCGAGAAAAAAATATATACCGTCATTAGTTCTCAATGTTACATAAATAAAAAATTTTCTCACCTGAATGCGGTCCTATATCGCTGTCATTTAATTCTCCCTCTGGGTCGTTTGGAATAGGGAGCTCAGTACTGGAAGTATCATTGTATGGTCCTGGTTTTAGAAAGAAATTGATTCTTTATTGCGAAAAAATGTAGAAAATATTCCTAAACTGGTTGATACTATAAAAAAATACAGTAATATTTTGTATGTGTAAAAACTAGTTATTAATTTATATTCTTAGCTAGCTGAGCCCGCGACTCCGGCCGCATAAAACCTAATGTAAGAATCAGTGACTAATTAAATCATGTGAATGCAATAAGCCCATTTACTTATCTACTCTTCTCTCGTACTCAAATCACTTCGTTATTAAAATTACAATAACTTTTAATATAGTGAAGTGATTTTAATATAACTAAGACTAAATGTTACTCGAGGATATGCTTGAGGTTTTTTCTTGAACTAAGTACCTACTTTGGGAATTATGCCTGTTCAAACAACCAGACAGACAGACATTTCTAAAAATGATTGAAATATATTTTATTACATACTAGCCTCTGCCCGCGACTTCGTTCGCGTTCTCAAAAGGGAAAAAAGACCGATTTTGAAACATTTTTCATCTATGCTCCGCTCCTATTGGCCTTAGCGTGATGATATATAACCTATAACCATTCTCAATGAATGAGCTATATAACACTGAAATAATTATTCAAATCGGACCAGTAGTTCCTGAGTTTACCCCCTACAACGTCAGAAACTCACAAACTTTACCTCTTTATAATATTAGTATAGACTAGCTGTGCCCACGACTTCGTCCGCGAGGAACCTTATGTAAAAATAGTGATTAATAAGTCATCTAAATGTATTAAGGCCATTTACTCATCAACTTTTACTGTCGTACTTACGCCGCGTCATCATTAAAATTACAATAACCTTTGATAGAGTAGACCGATTTTAATGTAACAAAGACTGAGTTACTCTCGAGGATATGATTTATTTTATTTTATATTTTATTGGTGTGGTTTTATTGCGAATCCAGTAATTTAGCAGTGATTTGTGTTTATAGAAACATACAGACGTACAGTCTTTTCTAAAACTGTTGAAAAGTTTAAAAGTAATCTAAAAAAGTACAGACATTAACTTTTTTTTTTCTCGAACTGACTACGTTATTGACCTAGCAAGGTCTTAACAGCTTCACCGGACTACTAAGGCGAGCGCTAAGGCACTCAGCCGATTTTATTTTGGGAACCAGTTCAAGGGCGCACGGTACACCTCGGCTTGGCTGTTGACCTATCTTAGCTAACCTAGCTAACTATTCATATATGTATGAGTTGTTGAAACGTATATGTGTACCAAGCATATACGCATCAACAACTCCTCCATATATTTATTATCGGAAAATTGGGAGTTTTTTCTCAGTTCGACAAGGGAAAAAAAGTAAACCCTTCCACTTTCGTGTGTAAGCGTGCAGCCGTGCACGCGTGTAGGGGTGATCGTGTAGTTTTGTAGCAGTGATATATATTTTGTGTCACCGTATCGCGCAAGCAACGCACTCAAGGGCTCCCAACCGAGGGATCGAACCTAGGCTTGAGCCGCTGCCGTGGGAGGCCTAATCTGGTTGTTACATTAACATTATTATTATATGTATAGAATAAGAAAAAAAGCCTACGCATTTCTCCACGTCTCTGGCTACTTCTCTGTTAATTTACATTGTAATCGCTTCAGAGGCTTAGTAACGGAAAGGTGACGAACAGGCAGACAAGCGACGTTACTTTAGGTTGAATTATGTTGATGTAATTCACATGTCGGACTAAGAAAGATGGGTCGGTGGCCATCTTCCCATTGCACAGGTCCGGCGGACGAAGGGGACGCTCGGTGTGTACACGGCTGTCTCCTAATAAGATGGGGTCCTGTGACGGCAGTTTTGTCGCTGGGCCAACCGCTGGTGCGACACGATGAACCATTGAGATCTCGTGTCACCCCGGAAACCCCGTGTCACCCCATAGCGGAAGACAAATACCGTGGGGTTTAAATCCGTGTGACTAGGACACAACCCACCGTCTCCCCCAAGGGATTATCCATAAGGGATTTCTCCAGGTAAAAAAAGCACATTTGTTATTGTTACCAAATATGAAGTTAAACTGCCCTTCTAGTTCTTCGTCTGTATATTCTTCGCTCTTATTGTTTCCAATATTCATAACGTAAGTTTCAGGTTGATGTGAAATATTGTTGTTACCTGTAATAATTGGTAATATAGAATTACTAACTTTCACTCGTGAAAGACATGTTATAGCCTTCGAAAACGTTTATAAAAAATTTCACAATCAAATTGCGTCGCTGAAGCTTGAAATGATTACAAGCAAACTATCCTTCGCATTTATAATTTAATAAACAATAATTATTAAATGAATTATTGTTGGCAGTGAAACATTACAATACCTATCCGAAAATGTTATTCAAGTTTAAAAATTTCAAAAGATATTAATGTTTGAAACAAAATTTTAAAATAATATATTAAGAAAAAAAAAACAGTGATGCAGCCTTCAGTTCTGACTTAAATGACTATGGAGTTATTGGAAATTGTAATTTTGAGTACACTCGACATTCTTAAAAAAAAATTAAAACAAAATTATCAGACCTCGACCTCGTATTTATGTACGTCAACACATTCAAATTACGAACAACGTTTAACAATCAATAAAGTATATTTTTTCGTGAACTATACTATACTAAGAGTAGTAAAACAATGTAAAAAAAAGCAAAACAAATACTAAAATTGTATGCATTACTCGGAAATCATGGTGCATTTTTTATGTGTATTGGACCGTGAAAAACTTTTTTTTAAAACTTTGATATTTTATGAAACACCATATTAAATAGAAATGTCTTACTGTAGACCCATTTGTGTAGAGATATGTGCTAAAATTAACACCTCTCGTTGAGCATACGCTAAAACTACTGTAACTCCAATAGTAATTACAAAATTATGTAAGTTATAAAGACAAACGCGGTCGAGTTTCTTGTCGGTTTTTCTCCATGACCGTTTTGCTTCCCGATTACAGATATTATGAATACATAAGCCCCATTCATCAGGCTTACATTGAGTAAAGTATTTCTGATTTCGATATCATAAGGCAAACAGTTGTATCGTTATCAACTATTTAAGATCTTATGAAACAACATAAAAACAAAGTAATCTCTCACCGAGATTGTTTAGTCGTGGAATTATCAAAGGGCTAGGAGGAGCATCCGTTGGTGATATCTCAACCTCATTAGCAACATTCGTCTGCATTTTTGCCCCACTCCTCAGATCACCATATGTCTCGTAAACTTTAAATTCTGGTAAGTATCTTTCACCTATTGCATTTGTTAAATCCTTTCCTATTAAAATAGTTACTAAATATATAACTTATTAAAATAATTATTATAATAAATATTATATATTATAAACGAACAGGCGGGTTACTCCTGGTAAGTGATCACCGCCGTCCATAGCCACTAGCAATACCAGGGAAGTCGCAAGAGCGTTGTCGATCATTTAAAGAAGTATACGCTCATTTCTTGAAGGCTTATAAGTCGTAATTGTTTGGAAACAACGCCGTTGGGAGTTGATTCCACAGGATCGAAGTACGAGGTGTTCCACTCCTATTAATCTTAACGTCTCATGATATGTAGCCTTCCTCGATAAATGAAATATCTAAGACTAAAATTGTTTTTCAAATCGGACCCGTCATTTCTGAGATTAGCCCGTTCAACCAAACAAAGAAACAAACTTTATCTTTATAATATCAAGTAAAAATTAGTTGGTAGAGTGGTGGGAAGTCATGGTAATTTTGTCCAACTGAATCTGTGTATCACAATAACTATGCTATATTGTCGCTTTCCTATCAGCCAGAGTATAACAGAAAGGATTGTTGATAGATTGCAGATTTCCTGGTAGTACCATAACTCTTTGACTACACAGCGATCCCTATAGGATAAGGATAGTAGTCCGGTGAAGCTGTTAAGACTTTGATGGGTCAACAGCGTAGTCAGTTCGAAAAAAAAAGCATAGTATAACGCTAAATATTTGCGTAAATAATGCAACTTATAGAACATGAATTTTGCACGGTGGTAGGGCTTTTTCGAAGTTCTTTTGTCTAGTTACCACTTTGCTAAACACTTATGAGTTGTTCCGGCAACTACAGTTGAGAGTCAGTCCCTTCCTAGACTTAGTGTGTTGCCAGCTTGTGTAAGGGGCAGGGGAAGCGGAGAGGAAGAGGGAGGGGGATAGGGAAGGGGACCCCCGGCGCTCTCACTGACCGAACGAAACGCAACAGTGCATGCACTGTTACTTCAAGTCTGTTTTCTGGGAGAGGGTGGTACTACCCCGGAGGAGCCGACTCATTCATGCTGAACTAGTAATATCTTCAGCGTGGCTCTACCACCTACAATTTTTACTAAAGTATTAAAAAAATCTATTTCTATTAAAAAAATGCAATTATAAGGAATTACAACCGATCTAGTTCGAATTCGGCCGGAAGGGCCCGAATGGCTCAACACAAATCCGAGCCCGAGACTAGATAGATGATGGTAGGTGGGATACTATCGAAAAATGCTGAAATACACAAATTGAGATACACAAAATACAAAATTTAATTATCAACGATATAATAAATTATTAGGTACGGACAATAGTACATAGTACCCACTACCAGTATAGAAGGACCTCCCTTAATAGGCGAGTTTCATATGACTCGAGCACAGTTCAATCAGGTTACGAATTTTTCTATTTCATTTCTCTCTAATTATATGAACGAACTATCTGATCTAGTTTTACATTTAAGTCGTAAGAGACCTAGCCTGCGCGGACGTCCTTCTTATATATCATATGAGACAAACGAACAGGTGGGTCGCCTGGTATTAAATGAGCATCGCAGTCCATATACACTAGCAACACCAGGAGAGTCGCAAGTGAGTTACTAGCCTGTGTTTGGAGGGAATGGGGGTAAAAGGGAAATGCTGAGGGGACAGGAAAGGAGGAGAGGAATGGGCCTCCGGCACTTTCACTGACAGAACGAAACGCAACAATGCAAGCACTGAAATTTCACTTCGGTTTTCTGTGAGAGGATGGTAATACCCCGAGCCGACCCGTTCATGCTGAAACCAATAAGCTCCAGCGTGGCTCTACCACATCCAAACCTTACCACCACCTCCTATTCTACGATTGCTGCAAGCTTCGCAAGCCAGGACTGTGTGGGGCCCGGCAGGCTGGTGCTCGGCTGGCAAATACCGACTATATAGCCAGTTCAACGTTGCAACCGATTATAGATTTCGATTATTAAATTAACGAAATCCTAACCCTCATTACTGTTAGAACTATTCTTATTTGGAAATACTATACCATGTGTTTTGTTGTTTTCATGTCCAGCTTTAATTGGGTCCTCTGGAAGTAGATCCTGAATCGTAGATGATTCATAGTAACGTTTTTCTTCAAGAGGGAAACCTGAAATTGCATGTTGTAGGAGTTTATAATAATTGTTATATTTTTTAAGTGAAATTATTTTAAGAGCGTCGAATAGTGAATGAAAGGAAACCTCACTCTCGGATTGATGACGCGAAATCGGGCTTACTCGACTGCAGTCGATGTCTGTAGTTTTTTTTATAATCTTTATATTTTACATGTACAAAATATAAAGATCTTGAAATGTAACGTAAAATATTAGGAACGGATAAAATTGAATTGAGCTCATCTTGAACTGTAACAATGCATTATTGTTTATGATGGCATTTTGTAATATTTATATAGCTATCCATCAGGAATCCACAAAGAAAATGAAATCTATAAAGGATAATAATCAATATAAAAACTTTTAAACAATAAATTAAACCGCCGAAAAAACTGAAATACAAAAAATAATAAACTTTTTACTTTATTAATCCTAATTACTAAGTTCTAAAACTAATGTAAGTATACCTAAGTAATCTTAAGTCGGCGCCAAACAATTAATGAACAAAGATCACTAATTTACCTTAAATTCAAACAATTTAAAAATGCATGCATGTGAATCATTACATATTATAAACCTCAGTTCACTACCACGTCTGTCTGTCTGTCTATCTGTTTGTTCGCGATAAACTCAAAAACTACTGAACGGATTTTCATGGGGTTTTTATTACTAGATAAAGTTATTCACGAAAAAGGATTTAGTATATCATTTGTCAAGTTTTTTTTTTATTGCCAGGGCGGGACTACATCCGGTGAGCCTGCTAGTGTTTTATAAAACTGAAGCCAGTCAAGCGAACTGAAGCATATGAATCCAAACTCTCGTTGTAGTTGAATGCAATGTCACTTCAATGACCGTAGGTCCGAACGTCTATATATAATAGTAAATAGCTGTAGAATTCTTGTACATTACCTAATTAAAATTGGTACACCTACCGTCTGACGGTATAGGAAAACAACGTGGAAAATCTGAATCTGAGATATGTTTTTGTAGTATATGGTATATGGGAAAATATAAAACTGTGGATTTCTCTGGGCATAAAATCGCCAATACGTCGTGGGTTGATACGAGATGACGCGGGCTGATCCATAACTTAGGCAAGATGCCTATGATTCTGCAGTGGGTTTCTTAAAGACTGGTGTGACAAGGGTGGGTGATGTTAATCAGTTAGCATGTAATCGTATGAAAATTACTAACCTACTACTAATCCATACGTAGCATATTGAACCAAGAATATTAAAATATTCATTCCGACTTACGACAGTTGTTTTTCACTCAGTCAATCAATTGCAATGGTGCAATCACTGCCGTGCTTCAATAAAAAAATACTTTACTCATGTCCATACACAAAACTGAAACAAATAAACTATTCGATTATTGATATATATATTTTGATGATTTTTGTGACTTTGTAATTTTGCGTCTTTATTGTTTCCCTAGCTGACCCGTGCAACTTCGTCTGCACCAAATTGGTTATCACCGGTTTCAGTTGCATTTATTTTAAACGCGAAAAAATTTAATAAAACTGACAACCGATTGCAGCCACAACTACCGCATCGAATTGTGAATCCAAACTATCAACGGACTCACTCAAACATATACCCAGATTGTATGTGAAAAATATTTTTAAATAAGCTTAGAACCCGTTCGTAGCATCATCTACCGTGTTCAATTAAGATAAAAACTAACCTACATAAAATTAAATAAACATCTCTACCACTTACTTTATCATAACTATCTTTAACTCTCAAAAACTTCAAAACCTTTTTATACTCTATTGTATTAATTGTATTGAAGAAAAATATAAATATGAAAAATTTATGAATACCGCGTCAACTGTCATTTGCTTGTAACTATTGTTTACGGTTTCGAAAACAAATTTTAAATATATTTCCAATATACTTTTATAGATAATCTCTATAACACTCATAACATAACAAACAATAATAACAAAAATGTCTTCTAATTTAAGCCAATATCAAGTGTGATAGATACATGTTATAAACTTAATGCCAAATATTCTGTGTAACAACGAGGAATAATCTACAATAACACCATATCAACATAGATACATCACCAAAAGGGGATTGGTACTGTGTGTGGCACACAAAACTTGGTTTCATTATCTTAATAATCATTTATAACTGCTGTTATTTAATATAATAGAAATCTAGACAATTATTGTTACCTATATTCTAGTCTCGATATTTCGTATTAAGGAGAATTATCTATTTAAACATTTCCACTGTTTACTAGTAGCTACACCAACGGTAACTCGAAGAAACTAAAGTTGAATTTCAAACAAGACAAAACATTTAATGGTATTTCACTCTTATTTTAATAATTTATAATAGAAGGGATTGTGCTCAACAAATGGACTAAGATTCTATGAAAACAAATTGGGACTATGTAAAAAATTACACTTACATACGATCTACTCGGTTATGCTTCAAGTAAACAAGTTCCTGCATATAATCATATATACCTCGTATTTTCAAGACTTTTGGTGGTTACCTAATTTGGAATATGACTCACACTTGGTATCTTCCCAAAGACCCATTCTCCCGTTTAGTCGTCTTCGATTCAATCAGTCTTTAAATTACTCCCATTTGTAAATTAAATGGAATATATTTATTAATTTGAATAAACTTAAATTCTTATTTAAGTTTATTCGTATAAAGATATAATTGTTAACACTTAAATAAATAAATCTGCAAGTTCAATATAACTTGAATACACTTCAAAATAGATGAAAATATAACGACACTGTATAAACTTTTCAAAAGTATAATTATCTATTAAACAATGACACGGTCACACAAGGATACACAAAATAACCTGTTTACTAATAGGAATGTTACGGTTTGCATCAATATATATATACCGATAGCGAACAATTGACGTAAGAATGATTCAGAACTGAATATCTTAGTATTTACTACGATTATCGAGGTACTAGAGACTGCCCACGACTTCGCTCTTTGTAAAAAATAACACCAAATGTCTTCGTGTAACTTTATCAGCATGGAATTATGAAACACTGCTCGCAGATATAGTTCTTAGATGCTAATGCTTTCTTAGTCTTGTTTGACGCTTATCGTTATATTTTGGGCAGTTTGTATAACATATTTATAATTTATTAACTGACCTGTACCCACTACATTGGGCGATAAACATTTTATATGATTCGGTTAGCACTGAGTGCTAAGTATTCTGATAAGAATTCATAATTGTTGTTGATAATATGACTAATCTCACGCAACGATTTTAATTTTTTTTTTTATTATAAAACGTGTGTTGTACTTATGTACACGCGTTAGAAGTTATACTTCTTTAGCTTAACAAGATATAAATCTTTTCTAAAATTTATCTTTCGCCTTAGTCTACGTTTGTAGAAAAAACGACACTAACAATAAAAAAAGGTACCTATTTAATACATTGTAAGTTTTAATACAAAGAAATACAAACAACAAATACAAAGAAACAACATGTTGAGTATAGCTAACTTCAGGGTGTCGGTTTTCCGTGACGGTGTGCGCGCGTATCGTAAAAATTTACTCTCATCATTTTTCACTAACGCGCCAAAAGAAGTATAATTTCAAAAACTTCTTTTGTGACTTAAATATAAAAGTAAGACATATGCTAGCTGCAGGCTATTTAAGTCATTATCAAGTTCTACAACTTTTCTCTAGAACTCAATCATATATCTCTCATCGTTAAGGCAGCATTCGTTAGATTTCATTCGACTGTTTTTTCTCCGACTTACTTTGCAAATCCGACAACCACAAAAATGTCTTTTCATTTTTCGGGTTAATATATATCCTATGACATTCACAAATAACGTGGCTTTCTATTGGTAAAATAATTTAAGAATCGGTTTAGTAGTTCCTCAGATTACCCCCTACAACCTCACAAACTCACAAATTTTACCTCCTTATAATATTAGTATAGACTAGTTCGCCCGGCCACGAGATGCTGTGGCTCAGTTATTACATGCTGATTTAAAATTATGATGACATAAAACCCGATCACATTCACCCGATTAGGCCTCCCACGGCAGCGGCTCAAGCCTAGGTTCGATCCTTCGGTAGGGAGTCCTTGAGTGCGTTGCTTGCGCGATACGGTGACACACAAATATACATCACTGCTACAACACTACACGATCACCCCCACACACGTGCACGCCTACACGCTTACACATGAAAGTGGAAGGGTTTACTTCTTTTTTCCCTTATCGAACTGAAAAACTCTCAATTTTCCGATAATAAATATATGGAGGAGTTGTTGAGGCGTGTATGCTTGGTACACATGTAGGTTTCAATAACTCATCAATACATGTAGTATGAATAGTTAGCTAAGTTAGCTAAGATAGGTCGCGATTTTGCATGCAACAGGCAACAGCCAAGCCGAGGTGTGCTGTGCACCCTTGAGCTGGTTGCCAAAATAAAATCGGCTGAATGCCTTAAGCGCTAGCCTTAATAGTCCGATGAAGCTGTTAAGACCTTGCTGGGTCAATAGCGTAGTCATTTCGGAAAAAAAATATATACATAACATAAAAAAATGAAATAGAACTTGATACAGAAAAAGCGAGGTAAAAATAAATAAAAATACACTAACAGAACAAATGTCTCATAAAATAAATTGGGATTGAAAATGAAATTCAAAATTAAAACTTAACACCCACCATCTATAAGATATCTCTAACAGTCGTTCCAACAGTTTTCTGTCAACAAACTAATTTAAAGCGGCATCTTTTCGAGACTGATGAAACTCACAACTAATAAAATAACCCACATTGAAAATAATTTAAGAATTTTGAGGCTATTAATTGATATACAAATCTCTCAAGGTGATCCAAATTATATATAAATTTCAACTTTCGTAAAGATCAGTTAAGTAGTTTCGAAGTTCATAGTGGACAAACATCATGATATTACACACTGGATTTTTATATATTTAGATAGCGTTATTCTGATGTTATCCCAATCAATATCATAAATGCGTATGTGCGTCTTTTTGTTTATCTGCTATACTGTTATGTTTTAAATACTCGTCCAATAATCATGAAATTGTATATATTATACGTTGTCAGGATACATAGAAGGTAGATAGAAAAAAAGCCCTTTTTTTATTGACGTGGAGAAATCCCTAATGGATACGCTACCCTCCTGGGGGAGAGGGTAGGTTATGTCCGATTCGCACGGACTAAAACCCCACGGTGTACCGTCCGCCGCATGGTAGGGGCAGCCAGGGTTCGAGCATGCTCACTGACCTGATAATGATACATCGAAGGTAGATAGAAAAAAAAAGCTCAGGGAAAATGTACATTAATACGGGCGAAGACGTGGGTAAAACCTATGAGGCTACTGTACTGTCTTTACTGTCAGTCAGACAATTCTGTCAATACTTCTACCTATTATAATTTTTTTTACACTTTACTAGAATAAATATTATTTTTTTCTTTCATAATTTTTCTTTATCATTCATTGACATTAATTCAGTCACATTTTATACATGAAGAATTTTTAACCCAATATTTTACGGACGAGAATTGGTGTTTTCAACACTCTACCGACACAGTGTTTACCCCATCGCTTTTCGTCACACAAAAATGTTACCGATCAATATTTCAAATCACTTCCTTGAGAAGTGACACTTAAAACAATATGTAATTAAAACAATAAACGTGTATAATAAATAAATCATAACAAAAATAAGTCTGATGTCACAAGGTATGTACGTCAGAAATAACAGGATATTATGCATGGAATATTTATTACTTTTTGTATATAATTTAGTTATGAGGATACACAGTTAACTCCTAAACTATGATGGCTCAGTATAGTGTTTTCGGTCACCGCATCCATTGACGTTAGTTCGAATCCTTGCGAACGAATCGTAATTTTCGGTAAAAGAGGAAATTCAATAACAATTATTATTAGATCAATTTTCGATATAGACGGATATATATTTAAGTCGTTACATTTAAAAACAAGACAAGTTGAAATTTAGCCGTACACAGAATTTTAAATGCTGTACAAATAACATATGGAATCATTAAAAAAAAACTAAATATCTTATGAAAGGTCAAATCTGGACTTCGTTCATGTTGTATAAAACCTGAAAATCTTAAAAAAAATCTCATAGTAATGATTTTTTTTTATCATAGGAGGCAAACGAACAGATGGGTCACCACGATGTTAAATGATCACCACCGTCCATAGATACTTGCAACACCAAGGGAGTCGCGAGTGCGTTGCTAGCCTATGTTAGAGGAGAGTGAGAGAGGAAGGTTAGGAGGAAGGGAAAGGGGAGGGTAGGTGGGTCTTCGGCGCTATCATTGACCGAACGAAACGCAACAATGCAAGCACTGTTACTTCACGTCGGTGTTTCTGTGAAAGGGTGGTGCTACCCCGGGTGAGCCGACCCGTTCATACTGAAACCAGATATAGCTTCAGCGTGACTTTACTAATAATAGTAGAATGAAAATCTTTGCAATGTAAAATCTCTTTCACCCATAATTCGGAAACAGTACATTTTTGTTTTGGATTAAAAGTACCGTATACCCTTTTTACTATGCCCTGGCAGCGTGTATAAAATGTCATTATGTAGAGTTGAGTAGATAAGGCGTGAAGGCATAAGTAACAAATTTACATCTGCAACTATTTAAATATTAAATTAATGTAATCCATAATCATGCAAAATACACTTTTGAAAGGGTACACAAACGGACATAAGATAACTTTTATCCAGCAAAAAGTACTGCTCCCGTGAGACAAGCCAATTTTACCTTAATACGAGCGAAGCCACGAGCAAAAATTAGTTTATAATACTAATTAAGCTATATGGAACTGGCTACAACGTTTAAGGTAAATTAAGTAACCACTAATCAAGTTGTTGTTTATTTTTTCCTCTTACCTTATGTTTCCTGTCTTCTAAACCAACCTATACCTGTCAGTCTGTTAGTGTATTTATAACACGAAAACCACTGACCTGATTTACATAATAATGTTCCTGAGAATGATTTAGGATAAGCAATGTAATGCAATCGTAGATTAATATCTCGAATTAAAAATCCAAATAGCGTGCTGTATCGTTTAATGTAAGTTGTGATTATATCCAAACGCTAAACTTATGAATCAACAGGTAGACCATTATAGACGTTTTTCATCTCTATAAGTATGTAAGTTAAGTGGTTTTTGTTATTAACCTGTTAACCGGGGAGTTCTCGTTCAAATTATGCAACATGTTCCGGGCGCGTATTGTTTCGCTAGGACATGTCAATACGTCACGCCCGGAGACCGTCATTTCATATTTCTATATTTTAATGTATTCATAAAATGAATGATAAACTATGAAATGTATATCGTTTATTAATAATTTTGAAGTACAAAAGGAATCACAAAACAATTAAAAGCAAGTAAACAAAATAGAATTAGACGTTGTTGCTAGGATCAACTTCTTCATTATCCTCACTCTCTGTATCGCTCACTTGTGTATCGTAGTCAAAATCATTGTTAGATGACTCCGATGACGAACTCATAATGCGTCTCCTTCTTTTACTTGCCGGTACATTGAAGCGTACATCAGCATCACTGATATCGCTCTCATTAATTTTTGAGGACGTATTCATATGTCCTACCCGTAATCGATATTG